>CM042173.1:55232007-55303431 GCA_023376005.1 Doryteuthis pealeii
ATTCAAAATATGTGTTATTTTACCGGATATAGATTCACATCATCTTACATATTATTTATACTAGATGCTCCCCACCCTTAAGAGGATATTTTCGCTGACGACCACCGACTAAGCTTAAAAGCAACGCTCTCCTATAAAACAGAAAATGCGTAGATGCTGATGGCTGAGGGGTTAAGAAGTATGCCTGATAATAAAGTAATTGGGTTTCCTTCCAGCTGGATTTGTTTGGTTTGGTTTGGTTTGGGTTTTACGGCATATCAATCTCGGTGGGTCATTTAATGCCGACAAAATTTTGAAATAAATTCATTCTTAATGGATTGATTATCCATTAAGAATGAATTTATTTCAAAATTTTGTTTATAAACTCATGTTTTTTTATTCAACCTATAGTGCGCAGACGACCTCCCGAGGGTGATTAATAATAGGGATGGTTAGCGAGAGATTATCATGGATATCTGTGTTGCTAGCGTGACATGATGATGATGATGATGATGATGATACAACATTTTAAATTTTAAATTCACTAATCAGGTTATTACTACCCGAGTTTCGTAGGTTCGATCATGTTTACAACTTTCTATTCAATGTAAACAAGCCCAGTAATAAAGAGTTCATTTAAGTGACTAGATCGAAAATCGAAACTAATCAAGGAATAAACTGTAAAAAGTATGGCATACCCACGGGAATGAAGCTGATAGAGCTATCTTAGTAGACTTTATGTATAGACTTATAGTAAATTCCTATCCTTTGTGGATTGTGTTTGACTATGTATTTGTATTAAGGAAATTCCCATATGACTATGTGAGAGGAGTAAATAAGACAGAAAAAATATTGCTGTTACAAAGCCATAATCTAAGAGAGATGATCGCGGTGATAAGCGGTTTGACGAGATTAGGTTGACGCATATGCAACATTTCTAGAGACAATAAAATAGTACGAGCGAAAGAATAAAAAGAGCTTCTTTTTAAACTACCATGGTCTCTGAAACAACTACATACACTCCAAATAGAACAAAAAATTAATTAAAAAAACAAATAGATTCAGAAAAATAATTCGGTTTGACCCACCATATAATAAGAACGTTAAAACTAACGCAGGAAAGAATATCTATAAAACTAATAGTTAAACACTCCCCTTAATTGTACAAACTACACAAAACATACAACAGAAGCACAATAAACCTCAGCGACAGCTGCGTGAAAAATATGCAGCAAATAATGAAAAATGCAACAATAAAATATAAATAAAATAAACAACATAAACAACATAAACCATAAACAACAAATAAACAACAAATAAACACACCTGAAATTACAAAAAACAACACGAATGTCCTTTAAACAATAATTCTCTCCAAACTAGTGTAGTATACCAAAAATATATACTAAAAAATATACATCGGTGTAATTGAAGACACCTGGAATCAAATAAGCTATGCCCACAAGAGATAATTCAACAGCAAAAAATATGAACTCAACACTTTACTATCAAAATGTATATGGGAAACCATAAACGTAAACCAAAACACACCGGAAATAATCTTGAAAATAAGGAAAACAGTATACAACACACTCTCTGATTCATATTATCTCTAACACACATAACTTTTCTCAATCTGGTACACACACACTCTATTTTATCTATACACAGATACTCTCTTTCTCTCTAACCGTCTTTAACATCTATCTATCTATCTATCTATCTATCTATATATATATATATATATATATATATGTGTGTGTGTGTGTGTGTTGTGTGTGTGTGTGTGTGTGTCTGTCTGTCTGTCTGTCTGTGTGTATGCGTGTGTGTGTGTGTGTTTACCAACTCCTCCGCACAAGCAGGATGTGACACAAGGTCAGTTTATTAAGCGGATGTTTTCCTTCTCCCAGACTGGTGGCCGTGCGAAGGTTAAAGAGTTCAGTCAACTTTAATATTTACCCATAGATGGAGGGAGACTAATTGGATTCAAACCTTTCCTAAGGGTTTTAGTGCTATGTGAAATGGAAACGGCCTCTTCCAGGATTTGAACTCGTGTCACTGTGTCCATTTCCTACGACGGTAACCATTACACCATGAACATCTATACATATACATATACATATATATAATATATAATATATATATATATATATATATATATATATCTGTGTGTGTGTGTGTGTGTGTGTGTGTAAGAGTGTGTGTTTGTGTGCGCACATGTATGTATTGTGTGTTTTGTTTGTCTGTTCGACTATTTGTGGGTATATGCTTTTTGATTATACGGTTTTACATGAAAAGGGGCCAATTTAACTCAATCTGTAGAGTATCCGCGTAAGAATTACAACATTGCGGGTTCGACACTAGTTTTTGCCAACTAAACACAAGAGTACCACAACTTGGGTAATCGGATCTATGGTGTAAATTGGGGAACTACAAGTCAGAGGTAAAAATACGCCCAAGTGAAAAGGTAATATTCCCTCGCTGTTTGGCTGAAATACACATTTAGTTTGTTCCATACTTATTCTTTAATAATAATTAAAATCCATTAATATTTCCAAGCACTTACAACTCTGGCAACTGGGTCAGAAGGATATACCGACTGCACTTATGCTGAGGGGTAAAATATTCGCAATGGAGCCATCTGTTGGCCATGGGTGGCGATCTGGTTATGCTTAAGGTTGGAATCCTAGTGTACATGAGATGCAACACTCCTCTTTGGTCCTTACCTAGGCTAGACTGGCGGTTGGAAAGGCTACCCGCGATCAATCAGCTGATCACATCAAACTCTAGCACCTATTGTCCCTACACTATTGCATTCATGGCAACCTCCTAACCCTTATTGTTATATATGTGCTAGGAGGCAGTGAATGAGGGCCTTTAATGTCGTATGCATGGCATTAAACTGCATCTAGTGATAAAGTTCCAATTCTGGAGCTCTGCTGAGAGTATAGTACCCCTTCATCGCCAGTGCCCCCGGGTACACCCTGACTCGGAGTGGTAGTACCATTTAGGGATTCATCTATGGGTTAAATAGAAGTCAATGAGTTAATAAAAATGAGTTTAAAAGAAATTGAGTTTAAAAATGTTCAGTAACCATCAAGAATGAATGAAATAATATTCAGCATAAAATACCCAACAACGGTTGACATGCCGTAAAATCCAACCAACCAATCAAAACACTTAATTCAGCGATTATGTATTTTTAAAAGAATTATGTAGGGAACACTTCGAATTAACATCCAAATATTAATTGCTGGACAAATGAATGCGCTTTCGTATTTCACTCTGTAATGCCTAATATATCTTAATTTTATAAAACACCGGTTCCCACAAAATCAGCGTGGTTAAGCAGCGATGAGCCTGTTCAATGATTAATTGGGTGACCATTTAAGCAACGGCAATGAATTATAGGGTTGGTTGGTGAGAGATTGTCATGGATATCCGTGCGACAGTGACCTATGAAAAGTTTTAGCCAGGAGAACTAAACTACAGCCAATTTAAAAGTCTAATTAATTAATTACCAACTCAATATAAATAAACAATATTTGGAACTGTAAAGTTTTTAAGGGCCATCGTTAGCCAGTTGAAATAGGGCTTAAAGAGAGTCCTATATTATGGAATCCTTTGGTGATCCTTTACTAAGCGTATATTGGTAAATTGCATATTGGTAAAGGTCCAGTGATTTAATCCTATGTCCGTCGTCCAAGAATGCTGCAGTAATTATGACCAGTAGGGTGGGTTAAGTATTGTATCAGCCTCAGAGTACTGCCAGTGATTGGCCAAGGAATAGATGATATGATCTCGCCCAGTCTATAAGTATGGGCGAGGGCCTAGCACACACCTTATATACACAAAAAAATCTCAACAGGAACTACTATGGATTAGATCCTCTATCCGCTAGTTTTAGTGTTTGTATTGGATTCTTCATGGATTTTATCATGGAACTTATCAACAATCGCCTGATCCATATTTTGCCATTCCTTTAGCAATGTTACTTTAAGGCTTGCCACTGATCTTATTTTGGTCGCAAGATGATACCAAGCATGCTCTATGGATTCATTTCAGGACTTTGGGTTACTCATGGCAGTAACGTGATTTCTTGTAATTCCTTTCAGGTCTTTTTTTGCTACTTTTGTTCGTATGACATGGCGCTCCATCATCTTGAAAAAGGTAGACATTGTCAATCTTCTAATAGTGGGAATAATCCTTTCTCTAATATTTGTCAGTATTTTGAACCATTCAACCACTCCACAACAAGAATCAGTTCAGTTTTCCATGAAAAGCAGACAGTGCTGTAATCAAGAGTCATTAAAAACTTATAGCCCAATGTACACACAAGGCTCCAGGAAAACTATTAAACTCCTGATTCATTTATTTATTTATTCATTTTAATGATCCCTGAGACAAATACAGAATCTCTGAGGATGGGATTTTAATCCCGAAATATTAAGGAAACATAGAAAAATACAGGTCAATGAACAAACACACCCGTTACCTTTACTTCGTTATATATATATATATATATATATATATATATATATATATATATATATATAAATGCATATATATATATATAATATATATAAATGCATATATATATATATTTAAATGCATATATATATATTTACATACATATATATATATATTTACATACATATATATATATATTTACGTACATACATATATATATATATTAATATTTATATTTTCCTTGAAGGCAACTACAATGCGAATATCGCATAAATTCGATAATTATAGAAGATAATAATGACAAGTGAATCTCGCAAAGAATTACTCGGTGTGTAGAATATCGTACAGACTGTTTCAACTTTATTAAGTCTCATCAGCGATATATACTAACGACTTCCCTCCGACAGAAATCGAAACCGGGATCTCAGCAGGATAGTCAAACACTATACTGTTTCAGCCACGATACAGCACCGAGAAACTCCTGCGAAATTAATCTTGTCATTGATACTGAGGCGTCTACTGCCATATGAGGCAAGTGAGGCGCTGAGTGGATAATAACAGACACATCCGGGGCTTTATGCTCCTCGGCGAAGGAAATAAGATTTGTTGGGATGTTTGTTTATTTTTAGAAGCATTGCCGAAAAAGTATATATATATTAATATTTATATTTTGCTTGAAGGCAACTACAATGCGAATATCGCATAAATTCGATAATTATAGAAGATAATAATGACAAGTGAATCCTGCAAAGAATCACTCGGTGTGTAGAATATCGTACAGACTGTTTCAACTTTATTAAGTCTCATCAGCGATATATACTAACGACTTCCCTCCGACAGAAATCGAAACCGATTATATATTTATATGATTGGCTTCAAATTGTGGGAATAGGCCATTTCGCACTATTTTGAACCATTCAACCACTTGTCAACAAGAATCAGTTCAGGTTTCCCTTAAAACCAGACAGTGCTGTAATCAAGGGTGGTTAAGAATTTATCATATCCCACTGTATATTAATTTCCTAAAGATTCAAAACAAAACCTAATCTAATTCTATTAACTTTCTGTTCATTCCAATCTATTTTAATGAATTAAAGGAAAGATATTTCAGCTTTGTGAAGATATCTATTTCATTTAAATATGCATACGGACAATTCCAAGAATTGGCTCGTTTGGTCTGGAATGTAAGGAAATTTTACCCAGAATATTCATTAGCAATACTCGAAAATTGGCATTAAAATGTATGAGCTTCCAACATTTGCACACACACGTGTTTGTCATAAGTGATTCTGTTCTATACGCAACAAGACAATATATAAACCTTAAAACAACTTTAGCTCTGTCTGATTTTTGTTAGACATGGCTTGATGGATTTTGTATTATTTAGATTTTTCGGGCTGTTGTCCTCATCTTTATTAACCCTTCCACACAAGCAGGATGAAACGAAATGACAATTTCTTAAGCGGTGTTTAACAGGTTTGAATTATGCTAAAGGTAAGACACCCAATGCCGCCAATGGGACCACATGTTTTCTAAGGTTAGTGACCCCTGGTGCTTAAAAACGGAAACCTGGTGGTTAGGCAATAAGGAAGGAAGAAAGAAAGAAAGAAAGAAAGAAAGAAAGAAAGCAGGGAAAATATAGAGTGAGGTCATGAGAGTTCGGAAGCAATAACGCTTATCTGTTTCAATCAAACATAATGAAAAGATGAAAAGAAGGAAAGAAAGAAAAAAGTGAGAGAAAAAGAGTTACATCAAGATTATCATACTTTTTAAATATTGAACCGTTTTCAATAGCTCTTAAGTAAACATATCAAACGTTGTAATTATCAAATTATCATACTGTGGTATATCTATAGGACATACAAATAATAATAATAATAATAATAATAATAATAATAATAATAATAATAATAATAATTGCTGCACAAAATAATGCCATAAGGACAAACTATATCCAAGCGAAAATTGATAAGACCCAACAAAATAGTAAATGTAGACTATGTGGTAATAGAGATGAGACTGTGAACCATGTACTCTACGAATGTAGCAAACGAGCACGACGGGTGTACAAAACTAGACGCGACTGGGTTGGGAAGGCGATCCACTGGGAATTATGCAAAAAATTATATGTTCACCATACAACAAAATGGTATATGCATAAACCAGAATCTTTTCTTGAGAACGAAACGCATAAAATTCTCTGGGACTTTGAGATAAAAACGGATCACCTTATTTCAGCAAGAAGACCAGACCTAGTGGTGATTAACAAAAAAGAAAGAACTTGTCAACTGGTGAATTTTGCAGTTCCAGCAGTTCACAGGCTGAAGCTGAAGGAAAATGAAAAAATGGACAAATACCTGGACCTTGCCAGAGAACTGAAAAAGCTATGGAATATGAAAGTCAAAGTGATACCAATTGTAGTTGGTGCACTTGGAACAGTCCCAAAAGGATTGGAAAAGGGATTGGAAAAACTGGACATCAGAGGAAAGATTGAGACCATCCAGAATACTGCATTGCTGCAATCTGCTAGAATACTTAGAAGAGTCCTGGAGACCTGAGGAGACTTGCTGTCTCTCAGACTCCAGTGAAAGACCATCAGCTAACACTGATGTGAAAACTCAAAAGGAGTGAATAATAATAATAATAATAATAATAATAATAATAATAATAATAATAATAATAATAATAATAATAATAATAACAACAACAACAATTATAGCCCAGAAACACGTATAAATAATACGGTGTTTGTGACTCAGAAAAAATATCAGCACGTTTCTCCTTTTCATGACGGCGTTCAGTAAATAAAAGATGATGAAAAAAAAACATGGGTGACTCAGATTTCTTTTTTGAAAATCCTTAAGTAGAAAAATAAGATAAAAGAAAAGAAATCATGTTTTTAGTAGCGATAAATATCTTACTCGGTATTTTTTTAAACGAAAATAAATAAATAAATAGATAAAAATAAAAACAACATTTTTTCATAACTTCGATTATTTATTTATTTTTATTACTTTTAGAATTATGTGGTACACATGAATGTTCAAATACAAGATGGACCCCTCTTTATTAATATTTTTCTCGCCAAGTAATAATGGAAATTTCCGGTATCAAGGATGTTGACATCCATCCATTTTAAGATGGCGAGTTCATGTCAATCCAAGACGGTGACTGTGGTCGAAAGATGCTTAATGACATGCTGGAAATAACGAGAAGCTAGAAAGGAGGTAGAAATACAATTATTATAAGGGAGAGGTGTAGTGCTGTAATAGTTTGAGTCGTGCGAAATGGACTATCAAAATTATATTAATCAGCTGTTGAAGTCCTTAATCGTAGACTATTTAAGGCTATGAGCCAAGCCATTTGGTAGGGTACTGAAGGGCTGCTAGCTACTCTACAACAATACGCAAAGTATCGTGCTTTAAGAGGCAATTTAAAACGAACCGAGGAGTCTCCAAAGCACATTACCTGCACAATTTCCCCACTAAACCTACAATGAATGTAATTAGAAATTAGAATAATGAAAAAAAAATAAATAGAAAATAGTATACACACAATAGTATAATGCACACCACATTAAAGGCCCTCATTCACTGCCTCCTAGCACATATATAATAAAAAGGGTTGGGAGGCTGCCATGAATGCAATAGTGTAGGGACAATAGGTGCTAGAGTTTGATGTGATCATCTGATTGATCGCGGGTAGCCTCTCTGACCCCCAGTCTAGCCTAGGTAAGGACCAAAGTGGAGTGTTGCATCTCATGTACACTAGGATTCCAACCTTAAGCATGGACGTGCGTGGTATAATGCTTAGAGCCGTAGGAAATGGACTCGTCGATCCGCGTTCAAATCCGGCTCTTTGTATTTCACATAGCACTAATACCCTTGAGAAAGATATGCATCCAGCTACTCAGCCTTCATGGGTAAATAGCAGAGCAGACTGTGGTCTTTAACCTTAGCTAGGTAACCAGTCTAAGAGAAGGAAAACTCTGAATTCAGACCTGTTAAACTCCACTTAAGAAATTGACATTGGGTCGTATCTATTCGTGCTGAGGGGTTGGTAATTATATAAATAAGGAAATTCAATACATTGTGGGTGAGTCGTAGGAGATAAAAGCAACCGCTTGCCTGAAGAGGGGAAAACTGGTCATTTTAATGAGCAGGCGTTTGAAGGAGAAGAAGGAATCGAAGTGAAGAGAAAAGTGAGGGGAGGAGAAAGGAAAAGTGGAAGGTGGAGAAAAGTGTGGGGAGGAGAGAGGAAGGAGGAGAAAAGTGGATGGAGGAGAAAAGTGAGGGGAGGAGAGAGGAAGGAGGAGAAAAGTGGAAGGAGGAGAAAAGTGAGGAGAGGAGAAAGGAAAAGGAGGAAGTGGAAGGAGAAAGGAAAAGTGGAAGGTGGAGGAGAAAGTGGAAGGAGGAGAAAAGTGGAAGGAGGAGAAAAGTGGAAGGAGGAGAAAGGAAAGTGGAAGGAGAAGAAAGGAAAAGTGGAAGGAGGAGAAAGGAAAAGTCGAAGGTGGAGAAAAAGGGGAGGAGAAAGGAAATGAGGAAGGAGGAGAAAAGTGGAAGGAGAAAGGAAAAGTGAAGAAGAAAGGAAAAGTGGAAGTGGAGGAAAGTGGGGGGAGGAGAAAGGAAATGAGGAAGGAGGAGAAAGTGGAAGGAGGAGAAAGGAAAGTGGAAGGTGGAGGAAAGTGGGGAGGGAGAAAGAAAATGAGGAAGGAGGAGAAAAGTAGAAGGAGGAGAAAGGAAAAGTGGAAGGCTGAGGAAAGTGGGGGGAGGAGAAAAAAATGAGGAAGAGGAGAAAAGTGGAAGGAGGAGAAAGGAAAAGTGGAAGGTGGAGGAAAGTGGGGGAGGAGAAAGAAGGAGAAAGTGGAAGGAGGAGAAAGGAAGAGTGGAAGGGGAGAAAGGAGGGAAATAAAAGGACTTCATGACAATAACAAAGAACTGTTTACATTTTCCAAAAACAAATTTGTTGACAAGAGTCGACTAAGTTTTCTTTCTAAAACAAAAGAGCGACACCCAAGAAAAACATTTTGGAAATCACAGTAACCTCTTGTCAATTTAACACGTTGACTACATAGAGAGTCCAACTAGGAACCACAAGGTTGTTGGTTCGATACCAGCAATTGCCAACTCAGCGTATCAGTAGTACAGAGGTCTGAGCGGTAGAGTGAGGAGCTAATGGTAGGTGCGGCGTTCCAGCTCATACGACAAAACAATATGCTTAGTCTAGCGCTAGTGAAAAAGGGATAGTCTCCCTCACTGCCTGGTTGCTACCGACTTTAGGCCACATCGACGACTTTACTTACTTACACATATGTACCTCTATGTATATTACTGATGTATGTAGTGGTATATATAATACGTGTACCATTGCAAATATTTCGCTTTTTTTTAAAAACAATATTTAGAATATGTTGTGTGTTGTTAGCATCCTTTCGTCTAACAGAGTCGATGGAGTAGTGTCCATATTTTCTTTTTTTTTAGTGGAACTGCGTAGCCTGGTCGCTTTGAGAATGGAGGATGAGCTGTTGCCCAGACAGCAAATCCTCCCTCTCCACACTAGCCCTGTGATCCTAAGGAAATGTAAGCGACCAATGCATTTAGTGTTGTATTAAGAATATGTAAGTAAAGTAAAGTCGACAGGGTGGCCTAAAGTCGGTATCAGCCAGACAGCGAGGGAGTCTATCCCCTTTTCAATATCGCTAGACCAAGGAGATTGTTTTTTTAGCATCTGAGGTGGGCGCCACACCTGCCATCAGCTCCTTACTTTACCGCACAGATCCCTGTGCTACTCATACGCTGAGTTGGCGAGGACCGGTATCGAACTAGGAACCTTGTGGTTTCTAGCCGAATGCTCTACCGACTGAGCTATAGGAGTATCTACATATACTACTTAAAGAAGGTGAACACGATGAAACATGATGTTATAACTTTTGAATTTTATTCAAGAAATTATATAAAAATAAAATAAAAATAGGAATCCATTCACAGCCAAATAAATATACATATATATTTATTTATCTATTTATATAACTTATAACCTGTTACAAATCAATTTTATATTACATATTGCTATTATATCCTATTGAATTAAATAGATACAGATAGATAAATTCCAGATAAATAGGTGCGCCAAATGTGTACCAACATCTAACACAGTCAATTTGGCATTGCCGTACACGTGTTGATGTTATATTATACAACAGAGGCGTGGTACATTATTAGCTCAATATATGTATTGAAGTTAGACAGTCAAAAATTGGTTTGAGCAATGTGACTGGCCAAGCCAACTGCACCAGTATCAAGACAACTGGTATTTATGGGAATTCAGAACAGTCCACCCATGCATCTGGGTGAGTCCATTCCCTGAGTCCTGATTGGCTGCTTGGTTTGTAGGGCCCTCTGAAGCTCCATAAATCCTGCCACTTTTCAGTGGTCTTTACGGTATCTCAGAATCGTATTCAGTTACGACTGTTTGCCGTCTTGTCTTGCCAATTCGACGGTAATTGGACTTCGTATTCTATAATATGTACCTGCAATATTTTTAAAACTGATGCAATAAAGGAAATGTGGTAACGTCAGTGAGGAGAAACTGCCCTTAGAGTAAATGTAGCTAACGTGTTTGTATAACAACGTGCCTCTTTTAATTCTGCATTTTATCAATGTTCTTTACGTTGACGAGGGAAAATATGCGCCCCACCCCTGGGCACAAGTATTTTTGTTTTGATATTTTCAATTTTATTTTTTTTGTAATAAAATATCATATTAAACTAGAAAGACTAACAAAACTTAATGAGAATGATCATAGAATTATTACACTTAATTTAATGTTATTTAAATTGATTTCTACTTATGATTGATTTTAATACTTTTGAGAATAACATGATAATATTAGAAATCAATAAGAGCAAATAATTATTCAATAAAACCAGTTTTATTAAAATAATTATGCAAATTACTCACACCATATGCTATGTAAATGTTTATTTGTCAGAGATATAGAAGACATGTTTCAGGATTTAGATGCATTAATATTAAGAACAGTTTTGCAACACATTTAACCCAGCTAGACTTTAATAGAGTTTATTTGTCTCATATCCCAACTGTATGGACTGGGCACAAGGCTCCGTTTTAACGTGGGCCCACCCACAGGCCGAAGCTAATGGGTGGGAGAGAACAAAAATTGCGTCGATCCCATCGGCATTCCCCTCAAGGGGGCGCCTCAGGCGCTGGGCAATAAACCCAGCCCTGCCCCCAAAGGGGCAGCTAATACCTGGAGGGATGGCCCTCTGGGATCGACGATTACTGGACTCTGTCCCGAAGGATGGTTTGGGAGTGCCTTTAATAGAGCCATCGTTAATAAATAAGATACTAATGCTAATTAGGATTAACTTATGACTATTTCATAATCGTTGAGAATTTAGCTTGAATAACTAGGGAAATCATGATGTCAGTGGTGACGTAGTTTTGGTTACAGACAGTTACATTATCTCCATTATAATAAGATATTGCTAGATTAGTAAGTCTGGAATAAGAACATGAAAATACCTTTCTGTGGCTCACTTGATATTTGATAAAGTTTCTATAAAATAGAACAAGTCATGAATCCGAACAAATTGTAGAGTTAAAAATAAAATATTAAACTATTAATGCTCAGAAAAGTTTCTAAATAATACGGTGTGTGTGATTCGCAAAATCGACACATTTGTACTTGCTATAAAAAAAATCTCAGCTTTATCAGGTTTATGTTACGTTATTTTTTTAAGTAAAAAAAAAAGATAAAACAATAAAAAAGATTTTAAAAATTAAAGAAATCACATTTTCAGTAGCGATAGATTTCTTTCTTGAAATAGAAAAAATGTACATTTTTGTGAAGTAGCTGGAACACTCCCACAAGATTGTTTTTAATGAGTCTATTCTTTATGTAGTATCATTTGTAAATGAGGCAATTCTATAAAGGCAAGATTGTCTCATTAATATCAGTCGGCTACTACATTTGACTTAGATAAAGTCTCTTTCGAGAGACTGCTTCTTTTTATAACGCTTTCTCTTTCTTTCTTTCTTTCTTTCTTTCTTTCTTTCCTTCTTTATATTTTTCCTTCTTTAATATTTCTTTCTTTCTTTCTTTCTGTCCTTATATTTTTTCTTCTTCATATCTTTCTTTCTTTCTTTATATTTTTTCTTCTTTATATATTTCTTTCTTTCTTTCTTTCTGTCCTTATATTTTTCTTCTTCATATCTTTCTTTCTTTTTTATATTTTTCTTCTTTATATATTTCTTTCTTTCTTTCTTTCTGTCCTTATATTTTTTCTTCTTCATATCTTTTTTCTTTCTTTATATTTTTTTCTTTATATATTTTTTTCTTTCTTTCTCTGTCCTTATATTTTTTCTTCATATATTTTTTCTTTCTTTCTTTCTCTTCTTCCTTATATTTTCCCTTTTTTATATCTTTCTTTCTTTCTTTTTCTTTCTTTCCTTATATTTTTCCTTCCTTATATATTTCTTTCTTTTTTCTTTCTGTCCTTATATTTTTTCTTCTTCATATCATTCTTTTTTTCTTTATATTTTTTCTTCTTTATATATTTCTTTCTTTCTTTCTTTCTTTCTGTCCTTATATTTTTTCTTCTTCATATCTTTCTTTCTTTCTTTATATTTTTCTTCTTTATATATTTCTTTCTTTCTGTCTTATATTTTTTTTCTTCATATCTTTCTTTCTTTCTTTATATTTTTTCTTCTTTATATATTTCTTTCTTTCTGTCTTTATATTTTTTTTCTTCATATCTTTCTTTCTTTCTTTATATTTTTCTTCTTTATATATTTCTTTCTTTCTGTCTTTATATTTTTTTCTTCATATCTTTCTTTCTTTCTTTATATTTTTCTTCTTTATATATTTCTTTCTTTCTTTCTGTCCTTAATATTTTTCTTCTTGATATATTTTTTCTTTCTTTCTTTCTTTTCTTCCTTATATTTTCCCTTTTTATATCTTTCTTTCTTTCTTTTCTTTCTTTTCTTCCTTATATTTTCCCTTTTTTATATCTTTCTTTCTTTCTTTTAACTGATTTACCTCTCTTCAGTTTTTTGTCGCTTTTATTTTTCTTTCGTTCTTTCTTTCTTGCTATGAAAGTAGATACTTCAAGCAACATTGGGAGTAGAATCCACTGACTAAAATATACAAACTATCAACATCAATTACCTTTTTTCCTATTTTGCTAAGTTTATAAAATGTCTAATGTCTTTTATTTATAAAATACACACCTGGTTCAACTAAGTAAAGCATCCACCGACAAACCACAAAAATCCAGGTTCAATACTAGCTCTTGTCAATTCAGTACATGAGTACCACAGCTTTTATATGTGCAGTAAAGTGGGGAGCTGATGGTAGGTATGGCACTTCACCTCAGATGCAAAAATAATCTCCCAGATCTAGCGCTAGAGAAAAGGGGATAGACTCTCTCGCTGTCCAGCTGATATCGACAGTAGGCCACTCCACTGATTTTACTTACTTTCTTATATTCTTTCTCTGTCTGTCTTTCTTTCTTTCTTTCTTTCTTTCTTTATATCTTTCTTTCTTCTCATCGTTTCCTTCTTTTCACTCTCACCTCAAAGTTCGTTTGTTTGTTAGATTGTTTTTGATTGCTTGATTGTTTGGTTTAATGGTATATAATAAGAAAGAAAAAAATGAAAGAAAGAAAGAAAGAAAGAGAGTACTCCAAAATAGAGAGTGGAAGTGGGCATGTGGAAGTGATAACGCTAATTTGTTTCAATCGAACATATTGAAAAACTGAAAAGAAGGAAAGAAAGAAAAGAGAGTGAGAGAAAGTGTTGAATCAAGATTATTATACATTTTACATATTGAGCTATTTCCAATAGCTCATAAGTAAACATATCAAACGCTGTATTAGTTAAATTATCATACTGTGGTACATCCACTGGTCCTGCTAGTTTGAGGTATCATCATACTTAATATTCGATATCAATTTCTATAATGATATAACAATTAATAATGTAGAGGATCAGCTTTTACGTATATATATATATATATATATATATATATAATATATATATATATATATATATATATATATATATATATATACACATATCTAAATATATAAAACAGAGATTTTGGTATGTACGTGTCGACGTATAACAAAAAAACGGGAGGTCACTCAGATTCAAAATCTTGCATACACATTGATATCGTTCTAACTAAGAAAAATTCCAAATTTGGTTATTGATTTTTATTGATTAAGGGATTTAATCGATTAATTAATCCAAAATCACCCAATTTGCGGAACTGTCCGTATATCAGCCCCTCCTGATAATAAAATATTGTCTCTGCCTGCTTATTGTTAAAGCGATAACAGCAGCGAAGTTTTGATTTTAATGAATTAATTTTGCAGTCTAAGCCGTTCAGCTCCGAATTTATGGCCTATTTATGGTCCAGTCTTTAATAATTTTTATATCGTTAGAAAGATAAGAAAATACTCTTTCAAAATATGTAATTTGTGTGAGTTTTTATTAATTGAATCATTTTTTACAGCGAGTTAAAAAATTAAAAATGGCTTCGGATAGCCACGCTGCCTATGATTATTGCGATACAAGCAGTGCAGTCTATAACAGTCAGATCGGAATCTTACCTATTTAGGATTTTAATCTTTAAAATATTTATATCTTTAGTAATAAGATGAAATAGTCTTTCTGAATATGTAATTTGTATGTGTTTTTATAGATTTTTTTTTTTTTTTTTACAGCGAGTTAGAAAAAAAAAATACTACGTATAGGCGATAATACGAATACGGCAGTTCGGAATCTCTTAGTCTTTCTGAATATGTAATTTGTATGTGTTTTTATAGATTAAATTATTTTTTACAGCGAGTTTGTCCATATTCTTAAATTGTACAGTACACTCATTTTAATTTTAATTTTTGTAATGCATAAAAATTGTAGAAAATCAAAATGCACGCTTTACGGTACATTATTAAAAAAAATATTTTAATAAATAGTTTTAAAGGGTTAAAATAACAATAAGATTGACGAATTTCCTTAGAAACTGTTTTTCTTTTGGTTCGTTAACTAATTATTTTCTCAAACCACGATAAAAAAACAAAAAAAAAAAACAAAGGTTACTAATATGGACAAAATCCTGTGTTTATCTTTAGTCGAAGGCCCGACTGGAGATAAGTAGTCAATTATTTGTAAGACGAAATTTATTTCAAGTTTATCTGACAATATCCAGTTATTGGAACATTTAAAAAAAAATTATATGTAAGTACGAAAAATTGTAAGCGCTTTGTTTATCAAAATGACATGATTCGTTAGTAAATTACCCGAAAAGTTGATAAAACAAAACAACTAACAACCAACATTTAAATTATTATTCAAAATACAATTTAAAATATTCCTCAGAATTTGCCTTACAAATTAAATTTTAAGTTTTATGATTTTACTCTTTATTGTGAAGTCAATAAACATTGCTGAGTTTTATAGTGCAACTTTTCAGTTCTGAAAATTGGCATGTTTAAATAGAGATTTCATAGGTGACATTTGAACTTTTATGAAAATTGATGTTTTGTAATTATATAAAATTTTGTAATAAAACTTAATTCTAACTAGGGGGGGGGTGTTAGGGTTGGGGGGGGTAGTTTAATGGAAAATAAATAAATAATTTGGGTTCTGTTCAAGCGGTTTCCGATATGGGGATCAATTTACTATAAACTTATATGAGGAAATGAGCACCCGTGAATACTCAAATAATAAAGAACTTTTAAGAATTTTTTTTTTTCAATCTGATAGATTGGTGTGTAATCGATAATAATCAACTGAAGGGAAAAAAAATAGAAGGGGGGGGAGTCCAGATAATCAGGTCCACCAAAACGTTTTTAAACAATGTTTTTAAAATACTAGGTACCACCAATTTTACCCTGTGAAATTTACCCCCCCCCCCCTATATTTAACACTATGAAACTTGCAGAAAAATTTATATTTTCTTGAAAAAAATGTTTTCCATTTGAAAGAAAAAACATTAAATAAACTCCTGATGATTCTTTAACTTTTTTTCAGCTTACGGAAATAATGAAATTATGATTGAAAAACAATGTTTCATTTTTTGCACTGTTAAATCAACTGAAAATTAACGTAGCTAAAAACAAGTTACGATAAGCGTTTTTTAAAATTCTATGAAAAATCAATTAATTATAAATAATAACAAAAATATTTCCGTTTTATTCAAGATGGCCTAAACTGATCAATAATACTATCTTAGGTTTTAGCAAAAATACATATTGCAATACGAAGAATTTAAATTTTCGATTCTCAGCTTCTTTTTAAACTCAACATGCAATTAAGAACTAAATGTGAATTGTTGTCATGTACAAAAAAATTAAAACAATAACAAACAAATATACAAACGAATACTTTCAATTTGTTGTATAATAATATGAAATAATTTTAAACTATAAAACAAAAAATACAAATCCTGAAATATACAAATTCTCAATGATTTTAGTTTCAAGAATTATTTTCCTCTTACCCCCTCTCTAACTACTGTCTTCCACTTTCTCTCTCACTCCCTGGTGATCCAAATTTCATTTTAGTCCGGTCATGGACCGGGTACTTTAGCTAGTATATATATATATATGTGTGTGTGTATGTGTGTGTGTGTGTGTGTGCGTGTGTGTGGATGATCTTGATGCGTAAATTTAATTATATACATTTATACATGTGTATATATATACGTATACATGTATATATATATATATATATATATATATATATATATATATATATATATACGTGTATACGTAAATATGTGTGAGTGTATATATATACATATATATATATATAAATATCTGTGTATATATACATATATGCAAATATGTGTGTATATATATATACATAAATGTATATATATATATATATAATATATGTGTGTGTGTGTGTATGTGTGTGTGTGTATGTGTGTGTGTGTGTGTGTGTGTGTGTGTATATATATTTATTTGTGCATGTTGAATTAAATAAAAGACACATCTCCTGTTTAACAATTTTATTTGTGATTTTTTCAAGTTTTCTGGCCAACTTTTTAATATTTGGGTGGAATTTGTGGATTATTCCACCAAAGTTCATGTCCCGAGTACTAATCCACGAATTCTACCCAAATATTAAAAAGTTGGCCAGAAAACTTGAAAAAATCACAAATAAAATTGTCAAATAGATGTGTCTTTTGTTTAATTTAACATGTGTGTAAATATGATTAAAATCATCGTCATATAAGCATATTTTGATTGCATGCTATAACAACCATGATATCATATTTGAAAGAAACTGGCTCTTCTAATATATAACCAGATCCTGTGTCGCGGTAACCAATATCATAACATGTACCCTGCACGGCACCCAAATATCACACCGCATTGGGTTGGGCCCCGGGGATAGTATGCTGTTCACAGTATGAATTATAACAAGTACTATTGGATGAGCCTCCGGTCAGCTGCTCTTTCAATACCCTCTGTATTGAACTGGGATCGACGCAACTCAGTCGGAGTGTCTTTGTGATGGGTTGTTAAATTAGTAGATATAAACTGCTGGGTTAGCTGGCAACTCTAAAAAAATCAGGCAACACACCATCAACAATAACAACTGTTTTTATTCATATATGATGAGTAGGAATAATATATGAATATGTTTTGCACATTTGTTTGGATAAATAAAAACACGATGGCTTCGTTTGGCGTTTTGTTTTATGCGAAATTCTGGAATCAATTTTAGTAGCAAAAGTCAATTTTTCTAGTTGCAATCTTCTTAATTAAGAAATTTCCGTAGCCAGTGACAAATTTCGTTTTTCGGTCCAAACTCGGCCATCCCCGGGGCCCGACTGCTTGTGTCGGTCTGTGCGCGTCGGTGTCTCTACTTCCTGACTGTCTGCTTGCCTTTTTGAAAACGAGAATTATTTTGATATAAACAATTGTATCTATCTCTGTGTCATCGGACTGAGGTGAAATAAGTGTGAACCCCAAGGTCAGCCTTTTGATGTGAAAGCCATGTCAAATCTTTTAATATTAACTGCAATCTTTCCTGTATATATAAACAATATGCAAAGCCAAAATGTACTTGATATTTTTGATTTGTGCATTTTGCACCTAAACAAACCCAATGACACTAACACAAAAAGTATTCTACACTTTTCCTTTTTCGTTAAAAATTAGTTGACGCCAAGAAAAGAAGCCATCTTGTTACAAATAACTTCAACATAAATTATTGAAAGTTTGTTTTACAATAAGTTAGCCCATTATAAGCACTTGAAGTTATAGAACAGCTTTTTTCTCATTGTATTATATTCTATATTCCCACCATTTACTAGTAGTCATCAGTAAATATCTTTACATTTGATATTGAAATAAACAAGTTAATATCACTTATTTTCTAAAAATTAAAAATTAATAAAAAATAGTTTGCTGAAATGCTGAAACAAATCAATGGCGATTAACACTCTTAAAACTTCATAAACATTACTTGGACCATTATAATTGATTACTCCCGAATATATATATATATATATATATATATATATATATATATATTAAGAAATTTGAAAAAACATGTGTTCCGAAAATAGGAATTTATTTATCGATGTTTAAACCTTTCGGTTTCTTTAAACCTTCATCAAGATGTATCTTGGGGTGAAAAAAATTGATGGATGTTTTATAGATGACAGGGGATGAAAATCTTTATAAAATCTTTTTTGTTGTGTAACTGTATTTGTTCAGCGTTATATTTATGAAAGACAAGTCGCGATCCACGCATGCGAAGATGTCATGACGCGTGACGCAACTCGAAGAAATGCATTCAACAAAAGACAAGAAAAAAGTATTAATGGACTGATTTTATGAGAAATAATATATATATATATATATATATATATCACAGTTACTTGCCAATACACGAAGCAAACAAAGGATCTTGTTAAAAACCGATTTTTAAGTGCTCAATAAAAAGAGTTAAATATACGTTTTAAAAACGAATGGCTTAAAACACTCAGTTTCACGCAATAGCGAATCTTCAGGGAATTCTGAACTCTCTCTCTCTTCTCTCTCTCTCTCTCTCTCTCTCTATATATATATATATATATATATATATATATATATATATATGGTGGGTGTGTTAAAATGCTAACATTTATGCCACCCTGTAAATATAATATATATATATAATATATATATATATATATATGTGTGTGTGTGTGCGTGCGTGCGTGCGTGTGTGTGTGTTTGGAGGAGCCAGTCATAAAAGTAATAAAAGAAAATTAAGATAATAAACAAAAATATATGAGAAAAGTGCATAAATAAAATGGTGTTTGTGACGCACAAAAGATCGTCACGTGTACTTCACGTGACAATGTTTTTGAAGCAAAATTTAAAAAAAAACAGAAGATAAAATCACGTTTTGACAACGCCAGATTTATTCATCAAAATATTTGAAGTTAGAAAAAAAAATAAACTAACTTCTTTCAGGGTTTTTGAAGTAGAAAATTATTTTTTTCATTTTGTCAATCCAATTTTTTATTATATTCAGAATTATCCAGCAAATTCATAACTTTAATATTTTTTCCCGCTTTCTTTATATTTTTCCCGCCGAAGAATAATGGCGATTTCCGGTTTCCAATATGGTGACATCCTTGCAATCCAATATGGCGGCTTCTTGCTTATGCAAGATCATCACAAGCCTCCTTGAAAGAGATTAATGGCACTTTTACAGATATTTTTACAGCATTTTCACCGACAGTCTTCTCTGCGTCAAGATCATTTTTCCTGTTATAACAGATAACCTAGGGTGTTATAATTGTGAGGGGCGCTCTCAGTGTGATTTCTTTTGTACACTCATAAAATCCTTCTTTTTTGCTTTAATTTGTTTTTCTGGGGAATCTGTATCCCTGGTTATTTAACTATTTGAAAATGTCCATAGAATTTGATCAAGCATACACCTATTTGTACGCTTGTTCGTGTGTTCATCTTTAATAAAAGTTCTATATCATGATTATCTTCTTTTTGTTGTTTTGATTGTTTTGGTTGGTTGGTTGGTTGGTTGTTTAGAATTTATGGCATGTTAAACCTTGCAGACAGGGAAGATTGTCTGAGGAAGGATTACCCATGGATATATATATATATATATATATATATATATATATATATATATATATATATGAATGAAGGAAGGGTGGATGGGTTTAGGATCCGACGATATGCTGTAGATAGAAGGAAAGTGGTCAAGAAATGATCAACTCAAAACAAGTCACAGGATGGTACGTTTCGTCTGTATGCACAGACTTTCTCAGCCGATCAGCTGAGAAAGTCTGTGCATACAGACGAAACGTACCATCCTGTGACTTGTTTTGAGTTGATCATTTCTTGACCACTTTCCTTCTATCTACAGCATATATATATATATATATATATAGTCACATTTCTTAATACCCATCCCCTTCCGTTTAAATTGTTTCGTCTTGTTGCCAACATCTCAAAAATTCGCTACATTTGGTTGACAAAAGATATACATGAGACATGACCGACATATATATGGCACGAAATGCCCACGTTGGTGAATATTGTAACGTCTTTCGTTTTTTGCAGTATTAAGGTTTTTTGTTTTGTAAAATCATTTGACTTTCCTCTCCGACCCAAACAACTACGGGAGTGAATGAGCTCTGATGATGATTTTTGTAAAATCGAAATATTGATCAGTATCAGCTATGATTATATTATAAATTGTTTTCTTCTTTAACAGCATTGTGTGATGTTTTCATTCCACCTTTTCTTACTCATATATATATATATATATATATATATATATATATATATATATATAAGTTAAAAGAAAGGAAATGAATCCGACAATATGAGTATGAAAAGGTGGAATGAAAACATCACACAATGCCCACATTGGTGAATAATGTAACAACTTTCGGTCTTTTTTGCAGAATTAGGGTTTTTTGTTTGTGAACTGATTTGACATTCTTCTCCGACCCAAACAACCACGGAGTGAATGAGCTCTGATGATGATTTTTGTAAAATCAAAATATTGATCAGTATCAGCTATGATTATATTATAATTGTTTTTTCTTTATCAGCATTTGTGTGATGTTTCATTCCACCTTTTCATACTCATATATATATATATATATATATATATATATATATATATATATATATATATATATAACGTAGTAAGTTGGTGGAGTGGCCTATTGTCGGTACAGCCGGAGAGTGAGGGAGATTGTTTTTGCTGTTATTGGTAAACCACACCTCCGCCATGTTCCCAATATACCACGCAGATCAGATTACCTAATCTCATGCGATGAGTTGGTGGATTTCAGACATAAATTTATTTCGGCATTATTTTGCCTCTTTGGGTCTGATTTTTACATATTTGAAGATTACATTTTATTGCTATAATTTTGAGCGATTTTTATTTCAAATTTATTTTTTCGACAAACACACACACACACACACACACACACACACACACACTATATATATATATATATATATATATATATATATATGGAGGGTAATTGGTTGGATTTTACGGTATGTCAACCCATCTATACTCAATTTCTCTTAAACACATTTTTAGAACTCATTTTGTTCTATTCATTTGTCTGTAAAAATGAAATCTGCCCTGTCGGTGGGGGTGGGTCAGAAGAATACACCGACTGCACCTCTGCAGAGGGGTAAAATATCCCCCACTAGGGTCACTGCTGTGGGTGGTGACCCATCATGATTAAGGATGAATTATAAGTGGCTAAGTAGTCCATGACATGCAACACTTCACTTACTTAGGCTAGACTCGTGGTCGGGGAGGCCCTGTCTGATCAATCGGCTGGTCATGTCAAGACGTAGCACATATATGATTGTCTCAATCCTATTGCCCTCATGGCACATCCACTTCCCTTTTTCTTATATATGTGCTATAAAGCGGTTGTTGAGTGTTTTGGTGTACTTGGTTTAACGTTAAACTACATTTAATGCCGAATTTCTAATTTTGGAGCTCTGGGGAGTGTGGAGTATTCCTTCATAAACATTACTCCCTGTGGTCACTCTAACCCGGGGTGGTAGTACTTGTTAGAGTCTCATGTGGACTAAATAGAAAAAATGAGTTTAAAGAAATCTGTTTAAAATAGTTTTAAGAAGAAAAAAAAAATCATCATCATTGGCAATTCAGTCTCGAAAGACTATGATAAAAGTTTTTGTGTTCCCCTGAGGTTGCAGCACCTCCTGTGACTATGAAGTCCTATGTTTGAGAAACATTCTCGACCACAGATTTTGCATTTGTAGGTTGTCCCTGTAGATGATGATGTTCCGATGCTTTGTTGCCGTTGCTTTCTTATGGAACTCTTAGCTTCATGATGTTGTATCAGGGTGAATTCTGACGTGTACAGGCCTCTATGGAGATTCTGCCGCCACCGAGGGCGGTCTTGAGCCAAATTTTTCCAGCTGGAAGGAACAATGCCAAAGCACCTGAGATCATTTTTAAAATAGTATTAAGAAAAAAAAAACTCATTAAGAATGAATAAAACAAATGTGTTCGGCATAAAATAACCTAACAAGGATTGACGTGTCGTAAAATCCAACCAACCAATCAACAAACCTATATTAAGATTCATGAAGATGAGGAAATTTCCTGGATCTTCTATGGAATATATCGAGGTAAATATTTGCATCTTACTTTGGGGATATTTCTTGTATATATTACAAGCATTATTCAAGATTTTCTGCAAGGTTTGATAAAATATCAATAATATAATTTCGTGCTTTTTATCAGTCCGTATATTTAATAACGTAACTTTCTTGTCCCCAAAATAAAACGATGCTGAAAATAGGATATTTGCTTAAATAACGGGTAACTCGCGGGTTTTATTCTATTTCATTTTCTATCCTGGATAGTAATTTGATTTGGAAGATAATTAATTCTGTTATTTGTTCGTGCCTGATAAAATTAATGAAGGGAGAAAAAATGGGAAAATCTAAAAGAGAATTCTAGCTGAGATCACGATGCTGAAGCATTCATATTTACGGAAAAACCCTTTAACCATTTCAAGAAAGGTCAAACGTTCTTTTTAAAAACATAATCTTAAATTTCGCAGAAGAGTATACACTATTGACCAAACATGTGTAACATGTCTTCCATATATATAAGTAAAAGTAAGTAGAGTCGTCGGGGCGGCCTAAAGTCGGTATCAGCCAGTCAGCGAGGGAGTCTATACCATTTTCAATAGCGGTAGACCAAGGAGAATGTTTTGGCGTCTGAGGTGGAACGCCACACCTACCATCATCTCCTTACTTTACCGCACAGATCCCTGTACTACCCATACGCTGAGTTGGCGAGGACCAGTATCGAACTAGGAACCTTGTGTTTTCTAGCCAAACGCTCTACCGCTCTACTCTTACTAATATATATGGAAGGCATGTTACACATGTTTGGTCAATAGTGTATATTCTTCTGCGATATATATATATATATATATATATATATATATATATATATATACTCTTCTGTGATATATATATATATATATATATATATATATATATCGCAGAAGAGTATACACTATTGACCAAACATGTGTAACATGCCTTCCATATATATAAGTAAAAGTAAGTAAAGTCGTCGGGGCGGCCTAAAGTCGGTATAAGCCAGTCAGCGAGGGAGTCTCTCTCTCTCTCTCTCTCTCTCTCTCTCTCTCTCTCTGTATATATATATATATATATATATATATATATATATATATATATATATATATATACCGCAGTTACTATTAAATCCACCAAGCAAATAAGTATACAATTCCATTTACTTTGGATTTTTTCACTAAAATCGATTAAAAAGTGCTCAATATAAAGAGCTAAATAGACGATTAAAATCGAAAGCTTTAAAAAACGTATATAGGGAAGTATCAGGTATTGAGCAGATGAGAACAGACTCTACACATTGATCTTGACCAAAAGACCGAGAAGCGAAACGATAATTGTGAAATATAATATTCACATTCTCTCCATTTTCAATTTTATCAGGCCAACCCGTGGCAAAGGCGGAACGAGCCCATAACTCTTCACATTGTTTAAAAAATAAATTTGATATCATAGTCCCCATATAGAGAGGTATTAGATATTGAGCTAATAAGAACAGATACTACCCTTTGATCTTGGCTAAAAGCCGAGAAGCGGTATTTTTTTTAATGTTAGGAGCCACACTCAAACCGGGGCGATTGCAATAATGAGTGGCTCCCATCGGCATTCCCTATTTAGGGCGCCTCGAGCACTGCGCAAAAAAAAAATCAGCCCTGAGAATTTAATTTGAAGGAGCAGATGTTGTCTTGAGGGACGACCCTCTTGGAACACACGGGAAGAATTGGCTTTGTAACCAAAAGGCCGAGAAGCGAATTGATAATTGTGGAAGATAATGTAAAAGAGTAAAGTTGGGGGAGTTGTCTATTGTCGGTATCAGCAGGACGGCAAGAGAGTCTATCCCCTTTCCTCTTGTGCTTAACCAGGAAGATTATTTTTGCCGTGGTTGAGTGGCACTTCTACTATTAGCTCCCCACTTTACAGCACAATTGTCGTGGACTGGTATCGAACCAGGAACCTTGCGATTCCGAGGCGGGTGCTCTTTCAACTGAATTAAAGGCTCTCCAATTTGATATTGGTTGATTGATTTTAATGACATATGAACCCGTCTGGGGTTATGTCATGCTTTACTGTTTGGAAGTAATATACGTTGTGTATCTATATTTACACCTTTGTAGTAACTGGTTTTAATAATATGTTAGCATCGTTAGAGATAATGTTGTATGGTACTGATTAGTTTTATGTCTCTATTCTATGGTATGATTTTATTTCCTTCACAAAGGTCAGAATGTCTTTTTCAAATATATCTCTCATATTTTTTGCATTAAAATAACTTTTTCCGAGCAAAAAAACCTGCATTTTATGAATAAGTGTTTAACAGTCAAAGGTGTTTGACATGTTTCACACTTTGAGTTTCACGGAGCTTTTTTAGAAAGAAAATGCTGACTTTTTCGTCACCCTATATTTTGAGAAAGCAAATTATATCTTCTGTAAAATTGTTTTTTTTTTTTTCATAATGCCAGCGCCAAAATGTCAAAACATGATGGAGTTCCATGTTTGCCGATAAATGGAATTGTCAAGCTTTGTCTTAGACAATTCCATTTGGTCAAAGATTTACGCTTTCTTCGAGCAACAACAGACAATATGACACGTCTGCATTCATCGAAATTAAGAAAAAAAGAAAAATCAAAAAAGAAATAGATTTGCTAAAAAATAGATAAAGCAAGCTAAAAATCTAATCTATTTTTTTCTATTCAATTCCAAAATTGCTTTCACAAGTAGGTTGGTTCATTTTACAATATATAAATAAACAAATATATATATATATATATATATATATATATATATATATATATATATATATATATATATATATATTCATTTAGTGAACAATAAAACTAGTCGTCTAATATATTATATCAGGTCAATTTCAATATCATATTTAAAACTTCAAAACAAGGTCTAAGCAAGATGATGTTACTACCCCTGGCAAAAGTTAATCAATTATGGGTTGACTACGTATTGGTACACAGATGTGAGACTATGTATATTAGTGACGTGTGTAGTGACATATATATATATATATATATATATATATATATATATATATACAATTGCAAACTTTTTACTTACTCTTTTTAAAACAATATTCAGAGTGTAGCGTTAGTTTCGTATTTGCCTGGTGGAGTTGTCTGCCCGATTTAGTTTGCTGGTGCCCGCTAGGGTGCTATAGTATTTAAGCGCCGGGTTCAAACCCTTTCGGCCGCTTTTCCTGTCCAGTAACTACAAGCCACATGGAGTAGACACGGTCTACTCCTTCTCATTGGGGCTTTTGGCCCCACTTACATTACTGTAAGTTCTTCACACAGCATGGACTATCCCTAGTCTCATGTCTGTACTTTTATATGTTATCTTGTACCATTCATGAATGTGTCTTCATCTTGATTTATGTACTCCTTGTTTATGTACCCTTTTACCTATGTACTTTGTATCTCGTCATATCCATGTGCTGTACTATATTAAATGTTTTGTCCGTTAACCTTCGTCGGAGTTTTGTATATTCAAAGTATATATAACTTTGAAACATTTCTTACAAGAGTAAATACTTTCATAATAACCTAGAAGTATCTACATATACTACATGGAATTAACAGGTTCACGACGTATTCGTACACATATGTATCATTATGTATATTAATGGTGTATGTAGTGGTACATATATGGAAAAAGAAAAATGTCTCGATTTGTCCTGCCACAACTATCGTCCCTTGCCACGCACTCCTCAAGCTGAAGGGGCTCATCAAGGAAACCCGTTTTGAATGCGTTGAAGCCATCAAGAGGTCCATAACACCGGAACTGAGAGACATACCAGAAGAATCCTTCCAGCAGGGCAGAGCAGTGTAAGAGAGAAGGCTGGAGAAGTGCAATAGTTTGTTGTTTGGATTTTAAATGAATTGTTTGTGACAACAGTCTCATTACTTTTCAGACACACCTCGGATGTACCCCTATGTGTATTACTGATATACCTAGTGGTACATATATATATATACGATTTCAAATATTTCACTTTTTTCACAAAACAATATTTACAATATACACTTTCATAATAACATAGCAGAATCTACATATACTACGTAACACGTTGGTACACATATATACTACTATGTATATTAATGATGCATGTAGTGTACTTATATGTACCATTGCAAATATTTCTTTAAAACAATATTTAGAATATATACTTTTATAATGACATAGCAATATATACTTTTATAATGACATATATATATATATATATATATATATATATATATATATATATATACTAGCAAATATATGCACCCTCCGGGTGCAAGTATTTAAGTTTTAATGTAATAAAATATCATATTAAATTAGAAAGGCTAATGAAACTAAATAAGAATGCAGATAAAAAGATTTGAAACGGAGGGAGGTATAATCGAAAAATAGAACCACTGAAACTTAGTCTTCAATCACTCTCGTCTTTCACTGTTACTTTTTCTAATTTAAGTATTTGGTTAACATAGGAAGTAAAGAATAAAATGACAGATATTTTTCCTTGTTAATGGATTTTATTTAAGATTCATTGAAGAGATTTTTGCTTATATTCATTAAGATAAAACCAAACAATTAGAAATCAATAATACTAAGCACATATTTATTAAAATCAAATCAATATGCAAATTAGCCTTCTCGTTCACACTGTAAACCACTATTTTGTTGAATATATAAATATACTTGCTTTTTATTAGAATGTAGATTTATCCAACAGTATTAATAAGGTATAATAATTTTATCAATAATTGGGGTTTAAATAAAAATAAATTCATGGTGAATGTGACGTCAATAACTAAGGGAATTGTGACTTGAGTAATGATTTAGTTTCGGTTACAGACAAACAAACACACAATCTCCATTATAATAAGATATATATATATATATATATATATATATATATAACTTATAACCTGTTACAATTTTTTGTATTATATATTACTATTATATCATAATGTATGTAATAGATATAGATTATAAATACATCAAATATGTACGCCAAACACCTAACACAATCAATTTACCATTGCCGTACATGTGTTGATATTATATTATACTACAGAGTCGTGGTACATTATTCGCCCACTACGTGTACCAGCAATACTTTCAAAACTGATGCAATAAAGGAAAAGTGGCAACATCAGTGAGGAGAAACTACTGTTTGAACAAAAGCAGACAATGTATAAACATATTTAGAGAATGTTCGCATAGTTTTCTCATTATTGTTTGTCTGCATTTTTGAAAGGAGGCTTGATATGAATTATTCTAATTTTTCGAACTATCGTCCTCATTGTGACTGTGAAATATACATACACAAAGTTTCAGTCGTTGTACCATTCTTCAAGTGTTCCTTTTAATCCATTGGACGTGTCAATACTTTGTCTATCTGAGCATAGCAATGATTCAACTTGGGAAATCATTTTGAATAGTTTGACTGTTGTGCAAACAAAGCGTTGAAGAATTTATAATCTCATCTAAATAATCACGTCATTGTTTTTGCATGCGCCCCAATCCGAGAAGCCACCCGTTTGCCGTGGGTGGCGATCCGTGATGGTTAAGCATAGAACACTGATGGCTGAGCAGTACCTATATATATAAGGTACCTATACGATTGTGCCTTTATTGCAAGTAACAACTCGTTTTATCATATATGTGCTAGAAGGAGGTGGTTGAAGGTCTTAAGGTCCTGGGTATGACGTTAAACTGTATCTGATGGTGGAGTTCCAATTCTGAAGCTCAGAGGAATGTGGAGTACCCCTTCATCAAAATTGCAGCAAGGTCTACCCTGACACGGAGTAGAAGTATCAGTTATGGATCTGTCTATGGGTTAAATGAAAAAAAATGAGTTTAAAAAGAAAAAAATGAGTACCCATCAAGAATAAATAAATGAGTTCTGTGGAATCTAACCAACTCCTTCATCGCCATTAATACCTGCTCCACTCTGACCTGGTGTGGTAGCATATGTTAGGGTTCCATGTATGGGTTAGATACATCAGAAATATTATTTCTCTGAATGTTTGAGATGGGACTTGATGATTAATATTATCTGTGTTATTCGGACTATTGTCCTCATCTTCATTGTTATCTGTACAACGTTTCAGCCGATATACCCTCTGGCCTTCTTCAGGTATTTCTTGTCGGACTCGGGAACCTTCTCGGACTCGGGAACCTTCTTTTCGGACTCGGGAACTTTCTTGTCGCAATCGTTTTATGGAACCCATAATTAAAAAATGCAAGATCAGATTAAAAAAAAAAAAAAAAACAATACGAGTCTAGGTAAAAAATCATACATAAGTGAATAGGTAGATATTCTAGGCAAAACAAGACATTAGGTTTATAAGTTCCCAAAATTCACACAGGACACATGGCCTAGTGGATAAAGGAGTTAGGTTAAGACAGTTCTACGTGACAGTTATCTCTGGCTTGCAGGTTCAATCCTGATCAAGGGCAGCAGTAACATAGAATAATAATTAACACAGCTTAACGCCTCTACCCCAGTTATGGTTAGCGGAATGAGAACAGGATACCATAATGGAATAAATAAAGGGTTAGGTTCAAAGTTCCGTGATAGCTTCCGATTACGACAAGAAGGTTCCCGAGTTCGAAAAGAAGGTTCCCGAGTCCAAGAAGGTTTCCGAGTCCGAGAAGGTTCCCGAGTCCGACAAGAAATACCTGAAGATGGCCGGAGGGCACATCGGCCGAAACGTTGTACAGATAACAATGAAGATGAGGACAATAGTCCGAATAACACAGATAATACTAAACATCAGAAATAATTTTTTAAATGTGTTTAAAAATTGAATACCCAACAACAATGAATAAAACAAAATCATCTTTGGCATAAAATAATCCAACAAGGGTTGACATGCCGTAGAATCCAACCAACCAATATATAATAGTTGTACAAAGACACGAAAGCAATGATCCGCCAACCCAGTGATGACACTTATTTCTTTCACATTTTCGCTGCAAACTTTCAAGGAGACGCATTAACACCATTTTCTATTTATAATGCTGATGGATTACGTACTGCCAACGTCAGTAGATCGAATAAAGGAAAATGGTTTCACACTAAAAATAAAAAAAGCAAGAAGGATATCCATCAGAAACCATTACGTATGAAGACCCACGCAGATGATTCAGAGCTTCTGGCAACTACACCTACCCACGCCGAATCACTGCTACATAACCCGGAGCAAGATGTATTGGTCTCTAGGTGAACTCAAACAGCGTTCATGTGTTTTAGATAAAATGAAGCCATATCCATACCAAATAGCCAATTCTTTGACATTAGTAGATTTGTTCATATACCTCAGTAACAAGATCTCATCTATAGAAATCGATACCAACATACTCATAGGAAAGGAATAGACAGATATTGAAAGACTACTGATCATATGGAAATGTGATCAAATAAAACGTGGCAGAGCGTCCAGCTAGGAACCACAAGGTTCCGGGTTCGATATCGGCCCTCGCCGACTCTGCATATGAGTAGCACAGGGATCTGTGCAATGAAGTGAGGAGCTGATGGTAGATGTGGCGCTCCGTGTTAGATGCCAAAATAATTTCCTTAATCTAGCGCTAGCATAAAGGGGATAGACTCTCTCGCTGTCTGGCTGATACCGATTTTAGGCCACCCCAAAGACTTACCTTTTATATTAAGCTGTAGCCGTATCAGAGCTACTGTATGGCTACACAACTTGGATAACGAAACGCTTGAAGAAAAGTTACATGGGAACTATGCAAGGACGCTGCTTGCTATTTTGAAAAGCAGCACCCCACAAAACAGCAGCTCTCTGGCCACTTACCGCCTATCACTCAAACCATCTAATTAAGATATGTGGGGCACTACTGGAGAGCTAAGAACGAACTTATAAAGGATGTTCGTCAATGGAATTCTACACATGGTCATACTAGTGTTGGCAGACCACCAAAAACTCTGTACGGATTCTCAATGCCGTGTTGAGGCCGTGCCTGGAGCGATGAATAATGAGACAGATGGCGAAAAAGAGAGAGAGAGAGAGAGAGAGAGAGAGAATGAGAGAGAGGGAGAGAGGAGTTAAGAAATCTTGTTACCATAACAGCTTGATTAAGAGATAAAATTTAAATTAAAACAGCAAGGATTTTTTTGCAATTAATATTTTAAATAGGAGATATTAATTTTCTTTTCAGAGTGTCTGGATCAACAACAGGTCTTTTTTACGTAGGGATTTTAATGATGCATTCTGCAAATCATTAATAATGAATCTGCAAGCCGAACTATTTTACCACCCCTACCCATGCGACGCCGGGTTGCCACTTCAAGTAAAGAATAAATTATAATAAAACAAATACATAGAAATAAATTTTATTAATCTATATATAAATATATATAACAGATTATTTTGTAACTTGTTAAATCCAAAGCATAAAGTGAATCTCTAATTGAGTTTTTGAAGCCCTGGGCTTTAGAATACGCAAAATGTAACTCTGCACTGTACAACAGGGTTTACATGTTGTAGTTAACGTTCAAATTAAATCTAAAAATATCCCACAATTCCTTCGTTCTTCCGCTTTCGAAATATTCAGTAATTCATCCTTTAGTATAAACTAGCAGCGGCTACCCGGCGTCGCCTGGGTAGAGGGTTTTTTAAGTTAGTTCCGCAGATCCATTATTACTGAATCGTTAGTTGAATCCTCTTGGGGTGCCCCATTTAAACCCCTATATAAAAAAAATAGACCTTGCATTGATCCAGCTACTCTGAAAGAAATGTTAATGTCTACTATCGAAAATATTAAATGAAAAAAAAAATCATGCTGTTATCATTTAAATTTTATTTTTTAATTATCTTCACGAATATAAATCAAATCTCTATTATTTTTGCTCAAAACCCAAGCCCTGGTGATATTCAAATGTGTATATTTATTTACTTTGTCGTTAATTGTTTTATTTTTAAGTTTCCTCCGGATATACATATACACAAAACTGCCCTTTATATACGTATAGATTTATATCTGGAAATATTTTCTAGGAAAAATATGTGTAAATATTTTGAACGCCAATCAATTTCATAAAATCTCTATCAAATATTATTTGAATCCTTGAAATACAGTGATACCTTGACTTACAAGTGTTCCAACTTACGAGTCTTCAGAATTACGAAGCTGTTAATTGGTTGAATTTATGCTTTGAATTGCAAGAGTTACAATTGGAAGTAGATGCGAAATTCAGATACGCTTATGTTAATGAGTTCAGTAAAAACATTTAAGTTTCCAAATTTATTACGCCAAAGAAAAATATTATTAATAAAGAAATTAATATTAAACCATATTACAACGCATAATGTCATTATATTCTGTTTTATTATAATTTTATACTGTGCTATTTTGTTATTTAAAAGATTTAACAAAAGATAGGATGATTTGGGGAGCTGGAACGGATTAATATCATGTCAGTATATTTCTACGGGGAAAATTGATTTGATATACGTGGAAATTTCGTTACGAGGGAAATTAATTAAATTTATAAGTCAAGGTACCACTGTATTAGTATTAGATAGGAATAGTTGAAACCAAACAACTATGTGCGAATTAGTATTTGAACATACAATTATGTGCAAATTCATACATTTAGCAAGGATATTAAATAGGAAATTTTCAAAAAATGCGACACAGTATCTGTTTCTCTCTGGAGTACAACTGGTTTGAATTCACGAGGTATGTCGGGGTCACCACTTTGTAGAGGTCGGGTTCACCACTTTGTAGAGGTTGGGGTTGACACTTTGTAGTGACAACAAATATTAATTAAATGACGAAGCACTTTGTAGAGGGTTATGAGATGTGTTCAATAATATTAGGAATGACGATAAAATAACAAGACACAGTTTAGGCAGAAAATACGGAGAAATGATAAAAACAAAGCATGTATTTATAAAATAACAAATAATTTATTCGGAGAATAAATTCGCATTAATCAACAAATATGTGAATGTTCAAAAGATTTGTTTGTTTTGTTTTGTTTTACGGCATATCAACCTCAGTGGGTCATTTAATGCCGATAAAGTTTTGAAATAAATCAATTCTTAATAGATAATACAATTTTGTTTATAAACTCATGTTTTTCTATTCGACCCATAGATGGGACCCTAACAGGTACTACCACTCCGCACCAGTGCACCAGGGAGCAATGGTGATGAAGGGGTGCTCCACATTCCCCAAACCTCCAAAACTGGAACCTCACCATCAGATAGAGTTTAACGTCATTCCCAGGACATGTAGACCCGCAGCCACCGCCTTCTAGCACCCATATGATAAAAAGGGGTTGGGGTTTGCCATAAGGGCAATAGGGTTGGGACAATCATATAGGTGCTAAGGCATGTTCAAAAGAATGTGCATGTAGAATCGTCAAAGTTCGATAGGAAGTGTGTAATGTTTACAATGTAAAATGAATGCGAAAAACGGAAAATTAAAGTTTTTGCTGAATAATACGAACTGTGAAACGGATTCCTGATGCGGTGGCAAGATGAATGGTAGATAGTAGACAGAGACGCAGAGGTTGGAGTGTTGTGTTTTTGGTATCAAAGTGTCGAATCGTTCACTCGGACATCTGTTTCTTAAATTGAGAAGAACTTGTTGTCGTCGGCCGCGGAGCGTCGTTACTCTCTCGAAGCAGAGTGGAATCTGTGTGTATTTTGATTATTTTCGACAGTTAAATAGCTAACAATTAGGATCGGATGAAAATCAATTCTTTTGGCGCCAACGCGTGGACGTAGTTGAAGAAAACCATGATCTGTCCAATCAAACTTTGACTAATGTATAACATTTTTTTAAATTTCTTTTCCTTAAGTTTGGGAAAGAAATGTGTTTGTGTGTTTATCCTATAAACTCCCTCAATTCACAAAGTAGATGACTCTACAGGGTGATTTTAAAGAAACCTTCATAATTTATTTCTAAATCATTATTTTTACAAAATATGCATATGAGAAGAACACACATAACATGGTGTTTTATTTAAAATTCTATATGCAAACATTCATCTTCAGCCACTCAACATGCTCGTTTGGTTAAATCAGGGCTTCCACTCACGCGGACTACGTCAATCAAAATGATCTCAAAGGAAAATTGTGATTCAGCCTTTAACGAATAACAATAGCGGAGGAGAATCAAGTCTTCAATATTCTCTAAGCAAATGTAACTGTATATAAAAAGAGGGACAAGATCACTAACATTGCAGTTCTAGATAGAGCTGAACTCCTCTGGCTTGTGTTCTCTACTGAGACAACGATTGCTGGGTCATGCACGTCGGATGGATGATGAACGAATCCCGAAAGAGATCCTCTATGGAGAGCTTTCGTCTGGTAAGAGACAGATTGGTCGCTCCCAGCTGCGATTCAAAGATGTCTGCAAGAATGATCTCAGGTGCTATGGCATTGCCGCTTCCACCTGGGAAAATTTGGCTCAGGACCGCTCTCGATGGTGGCAGACTCTCCGTAGAGGACTATTCATGTCAGAAGTCACCCTGATGCAACACCATGAAACTAAGAGGTATAGAAGAAAGCAGCGGCAAAAAGGCACCGGCACATCAACATCTTCAGGGACAGCCTTCAAATGCAACATCTGTGGTCGAAAATGTTTTTTCTAACATTGGACTTCACAGTCACAGGAGGCGCTGTAACTTCAGGGGCACAAAAACTTTATTATAGTCTTCCGACACTGAAATACCAATAGAAATAAGAAGATTAATAATAGTTTAAAATAGAGCATTACTTTTCAATCACATTGGAACATACATAAATATATATACATCACCCTGGAAAATACAATAAAGAATTGAGAAAAATGTAACTGCAAATAGAAAAAGTATAGTTTAAAATAGAGAGTTAATTTTCAATCACCCTGTACTTCATTTCTCTGCCTGTCTGTCTGTCTGTCTGTCTCTCTTTCTCTTTATTCCTTTACTTTTCCTTTCTTACCATAACTTTCTAGACTTTATTTTCAGCCATTTTGGTATTTGTCTATGGAACCGGAAGTTCTGTAGAACCAGATTGAATTATGCCAACTATTTCGTTCACCGAATCAGTAAAAAGTTGTGTTTCGCGGCAAAAAGCAGAGTTTTATGCTTAAAGGCGGGAAGTTTAAGCAACCATTTTCCCGGAAACAGAGTTTGTTGAAATATTCATAGACATTCTAATCAAAAGTTTTGAATAAAGAAAATTTAAAAGTTGGAATTCGGTTTTCAAAACCTGTCTTATATGCAAGAAAAAATGCCGGTAGTAAAAAATCATTTCTTCTTCTTCTTCTTCTTCTTCTTCTTCTTCTTCTTCTTATTATTATTATTATTATTATTATTAGTAGTAGTAGTAGTAGTAGTAGTAGTAGTATTAGTAGTAGTAGTAGTATTCATTACATTTCTTTTATGTTGCCATTGGGTTTCTTCTTCTTCTTCTTCTTCTTTACTTTCTTTTTATTTCACTCCTCACTCGCGTGTTTTCCAGAGGAAATCGGTCATTTCATCTGCTTCTGTGTTTAACCACAAGCGATGATCTAAAACCCTGCATCTTATTGAGAGCTTGTATTATTACAATGTGCTTAAAAATCTCTATGAAAATAAATCATGTTCTTGTCCGATTCCCAACTGAATGATAATTTTTTGGGTCTGTCTTGATCTCCAGATAGGGATAAATAGTAGGGCAGACTGGGCTCTTTAACCTTGGCTAGATAACCAATCTAGGAGAAGAAACCCTCTGAATTGAAATCTGTTAAACTCCGCTTAAGAAATTGACCAAATGTCGCATCCGGTCCCCGAAGAGGGCTTGGTAAATATAGCTATGCAAATGGATAAATAATTATGGAAATAATTTGCTGTTATGATTGTTAGAATATTTGGTATATAAGGTGTGCTCTAATCCCCCACCAGAATTTATAAACTAGCCGAGGTCACGTGGTTTGTTCCTTCGCCAATCACCAGCCATACTGCTTGGCTGATACACTACTTGAACACTTATACTGGTCATAGTTCTAATTGCAATCATTAAGGAGGGACTTACAATACTCAGGATTCTTTACCAGAGGATTGCCAAAGATCGGATTCTTTACCGGAGGATTACCAAGGATCTAATTCCACTGGACAAGCGCTCTTGCTTAATTCCAACAGGATGATCCATAAAATTGTAACAATAATCAATAAAATAAAAAGGATATTACATTAAAGAATTATAGCTCTATCCAATAAAATTTAATGAATTAAGAATATTACATTTCTATGTAAATGTAACGTCTATTATTGGAGCGTGGTAGAAGCATTTTCTATTATCAAATTAAAAAGTAAAGTCTGTGGAGTGGCCTATTGTCAGTATCAGCCGGAAAGCGAGGGAATCTGTCCCCTTTTCGCTAGCGCTAGACCAGGGAGATTATTTTTGCGTCTGTGGTGGGGTACCACACCTCCCAACAGCTCCCCACTTTACCGGTCAGATCAAAGTCGTGCTACTCATGCGCTGGTTCCAAGGCAGATGCTCTACCAACTGAGCTAAACCAATATTAAATATAAAGAATTCTACCTCTATCCCATAATACTTGACACATTGAGAGCATAACCTTTAGTAAATGTATACTATGCGGTGACAGAGATGAGACTGTAAACCATGTACTAAGCGAATGTAGCAAACTAGCACAACGGGAAAACAAAACTAGGCACGACTGGGTTTGGAAGGTGATACACTGGGAATTATGCAAAAAATTATATTTTGACCATACAACAAAATGGTATTTGCATAAGCCATACTCTATTATTGTGAATTCCCAGAGATTTTTATGCGAAACGCATAAAAATCTCTGGGACTTTGAGGTAAAAACGGATCACCTAATCCCAGCAAGAAGACCAGACCTAGTGTTGATTAACAAAAAAGAAAGAACTTGTAAACTGGTGGATTTTGCAGTCTCAGCAGATCACCAGGTGAAGATGAAGGAAAACAAAAAGATGGACAATTACCTGGACCTTGCTAGAGAACTGAAAAAGTTATGGAATATGAAAGTCAAAGTGATACCAATTGTTGTTGTAGCACTTGGAACAGTCCCAAAAAGACTGGAAAATCTGGAAATCAGAGGAAGAATTGAGACCATCCAGACGACAGCACTGTTGCAATCTGCCAGAATACTCAGAAGAGTCCTGGAGACCTGAGGATACAACAAACTTAGGCGAGTGTGAGAGATAAGCTAGAATACTCAGAAGAGTCCTGGAGGCATGAAGAAACTTGTTGTCACTCAGATACTAGAGTAAGGCCGCCGGCTTACTCTGGTGTGAAAAGCTCGCAAAGAGTGAATTAATGATAGAAGCTAACCAGCATCTTGAGGTTTCCCTTTTTAATTATATAACATTATATAGTCATGTTATATTCATTACATTCTTTTTAGTAATGTTACATTCGTTACATTCTCAGATACGTTTTAATTATGATGAAAGAAAGTAATGAAAGGAATACTGGAGATAAAGGTTTGGTTTGGTTCGTTTTATTTTACGGCATATCAATCTCAGTGGGTCATTTAGTGCCGATAAAGTTTTTAAATAAATTAATCATTAAACGGATACTCAATTTTGTTTATAAACTCATGTTTTTCTATTTAACCCATAGATGAGATCCTAACAGGTACTACCACTCCGGATCAGAGTGGACAGGGGGTGTTCCACATCCCCAAAACCTCCAAAACTGGAACCTCACCATCAGAGTTTAACGTCATTACCAGGACATGTCGACCCTCAACCACCACCTTCTAGCACCCATATGATAAAAAGGGCGTGGGTTTGTTCATAAGGGCAATAGGGTGCTAGGGATTGACGTAACCAGCCGATTGATCGGTGGGGGGGGGACCGCCCGTCTAGCCTGGAGATTAGAATACTACTCCTGTTTAATAACACTTGATACATTTATAGTATGAAATGTATATGCATATATATACATTTTTATAGAACATTGATAGAAGCATTTTCTATTATGATCAATGGGAGTCATTAAAGGAATAGTAGAGATAAATAATAATACTTCTGTCCCATAATACTTGATACATTATAAGTATGAAAATATGCATTGAGAGTGTAACATTTATATGGAAATGTATAAATTATCATGGACAGTGGGAGAAGTATTTTAAATTACGGTGAAATAAAGTCATAAAAGAAATACTGGAGAAAAGAATACTACCCCTGTCCCATAATTGATACATTATGAATAAAAAATGTATACGGAAATGTATAAATTATTATGGGACAGTGGGGAAAGCATTTCCTATTATGCTGAAATAAAGTGATAAGAGGAATACTGGAGAAAAAGAATACTATCCTTGTCCCATAATACTTGATACATTATGAGTATAACATTTATACGGAAATGTATAAATTATTATGGGACACTGGGAGAAGCATTTCCTATTAATGTGAAATAAAGTCATAAAAGAAATACTGGAGAAAAAGAATACTACTCCTGTCCCATAATAATTGAGACATTATGAGTATAACATTTATATGGAAATGTATAAATCATTATTGGGACAGTGGGAGAAGCATTTTCTATATGATGAAATAAAGTCATAAAGGAATACTGGAGATAAAGAATACTACCCCTGTCCCATAATAATTGATACATTATGAGTATAACATTTATACGGAAATGTATAAATCATTATGGGACAGTGGGAGAAGCATTTTCTATTATGATGAAATAAAGTCATAAAAGGAATACTGGAGATAAAGAATACTACCCCTGTCCCATAATAATTGATACATTATGAGTATAACATTTATACGGAAATGTATAAATCATTATGGGACAGTGGGAGAAGCATTTTCTATTATGATGAAATAAAGTCATAAAAGGAATACTGGAGAAAAGAATACTACCCCTATCCCATAATACTTGATACATTATGAGTATAACATTTATACGGAAATGTATAAATTATTATGGGACAGTGGAAGAAGCATTACCTATTATGATGAAATAAAGTCATAAAAGGAATACTGGAGATAAAGAATAATAACGCTGTCCCATAATAATTGATACGTTGAGAAATAACATGTATATACAAAATGTACTATTTATTACAGGACAGAATAATTTTCGTCAATGCTTAGTCTAAGTAATTCTAATCCTGTTATATTGCTTTTTTGACAACTTCATTTCCCAGCGAATGATAGTGATTCAATTTTTATCTAAACCGCGCCAAAAAGAAATCAATATTGAAAGGAAAAATTTTAGATAAAATCCTTTTATAGCCATTCAGCCTTATCTTAGTATTGTTAGTTTAAAACCGTCTGTCTCTTTCGTTACGCAATTCAGTTTCATATTAATTGGTTCGGTGTATATTGTTGTTGTTACTGTTGTTGTTGCTGTTGTTGTTATTGTTATTGTTTATTGTTGTTATTGTTGTTGTTGTTGTTTATGTTTCCATTTTGTAACTGACTCTATTCACTTCCCTCTTTACAGTGTTCACTCGAGTATAATGCGAGATATCAATACAAATGACTAATAGCAAAATGAGAACCATAATTTTATATACCAGCAAAAAATATGCACCCTCTTGGCACAAGTATTTAAATTTTGATAAAATTAAATATCACATTGAATTAGAAAGAGCAATGAAATTAAATATGAACATATATATGATATATCGTTATACTTAGGATTGCTTTTATTAGGTTGGCGAATAAAACAATAATATTAGAAATCAATAACACCAAGTAATCTATTATTATACTAAAGCTGAGTTAATCAACCATTGCTTCCTAAAGGCATTTTTACTGTTTAGTTTAATGACACGAAAATTATACTAAATTATACCTTATGTTTAGGATTAAATTATGTTTGAACAAACTTCTGTTTTAATTGGTTCTAATTAGTCGTAATTTGCAATTAAGTCAAAAACCGACCAATCTCTTACTTTACTCTGTGTCTATCTCTTTCCTCCCCTCTATATATCTCTTGACTACCTGCTAGTTATATAATGTTAGTTTCTCTGGAAAGTAGAGAGAGAGTGAGTGCGGGGAGAATTTGAAATGTATTTCTATGTTAAATTTCACAACCAGCAACCCGTAGCTTAAATGAGGTCAAACATTTCCCTTCTTAGAAAGCTAACAAAATGATTTTAAGGTTTCGTTTGGCGAAAAATATTATTCGCTTTGTTACCTCCCTTTTCCCTAATCTCATTTATCTACCCAGAGCTGAATGGGTGACCCATTGGGTCACGTTTTGTCTATTATTTATTAAACCTGGTTTTGTTAAAACTGTTCTGCAAATTACTCACCTCATATACTATGGAAATACTTATTTCTTAATGATATTTAACACAAATCGCAGGATTTTAAACCCATTAATAACACGGGCTCTTCGGGGCCTGTGGTTGTTAATGTAAATTAACAGCGTTGATCCCAGGGGCCTATCTCCCTGTCAACACCTGTCCCCTTGATTTAAAGGGGCAGGGCTGCGTTTATTGCCCAGTGCCTGAGGCACGCCCTTGAGGGGGAATGCCAAAGAATCAACGCATTTTTTGTGCCTACCACTCATGAGCTTCGGCTTTTGGGTGGGCCAACATAAAAATGTACTTGTGTCACGCCCTCATAAGTGGGATGAGAGGCAAATACCTTAATAATATGGGCTGTTTTGAGGCAAATCTATCTCAGCTCGACCTTAATAGAGACATTGTTAATAAATAAGATACTAATTAAGATTAATAATAACTAACAAAACCTATGGATATACCATAGTATGTTAATCTTATTATTATAATGTTTGATATATTTACTTTAGAGCTATTGCTATAATTCGATATGTAAAAAGTATAATAATCTTGATTCAACACTCTCTTACTCACTTTTTCTTTCTTTCCTTCTTTTCATCTTTTCATTATATTCGATTGAAACAGATTATCTTCACCGCTTCTGTGCGTTCACCACATCTCTCTATCTTTCTCCTACTCTTTTCTTTCTTTCTTTCTTTCTTTCTTTCTAATATTTTTTCTGTGTAACATGTCATTTTTCTTCCTTTTCTTCCTTTATAATAAAAACGGAATCGTCAATTATTTAGTTGATGTTACGAACTCATAAAAAGAAGAATGCAGCGGTTAAGCAACGCCAGATAATCAGAATTTTCACTTTTGCATTTCATCTCCGCCGATTTGGACGGTCTCATTTTTAAGGAGAGGGTGTTTCAAGATCATACCGACCGGAAGATTAAGGAACAAGAATATTAATATATAGATTTAATTTGATAAGTACAATAAACATAAGATGTTCATTAATTACATAAAATTGCATATATATATATATATATATATACCAACCCCTCCGCACAAGCAGGATGTGAAACAAGATAATTTTCTTAAGCGGAGTTCAACAGGTTTGAATTCAGAGTTTTCCTTCTCGTAGATCGATGGCCTAACCAAGATTACAGAGCCCAGCCTGTATTCTATTATACTATTTATCCATAGATGGAAGGAGAGTAGGATTCATACCTTTCCCAAGGGTATTAGCGCTAAGTAAAATGCAATTACCACATCCAGGAGTTGAACTCTGGGCGACGAGTCCATTTCCCATGACTTTAACCATTATACCACGCGCTTCCATATAAAATTGCATATATGGAGTTAAAGTTGTTAGGAGGGTGGTTACTTGTTTCTTCTTTAACCCCCAAATGCGTGGTTCTTGCATCTTATTGGCCGTCAGGCTGTAATGGAATTAAGGAAAGCAAAAAAAAAAAGGGAGAGAAAGATTTCTTTCAAAGTTTTATCTCTGAATTATTTAAATGCGGTTTGATAATTTCCTATATCCATATCTCCTGCGTATATTCAATAAATTCCAGTGACTGGACATTTTCACCGAAAACGAATTCCCTATATTATCTAAACTAGCAAATATATGCACCCTCCGGGTGCAAGTATTTAAATTTTAATATAATAAAATATTGTATTAAATTAGAAAGGCTAATAAAACTAAATAAGAATACAAATAAAAAGATTTGAAACAGAGGGAGTATAATAAAAGATTTGAAACAGAGGGAGTATAATAAACAATGGAACAACTGAAACTTACTCTTCCATCACTCTCGTCTTTCATTGTTATTTTTTCTAATTTAAGTATTTAGTTATAAGAGGAAGTAAAGAATAAAATGGCAGTTATTTTTTCTTGTTAATGGATTTCATTTAAGATTCATTGAAGAGATTTTTGCTCATACTCATTAAAATAAAACCAAACAGTTAGAAATCAATAATACTAAGCACATATTTATTAAATTTGATTTTTTAATATTAATATGCAAATTAGCCTTCCCGTTCACACTGTAAACCACTATTTTGTTGTATATATAAATACAATTGCATGTTATTAGTATGTAGATATAGTTAACATTATTAATAATGTAAAACAATTTTGTTAATAATTGAGGTTTAGATAAAAATAAATCATGGAGAATGTGATGTCAATAACTAAGAGAATTGTGACTTGAGTAGGGATATAGTTTCGGTTACAGACAGAAAAACACACAATCTCCATTATAATAAGATATCTTTCGAAAAAATATTAACAATTCAAAATAAATTTGTTTAATTTTTTTATATAAAAGATTTCTCGTTCATTCACCTTGAGTTGACACTATTCGCAATCATCGAAGCATATCATTTATTCTTTACGCCAAGGACGATTTTTGAATTTTATTCTATCTATCTATCTATCTATCTATCTATCTATTATAAACAGCAGACTAGAATAAACCTTAGAAAGGCTGTAATAAACAAAGGGACCAAGGTCAAGATAGAAAAGAAGAATAAACCAAAAACAGGCAACCCCTACCACATACAAGCAGCATGTGACACAAGGTCAATTTTTGAAGCGGATTTCAACAGGTTTGAATTCAGAGTTTTCCTTCTCCTAGACTGGTTACCAAGCCATGGTTAAAGAGCCCAGTCTGCCCTGCTATTTGCCCAGAGCTGGAGGGAGAACTGGATTCATACCTTTCCCAAGTGTATTAGCGCTATGTGAAATACCAACAGCTTCATCAAGGAATTGAAGTCGGGTTGACGAGTCCATGTCCTACGACTCTAACCATTAGACCACGCCCTCATAAGAATTATATGTTCCAAATAGGTAATAATTATATAAGATCCAAATCAAGAGAAGCAAACATACAACGGAATCTCTCTCCCCCACTCTCTCTCTTCCATTTTTCTATTTTTTCAGACTTAATTGAAGAAGAAGAAGAATTGGCAGTAATGCCAATGAAGAGGTACACTATACTCACAGGAGCTCTAGAACTGGACCCTCAGCACTAGATGCAGTTTAACGTCATACTCTGGACATTGGGACCCTCAGCCACCACCTACTAGCACATATATGATAAAAATGGTTGCAGAATTGCCTCAAAAGCAATAGGGTCAGGACAATCATATAGGTGCAAAGGCTTGGCATGACCAACCGATTAATCGAAGGGGCCCTCTCCGACCGGCCGTCTAAGTAAGAACCAAAGTGGAATGTTACATATCACTAACTGCTCATGGATTCCGTCCTTAAGCATAACGAATCGTCATCCATGGCCAGAAGCTAGTACTATTGGTGTGTGGGGGGCGTTACCCCACTGCAGTGATGTAGTCGGTGTATTCTACAGTCCCTGCCGATAGGGCGCCACATTGGTTGGACTTGTAATGGAAAATAGATATTAAAGTGACTGTTATTTTATCTTATTATGTTATTCTAATCTCTTCTTTACTACCGGTGTGCTACTCCAGGATTTGTTTAAGACAACATCCAGCATCCTTGAGAAGTTCACTTCTATCTTCGTCTTCAATCGTTTTGTTGAAGTCCAAGTGGTGCAGCCATATAGTAGCGCTTATATGGCTACAGATTGGAAGAATTCTCTCATCAGTCAAATCAGGTTTCTTTATAATCGATATTCTGTCTCTAGCAGTCCATGACTTTCTAATGCGAATATCGCTTTCTGTAGATCAGACATTGCTATTCACGTATGTGAATTATACACACACACACACACACACACACACACACACACACACATATATATATATATATATATATATATATATATATATTTTGTACATGTCAGAAGTCACCCTGATACAACATCATGAAGCTAAGAGGTCCATAAGAAAGCAACGGCAACAAAGCATCGGAACATCATCATCTAGAGGGACAACTTACAAATGCAAAATCTGTGGTCGAGAATGTTTCTCAAACAACGGACTTCATAGTCACAGGAGGCGCTGCAACTTCAGGCGCACACAAAAACTTTTATCATAGTCTTTCGAGACTGAATTGCCAATGAATATATATATATACATATATTAATAATGGAGATTCGCTTCGGTTTTTGTCTATAATAAAAAATACGTCCCTGCCTACGTCACATTACCCAAAATCGTCATAACAGAATAAATACCCTCAACATTTGAACATATTTGTTTTAATAAATACATGTGATTTTACTTACTTAGGGTATACACTCGATGACATTGAAATTTTGAACATATTGCTTTTAAAACAAGTTTTAATAAATACATGACTGGTATTATTGTTTACATTTCAAATTGTTTTATTTTTTTAATCGTTTAATGAATTTGATGATTTTACTTACTTAGGGTATACACTCGATGACATTGAATTTTTTACTCCTACCCCTCTGGTAATATGTTTCAAAAATCTATTTTACATCGCCCGGAGGGGTTTTTTTTAATTTTGTACTAGTATATATAATAGTATTTGATAATTTATAATAATATCCGGAGTTCAATAATTATCGAATTCTATACGATATACGCATTGTAATTGGCTTCAAAAATATGAATAATAACATACTTTACTTAACAATGCTTCAAAAGCAAATAACAAATACTATTATCCTTACGCCTGAGCAAGTCCTAATTTGCGATTCTCTCAACGCTCACTGTACTAGGTTCTGTATAGTAGTAGCGTGTTTATCATTGACAGGTAAATTTGGCGTGTTTCGTGTGTGTGCATGCCGGTGGCCCAGGCGTAGAATCTCTGACTCTGCGTGCTGGGTTCGATCTCTGTCGGGAGAGATCGTAGGTATACACTGCTGATGAGACCTAATAAGGTTGAAACAGCTCTACAGTGTTCCACACGTTGCACGCGTTATTCGCCGAGTTTTTTGTCATGGTTATTTCAATAATTATCGAATTTTATACGATATACACATTGTAATTGCCTTCAAAAATATAAATTATATATATATATATATATGAGGAAAAAAATGAGTAAAGAAAAGAAATGTAAATGGATAAAAATGAATTTAATCGATATCACTTTAATCGATATCACTTACACATGTGTTTCGGTCCGTTTATCAAAATGTATACGGATTTACGCTATTATTATTATTATTATTAAAATAATCAGATGAAATTGAAATAATGATAATAATAATAATAATAGGAAAAATGTAAAAATATTCCGTACACAGAGAGATTTTTTTACGACCTTCATCAGAGTGAATTTTTATTTTTTGAGTAGAGAAAAAAGCCCGTTGGAGACAAAATAGAATTTTAAAAATGTTCGAAAAAAGAATATTTTTGAATCATTTTTGGAACGCAGAAACATTTGAAAGTTTTGGTGGATGGATACAGTTTGTATTGCAAAAATAAAATGTTATTAATATTCCATATATATATATATATATATATATATATATATATAATATATGCGTGTTTTTATATTTAAAAAAAAGTGGAGCAATAGTGATTGTATTGCTTTTTGTTTTATTTTATTAATACAAGTGTTATTTAATGAATTAGGTGAAATATTGCCTAAGGATTACTATTATCTGAGTTATTCGGACTCTTGTCCTCATCTTCATTGTTATCTGTACAACTGTATATATCTGTAATACTAATCATCAAATCTCATCTCAAACATTCAGAGAAATAGTATTGCCTAATGAGTTGAAATAGGAAGCACTGTTTACAGTTGCACCTTTTTCAAAAAAATCAATTCAAAAAACTGATCCCTACGCACCGAACTCTTTCTTTACCATGCCTTTCGTATGTGTATATTTGCATCGCTTTCTGTAGATAAGATATTACTACCTAGGCATGTGAACTGGTCTACTAATTTCAGAGGCTTATAATCCAGTATGGAAATGTCTCCACAAGGCAATCTACATCTTAATACGCTTGTTCGTTAATCTTCCAACCGTTGTAATCTTGCAACACCCTCTGGTAAAAATAACATATACACAAGTGTGACTTGTAATAAGTAATTTTTGTATGATTAATATAATGTGAATTTAAAATGACAACTTGGTTGAAACCTAGATGCCCACCCATGAGCTGGAACCCAAATTAATTTCCATGTGATTAGTTTTTCGAGTAGAATGAACACAAGACTTCATCACCTGCTGAGAACCTGATTGTTGGCTGAGATAGTTCAGTATCAGCCAATGGTCAGAGTTCGAATGCTGAAGGAAGAATGACAGAAAGAAGTTAATCGTTTTAATCAAACACAATGAAAAGACCGCCCTGTCGGCTAGGGCGTTAGAATTCACCGACTGCACCTCTGCAGAGGGGTAAGACTCCCCCAATGGGACCACCTGTTGGTCGTGGGTGGCGACCCGTGATGCTAAAGGATAGAGCCCAGGTAGATGAGCAGTTCATGACATGCAATACTCCACTTTGGCCCTATCTTGGGCTAGACGGGCGATCAGAGAGGCCCCCTCCAATCAATCGGCTGGTCACTTCAAGCCCTAGCACCTATATGATTTTCCCAACCCTATTGCCCTTATGGCAAGCCCCAACCCCTTTTTATCATATGGGTGCTAGAAGGCGGTGGCTGCGGGTCTACATGTCCTGGGAATGACGTTAAACTCTATCTGATGGTGAGGTTCCAGTTTTGGAGGTTTGGGGAATGTGGAGCACCCCTTCATCACCATTGCTCCCTGGTCCACTCTGACCCGGAGTGGTATTACCTGTTAGGGTCCCATCTATGGGTTAAATAGAAAAATGTATTTATAAAAAAATTAATATCCATTAAGAATTGATTTATTTCAAAACTTTATCGGCATTAAATGACCCACTGAGGTTGATATGCCGTAAAACAAACCAAACCAAACCAAACAATGAAAAGATGGAAAAAAAGCTCAGTTGGTAGAGCGTTGGGCTAGAAACCACAAGGTTCCTAGTTCGATACCAGCCCTCGCCAACTCAGCGTCTGAGTAACACATGGATCTGTGCGGTAAAGTAAGGAGCTGATGGTAGGTATGGCGCTCTACCTCAGACGCAAAAGCAATCTCCTTGGTCTAGCTCTAGTGAAAAGGGGATAGACTACCTCGCTGATTGGCTGATACCGACTTTAGGCCACCTCGCGGACTTTACTTACTTTATATATTGAACTCTATTTGAATAGCTCTTAAATAAACATATAAGTAACATTGTTATAAGTAAATAATCATATATATCCACAGGTCCTGCTAGTGATAGAATAATGTCAGAGAGTGTACATTGGCTGATACCGACTTTAGGCCACCCCGCGGAATTTACTTACTTTATATATTGAACTCTATTTGAATAGCTCTTAAATAAACATATAAGTAACATTGTAATAAGTAAATTATCATATATATCCACAGGTCCTGCTAGTGATAGAATAATGTCAGAGAGTGTACATTGATTGTAAACAATTTTCTTAATACTATTAGTAAAGTTGGAATGGAAACTAAAATATCTAAGTGGTGTGATTGATTTATTGTGTTATTATTTTATTTTATGGGGGGGGGTCTGTCTGTGTGTCTTTGTTAGATGTCCCTCCAAATTAAACAAATAAGATTACTGTTTATGTCTTTCACAGAATTTCTCTCACTCGTCTTCGAGAAAACACCGCATTGCCAAAATCCTTCACGTTGGGATAAATGGATTTTAACCACGATTTCGTCTCGTATTTACCATTAAATCATTAAGTGTCTTTGTTTGGCGTCTTGTTTGCGATTGGAAATTATTTGCAGTCACTTTCTTCTATAGCCAAAGTTTCGTACTTTTTTATGTTTTTTCTTCTTCCTGTAACTTGCTTAAGTTCCAATGTATCTGTTTACCCAACCCCTCTGCTGGATGCGATACAAAGTCTATTCTTAACTCTTTGCGAACTTTTAACCGCTTACATCCTTGAATTATGTTTACTAGCAAAAAAATATGACCCCTGGTGGCAAGTATTTAAGTTTTATTTATATCTATTTATTTAATATTATAGTAAATTAGAAAGACTAACGAAACTAAATAAGAACGAATATAAAAATATTACACTTATTTTAATATTTTAATTGATTTCTATATAAAATTATATGAGTAAGAAAAGGTGGAATGAAAACATCACACAATGCTGTTAAAGAAGAAAACAATTTATAATATAATCATAGCTGATACTGATCAATATTTCGATTTTACAAAAATCATCATCAGAGCTCATTCACTCCCGTAGAACTGCTTTTTATACGTTTGAGAATACATGATAGTATTAGAAATCAGTAACCACAAATAATTATTTATTGAATCTAGTTTTGTTAAAATCATTATGCAAATTATTCCCACCATATTCTATGTAAATCTGTATTTCTTAAAGATATATAACATATCTTTCAGGATCTTAAATGAATTAATAATAGCACGGGCCTTTCGGGGCCTGTGTTTCTTAATGTAATTTAACAGCGTTGATCCCAGGAGGCTATCGTCCCAGGCAACACCTGCTCCCTCGATTTAAAGGGGCAGAGCTGGGTTTATTGCCCAGCGCCTGAGGCGCTCCCTTAGTGGGGGAATGCCGACGGGATCAACACATTTTTGGGCCTACCAGCCATGAGCTTCGACTTGTGGGTGGGCCTACATAAAAATGTCCTTGTGTCACGCCCTCATAAGTGGGTTGAGAGGCAAATACCATAATATGGGCCTATCAGGGCCTGTTTCTATTAATGAAATTAACAGCGTGATCTCACAGGGCCATCACCCCAGGCAACACCTGCCCCCTTGATTTAAAGGGGCAGGGTTGGGTTTATTGCGCTGTGCACCCGCCACCCATGAGCTTCGGTTCATGGGTGGTCCCACATTAATAGGGCCTTGTGCCATCCCGTACACGTGAGGTACGTGGTAAATAGAAATAACATGGGCCTTTCGGGGTCTGTGTTTGTTGATGAAATTACCGGCGTGATCCCAGGTAACACCTGTCCCCTTGATTTAAAGGGACAGGGTTGGTTTTATTGTCCAGTGTTTGAGGCACCCTTCTTGAGGGGGAATGCCGACAGGATCTCCGAATTTTTTGTGCCTACCATCCCATGAAACTTGTGTTCGTGGGTGGTCCCACATTAATACGACGTTGTGTCATACCCGCATAAGTGGTATGCGAGGTAAATACCTTTATAACTTTATAGCTTCGAGGCCTTCGAGTTTCCGGTAGCTTCGACCACTGGATTATTATTGAAATTAACGGTGTGATCCCAGGGGGCCATCCCACCAGGCAACACCTGCCCCCTTGATTTAAAGGGGAAGGTCTGAGTTTATTGCCCAGTGTCTGAAGCGCTCCCTTGAGGGGGAATGCCGAGGAGATCCACGCATTTTATGTGCCTGCCTTCCCATGAGCTTCGGTTCATGGGTGGCCTCAAAGGCGAATTAATGTGTCTAACCGGCATAAGTGGGATGCGCCGTAAATAACGCATTAATAATATGGGCGGTTTTGCGACAAATCTAACTCAGCTAGTGTACCAGAACGATATATGTTGCATAGGCCAAACTTAAGTTGTAGTAGTTGTCATCGTTAGTAGTAGTAGTCGCCGTTAGTACAGAAACAACACACGCAGGTTGTATAGTCACAAGGAGCTGTTTAATTATTCATAGGATTGTGGGTTCTTTTAATATGGGTGGTTTTGCGACAAATCTAATTCAGCTAGTGTACCAGAACGATATATGTTACAAAGGCCAAACTTAAGTTGTAGTCGTTGTCATTGTTAGTAGTAGTGGTCGCCGTTAGTTCAGAAACAACACACGCAGGTTGTATAGTCACAAGGAGCTGTTTAATTATTCATAGGCTCGTGGGTTCTTTTTCAGAGAGAAGAAAAGATAGCGAGAAAGAAAGAGATGGTACGGTCAAATTACTCAGACGTAAATCATGTTTGCTACTTCTGTGTCAGACTTATCCGGAGAACAATGTGCCACGTCTAACTCCCACCAGTGCCATCCGTTTCCAGTCAAAACCCGGAACGTCCGTTTTTATTTTTAAATCTATTTCCGGGGTCATTCTTTGGTCATTGAGTTCAAACTTCAACCTCTGTTTGTTTTTATTTCTTTTTCCTCTCTTTCTCTAGAAATCCGAATACCGTTTTATTTTTAATCCCGAATTCACCGTAGACCATAATAATTACGCTACAGATAGACTTTAGTAGATACATCATTAATAAATAAGCTGCTAGTTAAGATTAAATAATGACTATTTTATAATCGTTGAGAATGTAATTTAGATACCTAAGGAAATCCTTACAATTATTCATGTGCTGATTTTTTAAACTACCGTACGTAGTGTAGTGCGTAGTGTAATGTTTATCTTTGTATGAAATGGGATCGGTGACATGAGTTCAAATTTTGTACGAGGCTGGTTGCATTTTATAAAACGCTGATACCCTTGGGAAAAGTATGCATCCAACTATCCCCCACAATCTATGGGGAAAGATATAGCAACCAGACTAGGAGAATAAATTCTCTGAATACAAAGTCCCCTTAGAAAATGACCTTGTGTCACATCCTGCTCGTGCGGAGGGGTTGGTATATACATATATGCTCGAGTAATGATCGACTCCTAATTTTTAACAGCAAAAAAAGTCTTTTAATCATATATCGTATGTTATGAACGGTGGTAAGTTTGGTTTGATTTGGTTTGGTTTCTTTGTTTAATGGCATATCAACCTTTGTGGGTTATTTAATGCCAAAGCCATCATTGTAGAAGAACTGTAGAAATGCCTTAAATGATGTAGAGCTAAGGGAATTCACATCTTTCCGAAAGGTATTAGTTTGAAAGTGAAAGTTATAGCACGACTGGATTTTGAACTCGCTTACTATGATATTGTAGTCCAGTACGTTAGCCACCATGTTATGGTTGTCACTAGCGACGATAAGTTTTATTGTATTCCAAAACATATCTCATGTCATGGAGAATCTCTTGTTTTTGAGGGGAAAAATAGACCTGAAAAAAGTGTTCATTGCACGGCTAAATACCGTAATTGAATTTTTTACTTTTTTTTTTTTTTTTTAATGTTTTACTTTTTTTCTTTTTTTTTTTAATGTTATAAACACGCGTCTCGTGGTGTTCTTTTTTAATAGAATACATAATAGATGTATTGAAGAGACAGACAAAATCACACACAGAGCACAATTTATGAACACCCTAAAAAACAATGGCTACCCAACTTCATTCATACACCATTTAAATAATAAAAAAAACACGGGCACTACACACACACTCTAACATCTGTTTCCTGAAACTACCACATTTCAGCGAAACAATCACAAATGAAATACGAAAGGCTATTTGTAAAGAGGGACTAGATATCCAACTAGCACACTCTGGACCCTCACTACGCCAGCATCTAACAAAAAAACATAAGAATGATATTACAACATGCACTCTAGCCAACTGCCCAATAAAAGACCCTAACATGTCACAAAACCTATACAGTTTACCGTTTAACTTGCTCCAAATGCCTTAATTTCTATATAGGAAGTACAATTAGACCCCTCCACATTAGAATCAAAGAACATATCCACACACGTGCATCCTCATTCCACAAACATTTAATCAAATGCAAAAATAAAGACAATAGTTTTTCCGTTAAGATAGAGACAGTAATACGAAACATTGGTAATCTCAGAATTAGAGAAAGTTTATTAATAGCCAAATTAGGTCCTAGTATAAACAATAGATTAGAGCTAAACACTGAATACATAATTAATTGAAATACACGTTTCTCACAGTATATAGTACATAGTATGTACATTTCATTATACATATATCAAATGAATAATACATAAATATATAAATAGATGAAAATAATAAAATTGAAATTGAATGAACGGCTAAAAATTGTCCATCACACAAAGTGCGCGTGGCGTATAAAAAAAAGAACACCACGAGACGCGTGTTTATAACATAAAAAAAAAAATAACGACAAAAAAAAAAAACGTGTCCATTTCCGAAAATCGTCTCTGAAGATAGAGTTTCACTTTGAAATCGATAAGACAAAAAATAACATCTTTTTGTTTTTATTTTTTACTTGCATTGTAATTGCTTTCAAATTAATACATTATAACATACTTAACAATGCTTCAAGCAAATTACCAATTACTTTTATACACACATATATATATATATATATATATATATATATATATATTTGGGAGAACAAGTGCTTAATTGGAGTCGTACCTAATTTTGAAAATTAATTAATTAATAACGAATTAGGCGGGAATACCTATTTAAATATATGGCTAAACAAATCGAGAAAAATCAATCTCTGTATGTACATTTCGGCCTGTTAGGCCTCATCAGCAGAGCTATAGATCGGAAGACCGCCCTGTGCGTGATTTGAAACCGGACTGCCAAGCTGACAGGCCGATCCCATAACCGATCTATAGCTCTGCTGATGAGGCCTAATAGGCCGAAATGTACATACAGAGATTGATTTTTCTCGATTTGTTTAGCCATACATTTAAATAGGTATTCCCGCCTAATTCATTATTAATTAATTAATTTTCAAAATTAGGTACGACTCCAATTAAGCACTTGTTCTCCCAAAAATTGTCGGCAAAAAGCCATTCCAAACAAACCATGTTTACAACTTATTATATATATATATATATATATATATATATATGTGTGTGTGTGTGTGTGTGTTCACTACCAAATAGAATAAATTGTCCTATAATATTTCCATCTTCACACATGACTTACCTCATTGAATTATGTTTATATCTGATACACATTATTTTCTCTTAACCCCCCACCCACCCAATAAAATGCCTAGTCTTCCCTACTATTTACCCATACCTGTGGAAGAATAAATAGATTCAAACTCTTCCCAAGAGCATTAGCGAAATGCAAAAAGGTTTAGTATGGATTTCAACTCGAGTCTTCGATTCCATTTCTAACGACGATAACCGTTTCGCCATGTGGGTCTCCAGAATTTTGATGAGTTTTTTTTTCCTTTTCATGTATAGAAATGCAATACACCGGAAGAGAAAAAAAAACGTTTAAACATTAAATATATGATTTTGAGTTTTATGTACACATGCTGTAAAAATGAGAACATTTGAAATAGAACTGTTTAAATTTGTAGATTACAAAATAATACCAATTTTTCTGAAATACTGTGTACATCACAAATGATATCACTTTTTCAGAAACAATCTGTATATCACAAATAATATATTTTTTTCTGCAACACTCAGTATATCTCCAATTATATTGATTCTTCTGAAACAACCTGCACATCACAAATGATATCATTTTTTTCTGAAACACTCTATAAATCTCGAAGGATATCACTTTTTTCTGAAACACCCTGTACATCTTAAATGATATCACTTTTTCTGAAACACCCCGTACATCTCAAAAGATATCACTTTTTCAGAAACACCCTGTACATCTTAAATGATACCAATTTTTTAAAACACCCTGTATATCGTAAGTGATATAATTTGTATTTTGTTACTACATGTTTTAGGATTAAATATATCTCAGGTTATTTGGGAAAATAACACGCGTTCCATTAACCTCTCTCGATCGTTTTTTTTTTTTTCATCAATGTGATGGTTTACCAAAATAGAACAATGTTTAATGTCAAGGAATGGCAACATCTCCCGACTTCTGGAATTTAGAATTACCGCAATACAAACAGGCATCTTTAGGGTTCAGTCGAATAACTGAAAAGTCTCTCTCCCCCCTCTCTCTCTCCCTCTCTCTCTCCCCCTCTCTCTCTCTCTCTCTCTCTCTCTCTCTCTCTCTCTCTCTGGTACGTACATTCTCTTTTTCACAAATACACACACACACAAACACACACACTCTCTCTCCCTCTCACTCACACACACAATCTCTCCCTCTCTCTCTCCTCTCTCTCTCTCTCTCTCTCTCTCTCTGGTACGTACATTCTCTTTTTCACACAAACACACACACACACACACTCTCTCTCTCTCCCTCTCACTCACACACACAATCTCTCTCTCTCTCTCTCTCTCTCTCTCTCTCTCTCTCTAACACATACATTGCCTTTCTCTTTGACACACCCTGTGAAATAAAGATTTTATTTTTTTAGAAATATTCTCTGACACAACATCCCTATCCTTATATATATATATATATATATATATATATATATATATATATATATATATATATATATATATATATGTGTGTGTGTAAATAAATGGAAATTAATCCGACAGAATGAATTTAACATTTTGAAAAACAATTAGTAATTATTATCTGCTGACAGAATTCTGTTTCGACGCCTTAGTAGAAGGGTCATCATCAACGAGCAAAAAAATATGAAAGAGAGAGGATGAATAACCGTTGGAAGAGAATAGGGGGTACAAACACACGCTGGAATGCTTGAATTTTTAAATGCGCATACTGTTTCAAAAATAAAATAAATTTTATTTTAAAAAAACAGAAGCATTTTTTAATCCAAAAATAAACTCAAAAAGAGTTTGGTGTAAATATATAAAAAAGTGTAAGAGATTATCAAAAATGTTCAAAAATATGATCCAGCATAAAGTTGTTTACATGTCCACAGCACAATTGAAAGAAGATGTTAAGTTTCAAAAAGTTTGTGATGTAGGTAAAATTTTTTTGTAGTGTTCGTATTCAAAAAAAAAAATTTTTTTGTAGTGTTCGTATTCAAAAATTCAAGCATTCCAGCGTGTGTTTGTACCCCCTATTCTCTTCCAACGGTTATTCATCCCTTCTCTCTTTCATATTTTTTTTTGCTCGTTGATGATGACCCTTCTACTAAGGCGTCGAAACAGAATTCTGTCAGCAGATAATAATTACTAATTGTTTTTTCAAAATGTTAAATTCATATATATATATATATATGAGAAGTAAATACACAAACGATGTGTTTTTTTAGCCGACAATTTTTGTGCTTAATTGAAGTCGTACCTAATTTTGAAAGTTAATTAATTTATAATTAATTGATTGGGCGGGCATACCTATTCAAATGTAAGGCTAAACAAATCGAGAAAGATCAATCTCTGTATGTACATTTCGGCCTATTAAGCCTCATCAGCATGTGTAATTAATTAATTATTAATTGATTAACTTTCAAAATTAGGTACGACTAAAATTAAGCACATATACTCCCAAATGTATATAAATATATATATATATATATATATATATATATATATATATATATATATATATATTCTCTCTCCCTTATCTTTCTCTCTCTCTCTCTCTCTCTCTTCTCTCTCTAACAACTTCTATATCTATCCTTCTAAAGTAATGTTCTTACTCCTTTTTATATTAATGAGATTATTTTCTTCGTCTACATTTCTTTTTTTTCTTTCTTTTTTTTTTTTACATTGTTTTAGACATTGTTTCGACCGTGCACTCTCCGACCGTCTGCGAAATAATAATAAAAAAAACGAAATAAAAGTCTAAAAAAATGCAAACAAGTGAAAAAAAAAAGAAGTAAAATGGTTGGTGATTGTTTTGGCGTCTGGGATGGAGCGCCACACGTTCCCTCAGCTCCTCACTTTGCCGCACAGTTGGCTAGGGACGGTATCGAACCCGGAAGCTAGTGGTTCCTAGTCGGACGCTCTACCAACTAAGCTAAACTGACCCAATAATAAAATACAAAGAACTAATTTTTCTAAACTTTATAAAAAGAAAAAAATATTGCGTAGGCCAAAAAATTCTATCGTTTTATTTGAAATAAAATATATTTTTTGTTATCTTCAAAATTAAGTTTATTGAATATTCTATTTGATTTTTTATTTATTCGTATATCTTCTACTATGTTTCATCAAACTCCTAATTCAATCTTCGGTGAAATTTTATCTTAAGACGCAAAAGAACGGTGCACTTTGCCGTCTTCGAGATAAGGTGCTATCGATAAAGACAATTAGTTAAAGACAAGAATGAAATATAATACGACAATCTACTTTGCTGCCAAATACGGCAAATAAGTGAAACAAATTCTCAACACATATTCTTGTGTTCATGATTGAGAAGTTTCAATTTATTTCCTTAATGGACTTAAGCTTTATTTACCAAATCAGAAAGGAACGAGAAACGAATCCATAATTTTCTTCAAAATATGAAGTGTGTATCAAGACTGAAGCTGTGTTTATTAAGAACGAAATGAACTATGAATGAAAATTTAATTTTCTTCAAAATACGAGCTGTGTTCAAAAAGTATCGAAACTAAAGCTGTATTTACCAAGACATAAATGAACAACGAATAAAATGTTGAATTTAATCAAAATACGCTATGTGTTTAAAATATACCGAGAAAAAGCTGTATTTACCAATCATAAATGAACAACGAATAAAATGTTAATTTTCATCAAAATACGAGCTGTGTTCAAAACGTATCGAAACTAAAGCTGTATTTACCGAACATAATTGAACAACGAATGAAACGTTAATTTTCTTTGATATACGAGATATGTTCAAAAAGTATCAAGACTTAAGCTGTATTTACCAAGACATAAATGACCAATGAATAAAATGTTAAATTTCATCAAAATACGTGGTGTGTTTAAAATGTATCGAGACTGAAGCTGTATTTACCAAACATAAGTGAACAAAAGACAGAAATGAACAATGAATAAAACGTTAATTCTCTTCAAAATACGAATTGTATTAAAAACATATTGAGATTAAAGCTGTGTTTACCAAGACAGAAATGAACAAGACAGGAAACATTAATTTTTATAAAATTACAAAGTGTAATTATAAAAAGTATTGTGACTGAAGATTTTTTTTACTAAGAAATACATGAACAGGAAATACATTTATTGCACCGTTACCAAAGAAAGTTGCAGTCCAGTATTGTCCGAAAGAAATATTACTATCTTTCTGTTGTGACCATACGCCCACTCGCCAGGTATGACATATCCTGGCCACGGTACCGGTGTTCTTTACTTTGCTCATTACACCGTATCTTAGGTTAGCCATTGTTGTGTATAGTCGGAGATGCACTCAGTTCGAGACAGAATCACAAGGTAAAAGGAAATGAACTACAAAGACGGGTGAAATTTTCAGACACAGAGGAGGTGTTTATAGTTCGGTAACTGCTTCTCAGCACTGTGGCCAGAGTCGTTAATGCTATTTCCAAATCTCTTTCACCCTCAGCTCTTGGACTTTCAACTGCAGCGCACGCGCGGAGGACTCTCAGAGCTCGGTTCTTCCACTCAGTCAATCTGATGTTTAGTGCCGTCTCCATCTCACAGAACTACTATCTGCCAGTCTGGACTCTAACTGTGCCCGGGAGGGGGCTAGGGGACCCGAGGGGGCGGTATGTATGTACAAACAGCATAATCTCCTTGCTTCCGGAGCAGACCAACCATAACTCTTAGTTTTCGATTTATGAACCGATTTCAATTAAAAAATGTGAACATAAAAATTATTCCTCGTCAGCGCGTCTCCAACTTCCGAGGAAAAGAGGCCATTAATTTTTGGCCCTTTTAAGTCTCGGCTGATTCGATTTTTATGATTTTCCTAAACTTAAGCGGCACTTAAGACCCCAGTCCATACATATACATAGCCGTGCACGCATACGTACTTACATACACACAAACACACACACAAACACACACACACAACACCACACACACACACACACACACACACATATATATATATATATATATAATATATATATATATATATATATGCACGCACATGCACAAATACAAATATATTTATTTAGGTGTTTTCTAATGCCAGTTTTTGCATCTCCACCCACGTCATGTCGCACAGGGAATTAAAGCAATTTACCGATTGCTTGCATCATCATCATCATCATCATCATCATCATCATCATCAAGTCACGCTGGTAGCATTAATTCTTCTCTCTCTCCTCTCTCTCTCTCTGTTTCTCTCTAATGACTCTATCTTGCTCTCTCTCGCTCTCTCCCTGGCCGTCTTTATTGCCCCCCCCCCTGGCAGGTCTTGCCAGGGCATCCATAATCCGCACAGAGCTGACTGAAATGGGTTTTTTGCAGGTCGGCGTAAAATTGTGGGTCCCTATGTATGCGTCCATAAGAGAACATAACTTCGTTCTGCTTCTTGTGCGTCTCACTTATATATATATATAATATATATGGTTAGGCAACCCGTGGACGAGGGGTTAGTAATATATATATATATATATATATATATATATATATATATTTTACTAACCCCTCTGCACAAGCAGGATGTGACACAAGATCAGTTTATTAAACGGAGTTTAACAGGTTTGAATTAAGAGTTTTCCTTCTCCTAGACTGATTGCCTAACCATTCTGCCCTACTGTTTACCCATAGCTGAAGGGAGAGTAGTTGGATTCATACCTTTCCCAAGGTTATTAGCGCTATGTGAAATGTAAACAGCCTCGTCTATGATTTGAACTCGCATCGAGTAGATTTCCTACGACTCTAACCATTACCCTACGCGCCTCCTTAAGATAACTATATAAGTTAAAGAATAATGCCTAAACACACACACACACTCTCTCACTCACTCACACACACACACACACACACACACACAACACACACATATATATATATGTCGGGGGGAGATCGTAGGTATACACTGCTGATGAGACCAAAATTAGGTCGAAACAGCTGTACAGTGTTCCTCACGTCGCATATGGTATTCGCCGGATTTACACACACACACACATATATATATATATATATATATATATATATATATATAAGGAAACTGCACTACCCCGTAAAAGTGTGTATGTTTAAAAATGGCCGTACAAACGTGACGACCGTCAAACTCCAGCCATGATGAGAATAATCAGTAAGCACAAGAGATGGTTTTGGAAAATCGGTGATTTATCATCGATGCAGAAGTTTGTTCTCTGCAGATTAGTCATGGTTCTATCCATAAAATCATCCACGATGAGCTCGTCCTCCATAAAACAGGAGTGCGGCTATGTTTTGAATCTCACGCGTATATATATATATATATATATATATATATATATATATATATATATATATAAATATATATATATATGGGTAGATAAATATTTCATTTGGTTGAGAAAATTGACAGTGAAGGAAGCTATATTAAAAATAATTTCTTATGCAAATGTTTTATTTCAATCTGATTGACATACCCCGTAAATAAACCCAGGTGGTTCTCCCTCTTATTCTTGCCATATATATATATATATATATATATATATATATATATATATATATATAATCCAAAAGTCCAGAGAAGAAATCTTCCTTACGACACAGGAGTTTTAAAAAACCTGTCGCAGTTTGAGAGCTCAATGGGTGCTCTTAATGTTAGAGTCACAGAGTAAATATATAAGTAAAGAAATAACAAAAGACTTAGAGATTTTGCATTATAGTCTATTTCAGGGAGCTTAGACAAATCAATTTCGCATTTGATGAGTCGGGAGAATTAGAATATTTGTCTAAGCTCCCTGAAATAGACAATAATACTAAATCTCTAAGTCTTTTGTTATTTCTTTACTTATATATATTATATATATATATATATATATATATATATATATATATATTAATAAGTCATCCACAGACACGTGTTTCGGCATTTCATGCCTCTTCAATGTGGCTAGACACAACTATCCTTGGGTAGGGCTCGAACTCAGACTGACAGCATGGTAGTCCGATATCTTGTGCCCTCGCCCAATGACAGCTGATGCGGTGACTGGTGTTTTTAAACTATTAAATACATAGGAATGTATGTATTTTTCGGTCACTGAGAGATCAAATTTCCGGAGAAATGATCATTGCTTATTTGCTTAGTAGTGAGAGTTAATTTAAATTACCAATTAGAGAGCTCATTACCAAATTTATGGGAGCATATATATATATTAATAAGTCATCCACAGACACGTGTTTCGGCATTTCATGCCTCTTCAGTGTGGCTAGACACAACTATCCTTGGATAGGGTTCGAACTCAAATGCACACAATGCTTAAAGTAAATTATAAAACTCTCTCTCATATATATATATATATATATATATATTATATATATATATATATATATATATATATGAGAGCGAGTTTTATCATTTGCTTTAAGCATTGTGTGTGTATATTGGTTTGCTGGTTGGTTTTGAAAGCTATCACAATGTAATGGAAAATGAAGGAGCCAGGATATTTTTCGTTTATCTCGTGATTTACTTTCTTAATATTTCGGAATGGAAAATCTCTACGTCAGAAGAATTCTAAAAGGTTCGAATCTTATAGGGAAATGCTCACGGCTATCTGAATAAATCTATTCTGTTGTAATTGAACAACATCCTAGCGACCTCATATTGCTTCCCACTTGCATTGTGACAGCAATCAAAACCAACTACCAAACCAATATATATATATATATATATATATATATATATATATATATATATATATATATATATATTTCTTTATCTATTCATAACCTTTCTCTAAAGCTAAAAATATCTCGCCACATGAATAAAGTAACTTTTTTTTTCTGAAAGAAAAACATCTTCGACTGACTGACTGGTGTTTTTGCTTTTGATTGAAATACCTGATCATATGGCTGCGTAGGTGGAAATATATATATATATATGAATATACATATTCAAATGTGCCGTAGGAAATTGTCTCTCCAAAATTAACAACACATATATTGCCACACGACGACCACATTATCCCGCAGATTAAGATTACACTTATCCGATTCCAGCTCCATTAATCAACACCTTAAAACACATTCATGCCCCCCTCTACCTACCGCAAAATTCTAACCAAAAATACACGCACACTACATAAAGAAAGAAACAAACAGTTCAAATAATCGCAGCTTTATATATCAAACAAAAAAAACCTACCTTAAACAAAATACACGGGGCGGTCTTCGTATCTATAGTTCTGCTGATGAGACCTAATAGGCCGAAATGTACATACAAAGATTGATTTTTCTCGATTTGTTTAGCCTTACATTTAAATAGGTAATCCCGCCTAATTATTAATGAATTAACTTTCAAAAATTAGGTTCGACTTCAATTAAGCACATATTCTCCCAAATATATATATATATATATATATATATATATATATATATATATATATATATATATATATACTAGCAAAACTCAAGAGGAGATATTTAAGCCAGAAGTGATGATTTACAATTTCATTAACATATAAATCCTTCTGTTGTCGTTGCAATAAATAATACAAAAGCATACAATAACAAAATAATACCTAATACACATATCACTTGTAAGTATTTGATTCTACAGAAACTTTCATGATTAATAAATTTGCATAGCGTAAATTAGGACAAGTGTCCGGACGACATAAGATCAAAATTACAAAAATATCTTCCGTAATTCACAATTTCAATATTACAAATAAAACAAACATGTAACTTCTCCTTTTTTTTTCAATTCATTTTAATTTTAACCAACGGAAGACCATTTGGAATATTTCATTTTTAAAATTGGGTGAAATAAAATGGGATAAATAAATAATTTGCGATTAAGCGACACAAGATAATCTACATTTTACATTGCATCTTGGACGATTTGGACATTCTTATTTTTATGAAGAGTTTGTTGCAAGATGATAACGGACGGAAGATTTAGGAACAAGCGTATTAACACACACACACACACACACACTCAAACACACACACACATATATATATATATGTAGTCATCCACAGACACGTGTTTCGATTTATCAAGTCTCTTCAGTGTGGCTAGACATTCTCTGAGCTACCTACAGTCGGGATAGAACTTCGATTGATTCATCATCAGTCTGATAGCTTAACCGTTCGGCTATCATCACCCACAGAATGCGAAGGGTTTTTAACTGTTTTAATACACACATGTATGTAAAGGTCGGCATAGAGTGCTCCATCCCTTTTATAGGAGAGGGTTGCGCTTACGCTTTAGTTGGCTGTCATCAGCTAAATCCCCTTCAAAGTGTTCAACCCCAGGGGCATGGCGAGCATATATAGTCATCCACAGACACGTGTTTCGACTTATCAAGTCTCTTCAGTGTGGCTAGACATTTTGTGATCTACCTACCACCGGGATAGGACTCCGATCGATTCAGCGTCAGTCGGACAGCTTAATCTCTCTCTCTCTCTCTCTCTCTCTTATATATATATATATATATATATATATATATATTATTGCATATTTTGGATGCAAGTTATTATTTAAGTTGTTTTGTGAAAGACTACATAATATTTCTTCTTTATCATCTTTAAGTAAATAACGTTAAACCCTTTTATCGGTTTTCTTCTATGTGGTCAAGATGGCAAAGAATGTATTCCATATTTTTTACCCAAGCGTTCTGAAAATGGAATTTTTTAAATCCTATTTTAATCCATTAGGCCTCATCAGCAGAGCTATAGACCGGGCAATGTGCGCGATTCAAATCCTACCTGTCAGGCTGACCTTCTAACCACTACACTAGCTGGCTTCCCCAGAATCTCTCGTTTATTTTAAACTGATATATGTATATCGCACTTTTTGGGTGACTTATGGCACGACAGTATGAAGTGGTCAAACAATGTGTTTAAAATGGCGAAGGCCGACAACTAAGAAAGATAGCTAGAATTATATATATATATATATATATATATATATATATATATATATATATATATATATATATTATATATATATAATTCTAGCTATCTTTCTTAGTTTATTCGTCTTTAATTCAGTCTAGCCCTATCTATCTATCCATCTATTTTATCATTATATTATATATATATATATATATATATATATATATATGAGGATAGAAGGATTGAAATAAATCCGACAGAATAAGGTAAAGATATATATATATATATATATATATATATATATATATATATATATATATATACCAATCCCTCCACACAATGCCAATTTCGTAAGCGGTGTTCAACAGGTTTGAATTCAGATTTTTCTTTCTCCTAGACCGGTTGCCTAACCAAGGTTAAAGAGCCCAGTCTGTCCTACTATTTATCCATGCCAAGGGTATTAGCGCTAAGGGAAATACAATTACCACATCCAAGATTTGAACTCGGGGCGACAAGTCCATTTTCTATGCCTTTAACCCTTACAGCACCCGCTTCCATAATATATATATATATACATGTGTGTGTGTGTGTGTGTGTATGTGTTTGCGCGTGTATGATTGTATATATATATATATATATATATATATATATATATATATACATTTACAAATGGCTTATCTTATGTAGACATTGTAGTAATCTATATTCAGTTGATATGTTTTGTATTTTTTATCTTTTTTTATTCGACTTGACATTTTTTTATCTCTAAAATGTCACAGTTCTTAGAATCTTAAAGTCGGTTTTAACTCTTTTAGTCTGCCAAACAGCATGCACCAATCAATGTATTTCCATGAAGCAGGAAGGAAATTCAGTAGAATCCTGGCGTCTCCACTGCAGACCCATAACCTTTCGAAGATAGAATTTCAAACCAACATGATTCTTCGTCGAAGTCGTGCAGTTCCTCTGCTATTTGCATGCACAGATGTCATTGACAAAATGTCTTGAACAAATTCTCCGGAAAATGTCACTTAAAATCAGCAAATGTCTTTTTTTTTATTCGTCTTTATTTTTTGTCTTTTATTTGTTTCTGTATGTATGAATGAAACTCAAAGTTGACCAACAAAATATGAATGTCTGTAGAAAATATTTTTTTAAAGAATAAAATAGAATTAATAGAAACAGTCGAATATTTGTGACAGAATAGAACTTTAAAATTAGAATATAATTCTATCTACCTATATATATATATATATATATATATATATATATATATATGCTTAATTGGAGTCGTACCTAATTTTGAAAATTAATTAATTAATAATGAATTAGGCGGGAATACCTATTTAAATGTATGGCTAAACAAATCGAGAAAAATCAATCTCTGTATATACATTTCGGCCTATTAGGCCTCATCAGCAGAGCTATAGATCGGAAGACCGCCCTGTGCGTGATTTGAAACCGGACTGCCAAGCTGACAGTCCTACACCAAACGGACTTCTTAGATTTTACGATTTGTTTAGAGTAGGTTAATATTCCTCTTCTAGTGACTTTTATTACACGACGATATGATAAGTTGTAAACACGGTTTGTTTGGAATGGCTTTTTGCCGACAATTTTTGGGAGAATAAGTGCTTAATTGGAGTCGTACCTAATTTTGAAAATTAATTAATTAATAATGAATTAGGCGGGAATACCTATTTAAATGTATGGCTAAACAAATCGAGAAAAATCAATCTCTGTATGTACACAACTCTGTATGTTTACAACTTAGCAATCGTCGTGTAATAAAAGTCACTAGAAGAGGAATATTAACTTACTCTAAACAAATCGTAAAATCTAAGAAGTCCGTTTTGTGTAGGGCTTATGGTATCGGCCTGTCAGCTTGGCAGTCCGGTTTCAAATCACGCACAGGGCGGTCTTCCGATCTATAGCTCTGCTGATGAGGCCTAATAGGCCGAAATGTACATACAGAGATTGATTTTTCTCGATTTGTTTAGCCATACATTTAAATAGGTATTCCCGCCTAATTCATTATTAATTAATTAATTTTCAAAATTAGGTACGACTCCAATTAAGCACTTATTCTCCCAAAAATTGTCGGCAAAAAGCCATTCCAAAGAAACCGTGTTTACACATATATATATATATATATATATATATATATATATATATATATATAGGGTCATCCATAGACACGTGTTTCGACTTATCAAGTCTCTTCTGTGTGGCTAGACATTTTGTAAGCTACCTACAGCCGGAATTGAACTCCGGGTGTCAGTCCGGCACCTAACCATATTAGGCTGTTTTCACTTACAGAATGGGAAGGGGATTTTAACTGTTTTAATACACACATCGCTTTGTGTGTAAAGGACGTTACAGAGTGGTCCATTCAGAGAGAGCGTTACGTTTACGCTTGAGTTGGCGGCCGCTAGCGAGATCCCCCCGCCCCAGAGTGCTCAACCCTAGTGGATGGGGAGCATATATAGGGTCATCCCCACACACACACACACACACACACACACACACACACATATATTATATATATATATTATATATATATATATATATATATATCAGTTAAGAGTAAAAAAGAAAATACTTTAAATTCAAAAATAGAAAAAATTCTCTTTTTTCAAAAAAGGAAGAGTTTTAACCCGTTCATGGTCGCGTTAGTAACGGATTTTTCAGAAAAGAAATGTTTTTCTTTTTTTTTCCTTTCAAAAACTGTCAACCGAAGGAACACTATGTATCGAAAGTACATGACGTAGCGAAACAGCGAGACGCGGCGAATAAACAAGACGAAGCGATCGCACGGGTCACACGCTTTTTGGGAACAACAATGCTTCCGGTTTGAATCTAAATCATTTTCTACTTCTCTCTTGACGAGTCCGGATTAAAAACATTTACATCTAAAAACGGACCTAATTATCATTATGCTCTGATGATGATTTTTTATAAATCGAAATATTGTCAAAATTAGCAATGAAAATGATATAAAAATATATTCATTTTAACAATAATGTGTGTGTGTGTGTGTGTGTGTGTGTGTGTGTTGTGTGTAAGTTTAAAATTAGAATGAATCCGACAATATGTTGAAAAGATAAATAAATAAAGGAATGAAAATGTTGAATAGATAAAATGATTTTATTTCAGCCTGGGGTTTGTTCTTAAACACATGTATTCTATTTATATTATTTTTTAAATTAAAATAAAATAATGATAGAAAATGATAAAATATTCAAGTATACAAAGAAAAACGGCCTTCTTTACCCTTCATTTTACCCTGAGAAGGCCGTATATAATATAATATATATATATATATATATATATTATATATATATATTAATATGTGTGTGTGTGTGTGTGTGTGTATATATATAATATATTATATATATATATATATATATATTATAGAGAGAGAGAAGAGAGGAAGAGAGAGAGAAAGAGAGAGAGAGAGAGAGAGAGAGAGAGACATATAGATAGAGATAATTCATTTCAAATCATCCAGAAAAAATGAAATTGTCACCCATCCACTCTAATCTTTCTGAAATTTTGTCCACGTGTTTACTATATTAAAATGATACAATTACCAAACTTTGATACACGAATGCCAAGAATTGTCCGAGTTATGTCTATTTTTAGCTCTCCGAATTTCAGGGATGCATGAAAAATTTCGACTTTATGTATTTTCTGTCAGTAAAATGAGTTCTTTTAGAGCTTCCCTACTCCTAAAAATTGGTTTATAAAAGCCTATTTGGCCCAACAAATCCGAAAATGTCAGGAAAAATTACTTATTAAAGTTATTAAGATGTTTTGATTTTTTTCATACGAAGATCAATAGGTGAAAAATCGCAATGTGGCACTACATCAATGATAAATTTTTATCTATTATTATTTTAAATATTGTCGTGGGGTTTTAAGGGGTGAAATAAGAACAAAACGACGGGTAACAAATGTAGGAAAATGTATTAACAAAAGAGTAGACAATTACAGTACAGAGAAGTGGGAAATACGTCCGACAATAGAGTTATGAGCCGACTCGAATTGGCTTATTCTACAAGCCATAATTGTCCCTGTTACTTATAGTAACCGTCGGTGCATTCCATTAGTCTATAGGGTATATCACCTATAACAAATATATTTAACATTATTTGCAGCAAAAAGATAGTTTGTTTTTTGCTCAGAACCGAAACTACAACATCAGTTAAAAATGTTGTATTATTATGTTTTAAGTATTTCTGTTCAACCTTTGAATAATGTCTGTATGGAGCAAAATAACTGTCAGAGCGGAATAGAAAATAATCAGGATAATGTTGGTGAATGGATATATTTGAAATAATATAGAAACAATACATTTCCCTAGTATCAATCATATTGCCTGCAACATTCTGACAATTTACATAGCTCAATATCGGCACCACATCTCATTATGGAATTGAAAATTGGAAATGATAACAATATACAAATAAAACATACTAGTAAAAGTATTTACAGAGGTTTAAAAGTTTAAAATACAGCATTGATCACATTTTATATTTATACAAACACAATGAGAATTTTGGTAATGGATAATTCCATGTCTAATCATCCAGAAAAAAAGAAAGATTGTCCAACATGTCAGCCATTGAATAAAGTCTGTATGAAGCAAAACAATATTCAGAATGCAACAGAAATAATTTTTAAGAAAGAATATCATAATTTGAGAGGTTCTTGGGATTTCTGTCAACCTAATAGATCTGGGGGTTAAGGCTGAAGGAACTATAACGGTTTTGGCAACGAAGAATGAACAGGAAGGCAAAAGGCCTTGTAGCCAATACAGTTGTAGTTCCTTCACCCTTAACACCCTGGTATCAATAAAACAGATTAATACCATGATTACGTAAAATAAAGTCGTCGGGGAGGCCTAGTGTCGGCATGAGCCAAACAGCGAGGGGGTCTATCCCATTTTCTCTAGCGCTAGACCAAGGTGATTATTTTTATGGTTTGAGGTGGAGTACTACACCTACCATCAGTTCCTCACTTTACCGCACAGATTTCTGTGCTACTCATACGCTGAGTTGGCGAGGGACGGTATCGAACCAGGAACCTTGTCATTCCTAGGTGAACTCTCTAATACTCAGCTATCCAAAAATTGCTTTCAATAAAAACAAAAGAAAAATACAATTGCCCAAAAGGAAAATACAATAAGACATTAGAAAAATGATTTTAAAAAATATTTGTATTGTGTCCAGTGATGATATATATATATATATATATATATATATAATATATATATATGAAATAAATATTTAGAAAAAACAAATACATGATGTAAAATTCGCTGACAGAATTCTGTTTCGACCCTTTATTGAAGTGGTCTTCCTCAAGAGCGAGTTGTGTACGATAGAGAGAACGCGAAAGTGACCGTTATGAGACGAAAGTGGTGCAACGATAGAGAGAACGGCGAAAGTGGACCGTTATGAGACGAAAGTGGTGCACCACTTTCGTCTCATAACGGTCCACTTTCGCCGTTCTCTCTATCGTACACAACTCGCTCTTGAGGAAGACCACTTCAATAAAGGGTCGAAACAGAATTCTGTCAGCGAATTTTACATCATATATTTGTTTTTTCTAAATATTTATTTCACACTGTCGGATTCACTTCCATTCATTTTTCATATATATATATATATATGCCAACACCTCCACACGAGTGTGAGACAAAGTTAATTTCTAAAGCGAGGTTTAGCAGGTTTGAATTTAGAGTTTTGCTACAAAACTTACTGCCATACCAAGATTATAGTGTCCAGTCTGCTCTACTATTTACATATAGATGGAAAAAGAATCGTTGAATTCATACCTTTCCCAAGGGTATTAGCACTGTGTAAAATACAAACGGCCTTTGATTGCTTTCAATAAAACAAAAAGAAAATACAATTGCCAAAAGGAAAATACAGTAAGACATTAGTAAATGATTTTAAATGTTTGTGTTGTGCCAGTGATGATATATATATATATATATATAATATATATATATATATATATATATATATATTTATATATATAATATATTCCAACACCTCCACGCGAGTGTGAGACAAAGTTAATTTCTTAAGCGAGGTTTAGCAGGTTTGAATTTAGAGTTTTGCTACAAAACTTATTGCCATACAAAGATTATAGTGTCCAGTCTGCTCTACTATTTACATATAGATGGAAAAAGAATCGTTGAATTCATACCTTTCCCAAGGGTATTAGCACTATGTAAAATACAAACGGCCTCGTCCAACATTTGAACTCGTCTTGTCGTATCCATTTCCTACGATGGTAACAATTACATCACGCGCCTCCACAATATGTTATATATATAAGTGGGCTTAGTCTCGAGAATAAACATATCTCATACATCTGAATAACCAAAGATAAAAGATAATTTATCGACTGAGAACATGGTCACTGACCTTCAGTAGTATATATTATATATATATATATATATATATATATATATATAAGGATATCTACTGATCAGACGAACCTACTGTTAGTTTCGCATAAAGTCTTCAGGGCTAAAATCTGACTCAGGAGTCAGATTTTAGCCCTGAAGAGCTTTATGCGAAACTAACAGTAGGTTCGTCTGACTCAGTAGATATCCTTATTACTTGGTCTACTTAGGTATCGAAGCACTTTTTACAAATTAGCTTCTCCTAGCGGTTATATGAATATATATATATCTTATATACATATATATGCATATAAATTGTTTTTTTCTTTTGGCCAAATACTATACCAATAGATTATTTTTTGTTGGTACGATATCTTGGTCTTTTCTTTTTTTCAAAAAATTTTTTTCTTCCTGGTTTGATGTTTGGTAGTATATTTTACAATCAAAACTCTCTGCCGGGGGTTTTTTCTCTCCGCAAGGATCTACCAACACGCTTGGTATATTAAATTATATATATATATATATATATAAAACTCTTTGGCTTAATGGTTGATGCTAATCAGGGAATGGTCGATTACTGACAGATTTTATATCTAATTATCATTTACTCAAATGAGGCTTAATTGATAAGTATGATTTGTCAAATATATTATTCATATGATAGTATTATAGACCATTGATATCGAAGATAACTATGATAATATCTCAAATTTCCATCATTTCTTTATTTGTATTCCTTCCTTCCTTCCTTCCTTCCTTTTCCTTCCTTCTTTCTTTCTTTCTTTCTTTCTTTTGTTCATTCTTTCTTCCTCTTTCTTTTCTTTTATTTATCTTTCTTCTTTATTTTTTTTGTCTTCTTTTTATATTATTCCTGTCTTTCTTTTTTATTAGTATTTCTTCTTTCTTTCTTTCTTTCTTTGTTTGTTTTTCTTTTATTTGTTCTTTCTTTCTTTATTTTTTTGTCTGTCTTTTATTTGTATCTTCTTCATTCTTTCTTTTGTCTTTTCTTTTTATTTGTATCTTTCTTCTCTTTCTTTTCTTTCTGTCTTTCTTTTATTTTATTTATTTCCTGTCTTCTTTTTTTATTAGGATTTCTTCTTTCTTTCTTTCTTTTGTCATTTTTCTTGTCATCTTATCTTCGCCGCCCTTTTCCTTTTCCTCTTTTTCCTCTTCATCCTCTCCCACTTGACTCTTCTTCTTCTTCTTCTTCTTCTTCTTCTTCTTCTTCTTCTTCTTCTTTTCTTCTTCTTCTTTAACCCGATAACAATAACTAAAGTGACTGAACTTCTACTATAATCAAGAAGAACCTAGAGAGAGAGAGAGAGATAAAGAGAGAGAGAGAGAGAGAGACTGAGAGAGAGAGGAGAGAGATGAGAGAGAAAGAGAGAATCATGCGGATAAACACTTACCTAGGGACTGATAAAGAATCACAGGGGTCGTTTGCAATCTTCAACAAAACACTTTGTTAATATACCTGTTTTATTACACATTTCACCCTTGTCGACTTGGAACTGTTAGAAAAACGCTGAGTGCACCTCTGTAGAGAGGTAGGATAACTCCCTAATGGGGGCACCTGTGGGGCTGTGCGGGTGGCGACCTTGAGAGCTTAAGGATGGAAATTCCACGAAATTTAGGATTAGTCAGGCGTTCTAGAGTCCCCACCTCTCATCAGTCTCACTTAGGTCAACGTTAAGCTAAAGCACCTATATGATTTTCTCGACCGTATTTACGCCTTCGGCAATTCCCCAGTCCTTTTATCACACACACACACACACACACACACACACACCACATATCATAATATATATATTGAAAGAAATGGATACAATAGAACCTACTCGAGTTTCATCGCTAAATCATTCAGGCGTTAAACCACTGAATTAATCAATTGCCGATTTATTGCAGCTGATCACACGTATATTCATTGAATAAATTTTACGTTACGTTCTAGTAACCGTAAAACATAATTCAATGAACATACGTTGTGATCAGCTGCAATTAATCTGTACTCGATTAATTCAGTGGATTAACCTGATGATCAGCAATGAAAACTCGAGTAGGTCTATTGTATCCATATTCTTCAATCTCTCTTCTT
>CM042173.1:55303531-55316031 GCA_023376005.1 Doryteuthis pealeii
ACAAACCATACCAAGCAAACCAGATATACCACTAAACGCTTCAAAGTAGCAATGATAAAATCCAAGGCGCTCTATATATTTTTGATAACAATATATACTTAAGTATAGTACTTATAAGATATACTGGATATAGTATCAGGTGAGAGAGGAGTTTTATAATTTATTTAAGCATTGTGTGCATTCTGAGTCGCAGAGCCTACGAGCCCAGGCAATACCCTCCGATCAATCGGCTTGCCATGTTAACCTAGCACAGCTATATGATGTTCCCAACCCTGTGTTTGCTTTTTTATAGCAAACTCCCATTACTTTTTGATTTCTGTGTTAATGACCAACTTGATGAGGGCAGTAACTGCCCGAAACAGCAGTTGTCTGTGATGTTATTAATATATATGCCTTTCCAATAAATTTGGTAATGACTTTCTAATTGTAAATTTACAATTAACTCTCACTACTAAGCAAATAAGCATGATCTTTCTTCTCCCGAAATTTGATACTCGTAGTGGAGCGAAAGATACATCCGTGCTTTGAGCTATAGTATTTTGAGAAACTCACAGTCCTCGCATCAGCCTGTCACTGTAGTTCGAACCTACCGCACACGCGAAAGTTGTGTTCTAGCCGAGGACACTGACGAGTGCATGAAATGCCGAAAACGTATCTGTGAGAATGACTTGTATAAATTATAATACACATATATATATATAATACTAGTAAATATGAAGTTGAAGTGAAATAAATAAAACAAGCAGTATCTTAGGATTAGATTAGATATGTCTATTTCAGGGAGCGTTAGAAACGAAGATGAGTCTATACTCTCGCCGAACTCATAGATGCGAAATTGATTTGCTCACACTCCTGAATAGACTATAATGCTAAATCTCTAAGTCTTTTGTTATTTCTTTACTTATATATTGCTCTGTGCTCTAACATTAAGAGCACCATTGAGCTCTCAAAAACTGCGACAGGTTTTTTTAAAATAAAACTCTTGTGTCCGTAAGGAAGATTTCTTCTCTGGACTTTTGATTATATATATATGTATACTTATATATATAATATATATATATTATCACACACACTCATCATATATATATATAATATATATATTTATATATATATATATATATTGGCAGGAATAAGAGGAAGCAACCACCTGGGTTTATTACGGGTTATGTCAATCGATGAAATAAAACCATAATAAGAAATTATTTTCAGTATAGCTTCCTTCACTGTCAATTTCCAACCAAATAAAATATTTATCTACCGCATATAATATATTATATATATATTATATTATATAATACACCGCGTGAGATTCAAAACATAGCGCACTCTCTGTTTTATGGGAGGGCGAGCTTATCGTGGTGATTTTTATGGAGCAGGACATGGCTAATCTCAGAGACAAGCTTCTTTGCTCGATGATAAATCACCGATTTCTGCACTCAAAACCATTCTCTTGGGTATTGCTTCACGCATTATTCTCACCATGGTTGGACGTTTGATCGGTCGTTCAGCGCCTTGTACATCAGGACCATTAATTTTAAACATTATCACTCTTTACGGGGGTAGTGCAGTTTCCTTATATATATAGCTCCATATTATATAGTATATATATATGTGTTGTGTGTGTAGTGTGTGAAATCCGCGATAACCATGGATAGTGGCGATCGTGAGAATCGACTTGTTAACAGCATGATTTGCGACCCATTCAATTTTCTTATGGCGTCTCATCAGTTCATGTGATACCGTGAAGGGGGGGGGGGGGGGGGGGGTTGCGCATCTCCCCCACATAATATAAAAAGATAACTGTAGATGATGTGTTGGTGTTAGTTATAGTGTGTTTTGTGTGAGTGATGGAGAAGAGTGTGGGTGTTGCTGTTTGAGGACAATTAAAATTGAATTGCTTTAATTTTATATAGTTAATCTTAAGGAGGCGCGGGGGTACTCGTTATAAGAGTCGTTAGGAAATGTCTCGTTAGAAATGCGCAGTTAATATGATCAAAGAATGTGGCTTGTAATTTGCATTTTTCTACATTACAGGCGCACTATAACCTTGGGACAACTTATTGGTTTGCAAGGTCATCTCAACTACTCTCAAATGACCTCCTTCAAGCTATCGGTCACAGCAGAAGGACAGCAAGGTTAGCCCAATCAGTTCTAGAGAAGGAAAACTCTTAATTCAAACCTGTTAATAACTCCGTTATAAACCTGATCGTGTGTGTACACACAGGTTGTAGGCCGATCCTGCATTTATGAAGAGGGGTTAGTATATCTAAATATAATATATATATATATATATAACAACTTTAGCTATTCTTGCAAGCCGACAGTGATATTTGGAGAATATGTGCTTTTAATTTTTAGTCAGACTAATTTTTGAAAAGTTAATTTTTCATTTATGTTTAATTAGGCAGGGATTTAACTACTGTAAATTGTGAGGCTAAACAAATCGAGAAAAATCAATCTCTGAAATAAATAATTATAAATAAATTAAACATAAATGAATTAACTTTCAAAAATAGATCTGACTAAAATTAAAAAGCACATATTCTCCAAATATATATATTATATATATATATATATATATATAATATATTATATATATATATAATATACAGCTAGTACCCGGTCCATGGACGGACTAAAATAAAAACTAGGCAAAAAAAAAAATCTGCCTATTTATTTATTATCATTAGAATTATGATAAATTAAAAGCAACAAATTTTCTCAATTCAGTTACGTCATTGAATCATTTTTATTTTATGTTTAAGGTAAGACATATATCACTGTTTTGTTTATTTGAAAATGTTAAGCGACATCGTATTGTTATTATAATTCTTTTTGTTTTAAATTACAATATACGAATATACTAACTATTTTACTTAGTGTTACGAAATAAGTAGTTATAATTTATTTATTTCTAATAATTCTTGTTTTAAATTTTCGTAACCATATATACAAAGTTGAGTTAGATTATATTTATTAAAATAAACAATAAGCGCTTACCTTTTTTCTTTTTTTACTTTACTTTCGCCTCTTTCTTACAAATAAATATTTGGAAGATAGATTATTTCATTTCATTTCTAACTAAATTAATATTTAAAGAAGAATAAAAAAGATTGCGATATGATAAGATTTGATTTTTCTCTTAGAACATACTTTTGCTGTCCGAAGCAAAATAATTTTTTTATAATTCGCTATAAAAAATAATTCAATTGGAACAAATTTGAGCAAGATTATTTTCGTCTTCTTTTTCAAGTGAAAAGTTTCACTGAAACTCCAGTTTGGAAAATCATAATAGTATTTTGGGACAATTTTAAATTCAGTTTTTAATTGCCTGCATAAGTTTTAAAAGTAACATTGTATTTATTCTTTGAATATTTCTACATGACAATTCAAATCTAGTTCTTAACGATAAAAAGAATGCAATACTATTTTTGCTTAATTTTAAAACGTTTTCATTAGTTCTCTAAACTATTAAGACTTTTTTTAAACCATTAGTATTCAATTACTAAACAACTCGTTTTAATTCATTTTTTTTAAAATTTACATTTATACAACCCTATACTGGTGACTGATTTTTTGAATTTTAAAATCTTAATTTTTAAAAAATGTAAACCGTAAACTTGTGTTTTTGAAACAATTTTCATTTTTTTTCTACAATTTTTGTGCATGACAAACAATTTAATTAAGTAGTGTACATTGTAAAATAAAAGTTATTTAAAACATACGAATAAATATGATAAATATTGAAAGATTATAAAAAAAAACGAATTTATTTTACGTTAAAATTTATCCATAGTTCAAGTTTTTGTCGCTAAATTCTATTGTTCTTTCTTCTTTCTTCTTTTCTTCTGCTGGCTGAAAATGTTAGCGACCTCGCCTAAATGTTTTTAGCGAGTCGCTAAACATTTTCGTTGTTTTCTTTTCTTTTTCTTTCTTTCTTCTGCTGGTAAAGCACATGTCACCGAGCTCCTGCTGATATACAAGCATTTTAACAGCAGCGCAGTCTATGCTATGGCTTTCGAAAAATCGTTTGATTTTGGTTTGATTAATTAAATTATATCCTTAATCAGTAAAACTCAATAACCAATTGGAGTTTTCTTAGTTAGAACGATTCGAATGTCGTTGCAAGATTTTAAATCTGAGTGGACTCCGTTTTGGAGTTTATACGTCGACCGTACATACAAATGCTCTCTTTTTATAGATTAGATATATAAAAGTGAGACTGAACAAGAAATGCTGACCACTGCTGGAAAAGGCAAGAACGACAGTTATTTTCTCCTATGGAGGTGATACACTAGGGACCCAAATTTTACGACCCGACCTGCAAAACCCATTTCAGTCAGCCTCTGTGCGATTATGGATGCCCTGACCAAGACCCCGCCAGGGGAGGCGGACCATAAAGACGGCCAGGGAGAGAGCGAGAAGAGAGCCAGATAGAGTCATTAGCAGAGAAACTGAAGAGAGAGAGAGAGAGAGAGAGAGAGAGAGAGAGAGAGAGAGAGAGAGAGAATTAATGCTACCAGCGTCGACTATGATGATGATGATGATGAATGAGATTATGATGATTGCCCGCCACAATCGTATAATTGGCTTTTAAGTTCCTGTGCGACAATGACGTGTGTGGACGAAAACCACCTAAAATAAAATATATTTGTATTTGTGCATCGTGCGTGCATATATATATATATATATATATATATGTGTGTATGTGTGTGTGTGTGTGTGTGTGTGTGTGTGTGTTTGTGTTAATGTAAGTATTATGCCCGTGCAACGGCTATGTATAATGTATGCGACTGGGTTTAAGTGCCGCTAAGTTTAGGAAAAATCAGTAAGAAAATCAATCAGCCGAAGACTTCTAAAGGGGCCAAAATTAATGGCCTCTTTTTCCTCGAAGTTGGAGACGCGCTGACGAGAATAATTTTTATGTTCACATTTTTTAAATTGAAATCGGTTCATAAAGTCGAAAAACTAAAGTTTTGGTTGGTCTGCTCCGAAGCAAGGAGATTAATGCTGTTGTCATAACATACCGCCCTCGGGTCCCCTATTGCCCCTCCCGGAAAAGTCGACGTTAGAATAGAGTGCTAAGTCGGGAGAGAAGTGAAGAGTCCAGACGAGCGATAGCAGTTCTGTGGGATGGAGACAGCACTAACATCAGATTGGCTTGAGTGGAAGAACGAGCTCTAGCAGTTTCTCCCCGCGTGCAACTGCAGTTTGAAAGTCCAAAGAGGTGAGGTGAAAGAGATTTTGGAAATAGTATTAAACGCCCTGGCAGTAGTGCTGAAAGCAGTTACGCGAACCTATGAAACACCTCCTCTGTGTCTGAAAATTTCACAACCCTCTTTGTAGTTTCATTTTCCTTTTACCTTGTGATTGCTGTCTGAACTGAGTGCATCTCCGAACTATACAGCAACATGCTAACCTAAGATACCGTTGTAATGAGCAAAGTAAAGACACGGTAGTGCCATGATATGTCATACCTGGCGAGTGGGCGTATTGTCACAAACAGAAGATAGTAATATTTCTTTCGGGCAAATACTGACTGCAACTCTTTCTTTGCAACGGTGCAACAAATGTAATTTTCCTGTCATGTATTTCTAGTAAAAAAAATCTTCAAGTCACATATTTTTTTAAAATAATTACACTTGTGTAATTTTATAAAATTAACGTTTCCTGTCTTGTTCATTTCTGTCTGGTAATACAGCTTTAATCTCAATATGTTCAATAATTCCGTATTTTGACGAGAATTAACGTTTTATCATTGTTCATTTCTGTCTTGCCTAAACATCAGCTTTCAGTCTCGATACATTTTAATCACACCACGTATTTGAATGAATTTAACCTTTATTTCGTTGGTCTTTATGTCTTGGTAAATACAAGCTAGTCTTGATATTTTTGATCACATCTATATCACAGTATATCAAAGAAACCTTAACGTTTTATTCGTTGTTCATTATGTTTGGTAAACAGGCTTGTAGTTTCGATACGTTTTGAACACAGCTCGTCATTTTGATGAAAATTAAAGTTGTATCGTTTTCATTTATGATTGGTATTCAGTTTTCTCGATATATTTTTAAACACATAGCGTATTTTGATTTAATTCAACGTTTTTATTCGTTTGTCATTTATGTCCATTGGTAAATACAGCTTTTAGCTTCGAATACGTTTTGAACCAGCTCGTATTTTGAAGAAAATTAACGTTTCATTCATAGTTCATTTGTTTCTTAGATAAACACAGCTCAGGTCTTGATACAACTTCATATTTTGAAAGAAATTATGGATTCGTTTCTCGTCCTTTCTGATTTGGTAAATAAAGCTCATCCATAAGGAATAAATTGAACTGTCTCAACTTATGAATCACAAGTAATATGTGTTGGAGAATTTGTTTTCTATTTATTTTGCCGTATTTGCAAGCAAAGGTAGATGTCGTATATATATTCATTCTTGTCTTTACTAATGTCTTTAATTCGATAGCACTTATCTCGAAGACGGCAAGTGCAGCCGTCTTTTGCGTCTTAAGATAAAATTTCACCGAAGATTGAATTAGGAGTTTGATGAACATAGTGAAGATATACGATATAAATAAAAATCAAATAGAAATTCAATAAACTTAATTTCGAGATAAACAAAAATATATTTTATTTCAAATACAAACGAATAACATTTTTTTGGCCTACGCAAATATTTTTTTCTTTTTATAAAAGAAAAATAATATTGAAGTTAGAAAAAATATAAAAGACAAAAAAAAATATAAAAAGTTTAAGAAATTAGGTCTTTGTATTTCTATTATTGGTCAGTTAGCTTAGTTGGTAGAGCGTCCGACCTAGAAAACACAGCTTCCGAGTCGATACCGTCCCTAGCCAACTGTGCTGGCAAAGTGAGGAGCTGAGGGAAGTGTGGCGCTCCATCCCAGACGCCAAAACAACACCAACCATTTTACGGGTCTTTTTTTTTTTTTTACTGTTTGCAGTTTTTTAGACTTTTATTGTCGTTTTTTTTTTTATTATTTCGCAACGGTCGGAGAGTGCAGGTCGAAAACAATGTCTAAACAAATGTACAAAAAAAAAAAAGAAAGAAAACGTAGACGAAGGAAAATAATCTCATTCATATAAAAAGGAGTAAAACATACTTTAGAAGGATAGATAATAGAAGGTTGTTAGAGAGAGAAAGGAGAAAGCGTGTGTTTCTCTCACCCACACACACACCACAGAGAGAGAGAGAAGAGAGAGGAGAGAGAGAGAGAGAGAGAGAGAGAGAGAGAGGGAGAGAGAATATATATATATATATATATATATTTGGGAGAATATGTGCTTAATTTTAGTCGTACCTAATTTTGAAAGTTAATCAATTAATAATTAATTAATTACACATGCTGATGAGGCTTAATAGGCCGAAATGTACATACAGAGAATGATCTTTCTCGATTTGTTCAGCCTTACATTTGAATAGGTATGCCCGCCCAATCAATTAATTATCAAATTAATTAACTTTCAAAATTAGGTACGACTTCAATTAAGCACAAAAAATTGTCGGCTAAAAAAACACATCGTTTGTGTATTTACTTCTCATATATATATATATATATATATATATATATATAAAGATATAGGGATGTTGTGTCAGAGAATTTTTCTAAAAAAATAAAATCTTTATTTCACAGGGTGTGTCAAAGAGAAAGGCAATGTATGTGTTAGAGAGAGAGAGAGAGAGAGAGAGAGAGAGAGAGAGAGAGAGAGAGAGAGTGTGTGTGTGTGTGTGTGTGTGGTGTGTTTGTGTGAAAAAGAGAATGTACGTACCAGAGAGAGAGAGAGAGAAGAGAGAGAGAGAGAGAGAGAGAGTGTGTGTGTGTGTGTGTATGTGTGTATGTTTGTGTGAAAAAGAGAATGTACGTATCAGAGAGAGAGAGAAGAGAGAGAGGAGAGAGAGAGAGAGAGAGAGAGAGAGAGATTGTGTGTGTGAGTGAGAGGGAGAGAGAGAGAGTGTATGTGGTGTGTGTGTGGTTTGTGAAAAAGAGAATGTACGTACCAGAGAGAGAGAGAGAGAGAGAGAGAGAGAGAGGGGGGAGAGAGAGAGAGGGAGGGAGAGAGACTTTTCAGTTATTCGACTGAACCCTAAAGATGCCTGTTTGTATTGCGCTAATTCTAAATTCCAGAAGTCTGGAGATGTTGCCATTCCTTGACATTAACATTGTTCTATTTTGGTAAACCATCACATTGATGAAAAAAAAACGATCGAGAGAGGTTAATGGAACGCGTGTTATTTTCCCAAATAACCTGAGATATATTTAATCCTAAAACATGTAGTAACAAAATACAAATTATATCACTTACGATATACAGGGTGTTTTAAAAAATTGGTATCATTTAAGATGTACAGGGTGTTTCTGAAAAAGTGATATCTTTTGAGATGTACGGGGTGTTTCAGAAAAAGTGATATCGTTTAAGATGTACAGGTGTTTTTCAGAAAAAAGTGATATCCTTCGAGATTTATAGAGTGTTTTAGAAAAAAATGATATCATTTGTGATGAGCAGGTGGTTTCAGAAGAATCAATATAATTAGGGATGTACTGAGTGTTGCAGAAAAAATATATCATTTGTGATATACAGATTGTTTCTGAAAAAGTGATATCATTTGTGATGTACACAGTATTTTCAGAAAAATTGGTATTATTTTGTAATCTAAAAATTTAAACAGTTCTATTTCAAATGTTCTCATTTTTACAGCATGTGTACATAAAACTCAAAATCATATATTTAATGTTTAAAACGTTTTTTTTTTCTCTTCCGGTGTATTGCATTTCTATACATGAAAAGGAAAATAAAACTCATCAAAATTCCACATGGCGAAACGGTTATCGTCGTTAGAAATGGAATCGAAGAAGACTCGAGTTGAAATCCCATACTAAACCTTTTTGCATTTCGCTAATGCTCTTGGGAAGAGTTTGAATCTATTTATTCTTCCACAGGTATGAGTAAATAGTAGGGAAGACTAGGCATTTTATTGGGTGGGTGGGGGGTTAAGAGAAAATAATGTGTATCAGATATAAACATAATTCAATGAGGTAAGTCATGTGTGAAGAAATATTATAGGACAATTTATTCTATTTGGTAGTGAACACACACACACAACACACACACACACACACACACACATAAATATATATGTGTGTGTGTATATATATATATATATATATATATATTATATATATATACATATATATATGAGTATGAAAGGTGGAATGAAAACATCACACAATGCTGTTAAAGAGAAACAATTTATAATATAATATAATATAAATAGTTTTCACTTTAACAGCATTGTGTGATGTTTTTATTTCACCTTTTCATACTCATACTGTCGGATTCATTTCTTTCTTTTAACACCAAGCAAACAAATATATTTACTGTTGGATTTTATTGAAATAACGATTTAAAAGTGCTCAATAAAAATAGCTAAATATACATTTTAAAATCGAATGGCTTAAAATTTCCGACTGCAGTTTCTCGCCGTAACACGAATCTTCAAGGAATATATATATATTATATATATATATATAATATATATATATATATATATATATATATATAAGTAAAAATCAATTACGGTATTTAGGCGTGCAATGAACACTTTTTTCAGCTCTTTTTTTCCCTCAAAAACAAGAGATTCCCATGACATGAGATATGTTTTGGAATACATGAACACTTATTGTTGCTAGTGAGAACCATAACATGGTGGCTAACGTACTGGACTTCAATATCATAGTAAAGCGAGTTCAAAATCCAGTCGTGCTATAACGTTCACTTTCAAACTAATACCTTTCGGAAAGATGTGAACTCCTTTACCTCTCCCGCATTTAAGGCATTTTTACAGTTCTTCTACAATGATGGCTTTAGTCTTAAATAACCCACAAAAGTTGATATGCCATTAAACAAAGAAACCAAACCAAATCAAACCAAACCCGCCCCGTTCATGACATGCGATATATGATTAAAACACTTTTTTTGCTGTTAAAAATTAGGAGTTGATCATTACTCGAGCATATATGTATATACCAACCCTCCGCACGAGCAGGATGTGACAAAAGGTCATTTTCTAAGGGACTTTGTATTCAGAGAATTTATTCTCCTAGACTGGTTGCTATGCTGAGGTTAAAGATTCCAGTCTGCTCTACTCTTTCCCCATAGATTGTGGGGGATAGTTGGATGCATACATTTCCCAAGGGTATCAGCATTTTATAAAATGCAACCAAGCACGTACAGAATTTGAACTCATGTCACCGATCCCATTTCATACAAGATAAACATTACACTACGCACTACACTATATACGGTAGTTTAAAAAATGAGCACATGAATAATTGTAAGGATTTCCTTAGGTATTTAAGTTACATTCTCAACGATTATGAAATATTCATTATCTAATCTTAATTAGCAGCTTTTTATTAATGATGTCTCTACTAAAGTCTATCTGTAGCGTAAATTATTATGGTCTACGGGGAATTCGGGGATTAAAAATAAAACGGTATTCGGATTTCTAGAGAAAGAGAGGAAAAAGAAATAAAAACAAACAGAGGTTAAAGTTTGAACAATGACCAAAGAATGACCCCTGAAATAGATTTAAAAATAAAAACGGACGTTCCAGGTTTTGACCGGAAACGGATGGCTCTGGTGGGAGTTAGACGTGGCACATGGTTCTCCGGATAAGTCTGACATAGAAGTAGCAATTATGATTTACGACTAAGTAATTTGACCGTACCCTCTCTTTCTTTCTCGCTATCTTTCCTTCTCTCCGAAAAAAAACCCACGAACCTATGAATAATTAACAGCTCCTTGTGACTATACAACTGCGTGTGTTGTTTCTGAATTAACGGTGACCACTACTACTAACAATGACAACGACTACAACTTAAGTTTGGCCTTTGTAACATATATCGTTCTGGTACACTAGCTGAATTAGATTTGTCGCAAAACCCCATATTAAAAGAACCCACGATCCTATGATAATTAAACAGCTCCTTGTGACTATACAACCTGCGTGTGTTGTTTCTGAACTAACGGCGACTACTACTACTAACAATGACAACTACTACAACTTAAGTTTGGCCTATGCAACATATATCGTTCTGATACACTAGCTGAATTAGATTTGTCGCAAAACCGCCCATATTATTAATGCGTTATTTACGGTGCATCCTACTTATGGCCGGTTAGACACATTAATCGCCTTTGAGGGAAATGCCGAGGAGATCACGCATTTTATGTGCCTACCTTCCCATGAGCTTCGGTTCGTGGGTGGCCTCAAAGGCGAATTTAATGTGTCTAACCGGCATAAGTAGGATGCACCGTAAATAACGCATTAATAATATGGGCGGTTTTGCGACAAATCTAATTCAGCTAGTGTATCAGAACGATATATGTTGCATAGGCCAAACTTAAGTTGTAGTAGTTGTCATTGTTAGTAGTAGTAGTCGCCGTTAGTTCAGAAACAACACACGCAGGTTGTATAGTCACAAGGAGCTGTTTAATTATTCATAGGATCGTGGGTTCTTTTAATATGGGTGGTTTTGCGACAAATCTAATTCAGCTAGTGTACCAGAACGATATATGTTACAAAGGCCAAACTTAAGTTGTAGTCGTTGTCATTGTTAGTAGTAGTGGTCACCGTTAATTCAGAAACAACACACGCAGGTTGTATAGTCACAAGGAGCTGTTTAATTATTCATAGGTTCGTGGGTTTTTTTTCGGAGAGAAGGAAAGATAGCGAGAAAGAAAGAGAGGGTACGGTCAAATTACTTAGTCGTAAATCATAATTGCTACTTCTATGTCAGACTTATCCGGAGAACCATGTGCCACGTCTAACTCCCACCAGAGCCATCCGTTTCCGGTCAAAACCTGGAACGTCCGTTTTTATTTTTAAATCTATTTCAGGGGTCATTCTTTGGTCATTGTTCAAACTTTAACCTCTGTTTGTTTTTATTTCTTTTTCCTCTCTTTCTCTAGAAATCCGAATACCGTTTTATTTTTAATCCCGAATTCCCCGTAGACCATAATAATTACGCTACAGATAGACTTTAGTAGAGACATCATTAATAAATAAGCTGCTAATTAAGATTAGATAATGAATATTTCATAATCGTTGAGAATGTAACTTAAATACCTAAGGAAATCCTTACAATTATTCATGTGCTCATTTTTTAAACTACCGTATATAGTGTAGTGCGTAGTGTAATGTTTATCTTTGTATGAAATGGGATCGGTGACATGAGTTCAAATTCTGTACGTGCTTGGTTGCATTTTATAAAATGCTGATACCCTTGGGAAATGTATGCATCCAACTATCCCCCACAATCTATGGGGAAAGAGTAGAGCAGACTGGAATCTTTAACCTCAGCATAGCAACCAGTCTAGGAGAATAAATTCTCTGAATACAAAGTCCCCTTAGAAAATGACCTTTTGTCACATCCTGCTCGTGCGGAGGGGTTGGTATATACATATATGCTCGAG
>CM042173.1:55318531-55321031 GCA_023376005.1 Doryteuthis pealeii
AGCCGACAATTTTTTGTGCTTAATTGAAGTCGTACCTAATTTGAAAGTTAATTAATTGATAATTAATTGATTGGGCGGGCATACCTATTCAAATGTAAGGCTGAACAAATCGAGAAAGATCATTCTCTGTATGTACATTTCGGCCTATTAAGCCTATCAGCATGTGTAATTAAATTATTTTAATTGATTAACTTTCAAAATTAGGTAGACTAAAATTAAGCACATATTCTCCAAATATATATATATATAATATATATTCTCTCGTCCTTTCTCTTCTCTCCTCTCTCTCTCTCTCTCCTCTCGTCTCTCTCTCTCTCTCTCTCTCTCTGTGTGTGTGTGTGTGTGTGTGAGAAACACACGCTTTCTCTTTCTCTCTCTAACAACTTCTATATCTATCCTTCTAAAGTAGTGTTCTTACTCCTTTTTATATTAATGAGATTATTTTCTTCGTCTACGTTTTCTTCTTTTTTTTTTTTTTACATTGTTTTAGACATTGTTTCGACGTGCACTCTCCGACCGTCTGCGAAATAATAAAAAAAAAAACGAAATAAAAGTCTAAAAAAATGCAAACAAGTGAAAAAAAAAAAAAGACGTAAAATGGTTTGGTGATTGTTTTGGCGTCTGGGATGGAGCGCCACACGTTCCCTCAGCTCCTCACTTTGCCGCACAGTTGGCTAGGGACGGTATCGAACTCGGAAGCTAGTGGTTCCTAGTCGGACGCTCTACCAACTAAGCTAAACTGACCCAATAATAAAATACAAAGAACTAATTTTTCTAAACTTTTTATATTTTTTTTTCTTTTTATATTTTTTCTAAACTTCAATATTTTTTTCTTTTTATAAAAAAGAAAAAAATATTGCGTAGGCCAAAAAATTCTATCGTTTTATTTGAAATAAAATATATTTTTTGTTATCTTCGAAATTAAGTTTATTGAATATTCTATTTGATTTTTTATTTATTCGTATATCTTCTACTATGTTTCATCAAACTCCTAATTCAATCTTCGGTGAAATTTTATCTTAAGACGCAAAAGAACGGTGCACTTTGCCGTCTTCGAGATAAGGTGCTATCGATAAAGACAATTAGTTAAAGACAAGAATGAAATATAATACGACAATCTACTTTGCTGCCAAATACGGCAAATAAATGAAACAAATTCTCAACACATATTCTTGTGTTCATAGTTGAGAAGTTTCAATTTATTTCCTTAATGGACTGAAGCTTTATTTACCAAATCAGAAAGGAACGAGAAACGAATCCATAATTTTCTTCAAAATATGAAGTGTGTATCAAGACTGAAGCTGTGTTTATCAAGAACAAATGAACTATGAATGAAACGTTAATTTTCTTCAAAATACGAGCTGTGTTCAAAACGTATCGAAGCTAAAGCTGTATTTACCAAGACATAAATGAACAACGAATAAAACGTTGAATTTAATCAAAATACGCTATGTGTTTAAAATATATCGAGAAAAAGCTGTATTTACCAATCATAAATGAACAACGAATACAACGTTAATTTTCATCAAAATACGAGCTGTGTTCAAAACGTATCGAAACTAAAGCTGTATTTACCAAGACATAAATGAACAACGAATAAAACGTTAATTTTCTTTGATATACTGTGATATAGAATGTGATCAAAAATATCAAGACTTAAGCTGTATTTACCAAGACATAAATGACCAACGAATAAAAGGTTAAATTTCATCAAAATACGTGGTGTGTTTAAAATGTATCGAGACTGAAGCTGTGTTTAGCAAGACAGAAATGAACAATGAATAAAACGTTAATTCTCTTCAAAATACGAATTGTATTGAAAACATATTGAGATTAAAGCTGTATTTACCAAGACAGAAATGAACAAGACAGGAAACGTTAATTTTTATAAAATTACAAAGTGTAATTATTAAAAATATTGTGACTGAAGATTTTTTTTACTAAGAAATACATGAACAGGAAATACATTTGTTGCACCGTTGCCAAAGAAAGTTGCAGTCCAGTATTGCCCGAAAGAAATATTACTATCTTTCTGTTGTGACAATACGCCCACTCGCCAGGTATGACATATCCTGGCCACGGTACCGGTGTTCTTTACTTTGCTCATTACACCGTATCTTAGGTTAGCCATTGTTGTGTATAGTCGGAGATGCACTCAGTTCGAGACAGAATCACAAGGTAAAAGGAAATGAACTACAAAGACGGGTGAAATTTTCAGACACAGAGGAGGTGTTTATAGTTCGGTAACTGCTTCTCAGCACTATGACCAGAGTCGTTAATACTATTTCCAAATCTCTTTCACCCTCACCTCTTGGACTTTCAACTGCAGTGCACGCGGGGAGAACTCTCAGAGCTCGGTTCTTCCACTCAGCCAATCTGATGTTTAGTGCTGTCTCCATCCCACAGAACTGCTATCTGCTCGTCTGGACTCTTCACTTCTCTCCCGACTAGCACTCTATTCTAACTCGAACTTTTCCCGGGAGGGGGCTAGGGGACCCGA
>CM042173.1:55328531-55336444 GCA_023376005.1 Doryteuthis pealeii
ATGTGAAATAAAATGGAAATTAATCCGACAGTATGAATATATATATATATATATATATATATATAATATATTACCAATCCCTCCACACAATGCCAATTTCGTAAGCGGTGTTCAACAGGTTTGAATTCAGATTTTTCTTTCTCCTAGACCGGTTGCCTAACCAAGGTTAAAGAGCCCAGTCTGTCCTACTATTTATCCATGCCAAGGTTATTAGCGCTAAGGGAAATACAGTTACCACATCCAAGATTTGAACTCGGGGCGACAAGTCCATTTTCTATGCCTTTAACCCTTACAGCACCCGCTTCCATAATATATATATATATACATGTGTGTGTGTGTGTGTGTGTGTGTGTATGTGTTTGCGCGTGTATGATTGTATGTGTATATATATAATCATATATATATATATATATATATATACATATATATATATATATATATATATATACACATTTACAAATGGCTTATCTTATGTAGACATTGTAGTAATCTATATTCAGTTGATATGTTTTGTATTTTTTTTGTCTTTTTTTATTCGACTTAACGTTTTTTTATCTCTAAAATGTCACAGTTCTTAGAATCTTAAAGTCGGTTTTAACTCTTTTAGTCTGCCAAACAGCATGCACCAATCAATGTATTTCCATGAAGCAGGAAGGAAATTCAGTAGAATCCTGGCGTCTCCACTGCAGACCCATAACCTTTCGAAGATAGAATTTCAAACCAACATGATTCTTCGTCGAAGTCGTGCAGTTCCTCTGCTATTTGCATGCACAGATGTCATTGACAAAATGTCTTGAACAAATTCTCCGGAAAATGTCACTTAAAATCAGCAAATGTCTTTTTTTTTATTCGTCTTTATTTTTTGTCTTTTATTTGTTTCTGTATGTATGAATGAAACTCAAAGTTGACCAACAAAATATTGAATGTCTGTAGAAAATATTTTTTAAAGAATAAAATAGAATTAATAGAAACAGTCGAAATATTTGTGACAGAATAGAACTTTAAAATTAGAATATAATTCTATCTACCTATATATATATATATATATATATATATATATATGCTTAATTGGAGTCGTACCTAATTTTGAAAATTAATTAATTAATAATGAATTAGGCGGGAATACCTATTTAAATGTATGGCTAAACAAATCGAGAAAAATCAATCTCTGTATATACATTTCGGCCTATTAGGCCTCATCAGCAGAGCTATAGATCGGAAGACCGCCCTGTGCGTGATTTGAAACCGGACTGCCAAGCTGACAGCCCTACACCAAACGGACTTCTTAGATTTTACGATTTGTTTAGAGTAGGTTAATATTCCTGTTCTAGTGACTTTTATTACACGACGATATGATAAGTTGTAAACACGGTTTGTTTAGAATGGCTTTTTGCCGACAATTTTTGGGAGAATAAGTGCTTAATTGGAGTCGTACCTAATTTTGAAAATTAATTAATTAATAATGAATTAGGCGGGAATACCTATTTAAATTTTTTGCATAAACAAATCGAGAAAAATCAATCTCTGTATGTACACAACTCTGTATGTTTACAACTTAGCAATCGTCGTGTAATAAAAGTCACTAGAAGAGGAATATTAACTTACTCTAAACAAATCGTAAAATCTAAGAAGTCCGTTTTGTGTAGGGCTTATGGTATCGGCCTGTCAGCTTGGCAGTCCGGTTTCAAATCACGCACAGGGCGGTCTTCCGATCTATAGCTCTGCTGATGAGGCCTAATAGACCGAAATGTACATACAGAGATTGATTTTTCTCGATTTGTTTAGCCATACATTTAAATAGGTATTCCCGCCTAATTCATTATTAATTAATTAATTTTCAAAATTAGGTACGACTCCAATTAAGCACTTATTCTCCCAAAAATTGTCGGCAAAAAGCCATTCCAAAGAAACCGTGTTTACACACACACACACATATATATATATATATATATAGGGTCATCCATAGACACGTGTTTCGACTTATCAAGTCTCTTCTGTGTGGCTAGACATTTTGTAAGCTACCTACAGCCGGAATTGAACTCCGGGTGTCAGTCCGGCACCTTAACCATATTAGGCTGTTTTCACTTACAGAATGGGAAGGGGATTTTAACTGTTTTAATACACACATCGCTTTGTGTGTAAAGGACGTTACAGAGTGGTCCATTCAGAGAAGAGCGTTACGTTTACGCTTGAGTTGGCGGCCGCTAGCGAGATCCCCCCCCCGCCAGAGTGCTCAACCCTAGTGGATGGGGAGCATATATAGGGTCATCCACACACACACACACACACACACACACATATATATATATATATATATATTATATATATATAATATATATATATATATATATATATATCAGTTAAGAGTAAAAAAGAAAATACTTTAAATTCAAAAATAGAAAAATTCTCTTTTCAAAAAAGGAAGAGTTTTAACCCGTTCATGGTCGGTTAGTAACGGATTTTTCAGAAAAGAAATGTTTTTCTTTTTTTTTTTCCTTTCAAAAACTGTCACACCGAAGGAACACTATGTATCGAAAGTACATGACGTAGCGAAACAGCGAGACGCGGCGAATAAACAAGACGAAGCGATCGCACGGGTCACACGCTTTTTGGGAACAACAATGCTTCCGATTTGAATCTAAATTATTTTCTACTTCTCTCTTGATGAGTCCGGATTGAAAACATTTACATCTAAAAACGGACGTAATTATCATTATGCTCTGATGATGATTTTTTATAAATCGAAATATTGTCAAAATTAGCAATGAAAATGATATAAAAATATATTCATTTTAACAATAATGTGTGTGTGTGTGTGTGTGTGTGTGTGTATGTAAGTTTAAAATTAAAATGAATCCAACAATATGTTGAAAAGATAAATAAATAAAGGAATGAAAATGTTGAATAGATAAAAATGATTTTATTTGAGGTACCAACACGCGTTTCGGACTGGGGTTTGTTCTTAAACACATGTATTCTATTTATATTATTTTAAATATAAAATAAAATAATGACAGAAAATGATAAAATATTCAAGTATACAAAGAAAACGGCCTTCTTTACCCTGAAGAAGGCCGTTATATATATATATATATATATATATATTATATATATATATATATATATATATATATATATATATATATATATGTATATATATATATAGAGAGAGAGAGAGAGAGAAAGAGAAAGAGAGATAGATAGATAGATAGATAGATAGATATAATTTCATTTCAAATCATACAGAATAAATTAAATTGTCACCCACCCACTTCAATCTTTCTGAAATTTTGTCCACTTGTTGACTATATTAAAATGATACAATTACCAAACTTTGATACACGAATGCCAAGAATTGTCCGAGTTATGTCTATTTTTAGCTCTCCAAATTTCAGGAGTGCATGAAAAATTGCGACTTTATGTATTTTCTCTCAGTAAAATGAGTTCTAGAGCTTCCCTACTCCTAAAAATTGGTTTATAAAAAGCTTTTTGGCCCACCAAATCCGGAAATGCCATGAAAAATTACTTATTAAAGTTAAGATGTTTTGATTTTTTTCATACGAAGATCAATAGGTGAAAAAATCGTAATGTGGCACTACATCAATGATAAATTTTTATCTATTATTATTTTAAATATTGTTGTGGGGTTTTAAGGGGTCAAATAAGAACAAAACGACGGGTAACAAATGTAGGAAAATGTATTAACAAAAGAGTAGACAATTACAATACAGAGAAGTAGGAAATACGTCCGACAATAGAGTTATCAGCTGACTCACATTGGCTTACTCTCAAGCCATAATTGTCCCTGTTACTTATAATAACCGTTGGCGCATTCCATTATTCTATAGGGTATATCACCTATAACAAATATATTTAACATTATTTGCAGCAAAAAGATAGTTTGTTTTTTGCTCAGAACCGAAACTACAACATCAGTTAAAAATGTTGTATTATTATGTTTTAAGTATTTCTGTTCAACCTTTGAATAATGTCTGTATGGAGCAAAATAACTGTCAGAGCGGAATAGAAAATAATCAGGATTATGTTGGTGGATGGATATATTTGGAATATTATAGAAACAATACATTTCCCTTGTACCAATCCTATTGCCTGCAACATTCTGACAATTTACATAGCTCAATATCGGCACTACATTTCATAATGGAATTGAAAATTGGAAATGATAACAATATACAAATAAAACATACTACTAAAATTATTTACAGAGGTTTAAAAGTTTAAAATACAGCATTGATCACATCTTATATTTATACAAACACAATGAGAATTTTGGTAATGGATAATTCCATGTCTAATCATCCAGAAAAAAAGAAAGATTGTCCAACATGTCAGCCATTGAATAAAGTCTGTATGAAGCAAAACAATATTCAGAATGCAACAGAAATAATTTTTAAGAAAGAATATCATAATTTGAGAGGTTCTTGGGATTTCTGTCAACCTAATAGAGCTGGGGGTTAAGGTTGAATGAACTATAACTGTTTTTGCAACGAGGACTGAACAGAAAGGCAAAAGACCTTGTAGCCAATACAGTTGTAGTACCTTCACCCTTAACACCCTGGTATCAATAAAACAGATTAATACCATGATTACGTAAAATAAAGTCGTCGGGGAGGCCTAGTGTCGGTATGAGCCAAACAGCGAAGGGGTCTATCCCATTTTCTCTAGCGCTAGACCAAGGAGATTATTTCTATGGTCTGAGATGGAGCACTACACCTACCATCAGTTCCTCACTTTACCGCACAGATTTCTGTGCTACTCATACGCTGCGTTGGCGAGGGACGGTATCGAACCAGGAACCTTGTCATTCCTAGGTGAACTCTCTAATACTCAGCTATCCAAAAATTGCTTTCAATAAAACAAAAGAAAAATACAATTGCACAAAAGGAAAATAGAATAAGACATTAGAAAAATGATTTTAAAAATATTTGTGTTGTGCCCAGTGATGATATATATATCACCTCACGAGTGTGAGACAAAGTTAATTTCTAAAGCGAGGTTTAGCTGGTTTGAATTTAGAGTTTTGTTACAAAACTTATTGCCATACCAAGATTATAGTGTCCAGTCTGCTCTAATATTTACATATAGATGGAAAAAGAATCGTTGAATTCATACCTTTCCCAAGGGTATTAGCACTATGTAAAATACAAACAGCCTTTGATTGCTTTCAATAAAACAAAAGAAAAATACAATTGCCCAAAAGGAAAATACAGTAAGACATTAGAAAAATGATTTTAAAAATGTTTGTGTTGTGCCCAGTGATGATATATATATATATATATATATATATATATATATATATTATATATATATAATATATATATATATATATATATGCCAACACCTCCACGCGAGTGTGAGAGACAAAGTTAATTTCTTAAGCGAGGTTTAGCAGGTTTGAATTTAGAGTTTTGCTACAAAACTTATTGTCATACCAATATTATAGTGTCCAGTCTGCTCTACTATTTACATATAGATGGAAAAAGAATCGTTGAATTCATACCTTTCCCAAGGGTATTAGCACTATGTAAAATACAAACGGCCTCGTCCAACATTTGAACTCGTCTTGTCGTATCCATTTCCTACAATGGTAACAATTACATCACGTGCCTCCACAATATGTTATATATAAGTGTGCTTAGTCTCGAGAATAAACATATCTCATACATCTGAATAACCAAAGATAAAAGATAATTTATCGACTGAGAACATGGTCACTGACCTTCAGTAGTATATATATATATATATATATATATATATATATATATATATATATGATAAACTCCTTGGCTTAATGGTGATGCTAATCAGGGAATGGTCGATTACTGACAGATTTATATCTAATATCATTTACTCAAATGAGGCTTAATTGATAAGTATGATTTGATCAAATATATTATTCATATTGATAGTATTATAGACATTGATATCGAAGATTAAGTATGATAATATCTCAAATTTCCATCATTTCTTTTTATTTGTATTCCTTCCTTCCTTCCTTCCTTCCTTCCTTCCTTTCTTTCTTTCTTTCTTCTTTCTTTCTTTCTTTGTTCATTCTTTCTTCCTCTTTCTTTTTCTTTTATTTGTATCTTTCTTTCTTTATTTTTTTGTCTTTCTTTTATTTGTATTTATTCCTGTCTTTCTTTTTTATTAGTATTTCTTCTTTCTTTCTTTCTTTCTTTCTTTTTTTGTCTTTCTTTTTATTTGTATCTTTCTTTCTTTATTTTTTCTGTCTTTCTTATTTGTATTTATTACTGTCTTTCTTTTTATTAGTATTTCTTCTTCTTTCTTTTTTTTTTTTTCTTTTTATTTGTATCTTTCTTTCATTCTTTCTTTATTGTCTTTCTTTTTATTTGTATCTTTCTTTCATTCTTTCTTTTTTGTCTTTCTTTTTATTGTATCTTTCTTTCATTCTTTCTTTTTTGTCTTTCTTTTTATTTGTATCTTTCTTTCATTCTTTCTTTTTTGTCTTTCTTTTTATTTGTATCTTTCTTTCATTCTTTCTTTTTTGTCTTTTTTTATTTGTATCTTTCTTTCATTCTTTCTTTTTTGTCTCTCTTTTTATTTGTATCTTTCTTTCTTTCTTTCTTTCTTTCTTTCTGTCTTTCTTTTTATTTGTATTTATTACTGTTTTCTTTTTATTAGTATTTCTTCTTTCTTTCTTTTTTGTTTTTCTTTTTATTTGTATCTTTCTTTCATTTTTTATTGTCTTTCTTTTTATTTGTATCTTTCTTTCATTCTTTCTTTTTTGTCTTTCTTTTTATTTGTATCTTTCTTTCATTCTTTCTTTTTTGTCTTTCTTTTTATTTGTATCTTTCTTTCTTTCTTTCTTTCTTTTCTGTCTTTCTTTTTATTTGTATTTATTACTGTCTTTCTTTTTTATTAGTATTTCTTCTTTCTTTCTTTTTTGTTTTTCTTTTTATTTGTTCTTTCTTTCATTCTTTTTATTGTCTTTCTTTTATTTGTATCTTCTTTCATTCTTTCTTTTGTCTTTCTTTTATTTGTATCTTTCTTTCATTCTTTCTTTTTTGTCTTTCTTTTTATTTGTATTTCTTTCTTTCTTTCTTTCTTTCTTTCTGTCTTTCTTTTTATTTGTATTTATTACTGTCTTTCTTTTTTATTAGTATTTCTTCTTTCTTCTTTTTTTTGTTTTTCTTTTTATTTGTATCTTTCTTTCATTCTTCTTTATTGTCTTCTTTTTATTTGTATCTTTCATTCTTTCTTTTTTTTCTTTCTTTTCTTTCTTTTTGTCTTTCTTTTTATTTGTATCTTCTTTCATTTCTTTCTTTATTGTCTTTCTTTTTATTTGTATCTTTTTTCATTCTTTCTTTTTGTCTTTCTTTTTATTTGTATCTTTCTTTCATTCTTTCTTTTGTCTTCTTTTTATTTGTATCTTTCTTTCATTCTTTCTTTATTGTCTTTCTTTTTATTTGTATCTTTCTTTCATTCTTCTTTTTTTCTTCTTTTATTTGTATCTTTTTTCATTCTTTCTTTTTTGTCTTTCTTTTATTTGTATCTTTCTTTCTTTCTTTCTTTCTTTCTTTCTGTCTTCTTTTTATTTGTATTTATTACTGTCTTTCTTTTTTTAGTATTTCTTCTTTCTTTCTTTTTTTGTTTTTCTTTATTGTATCTTTCTTTCTTTCTTTTTCTTTCTTTCTTTCTTTCTTTTATTTGTATTTATTACTGTCTTTCTTTTTTATAGTATTTCTTCTTTCTTTCTTTCTTTGTCATTTTTCTTATGATCTGTATCTTCGCTGCCCTTTTCTTTTTCCTCTTTTTCCTCTTCATCCTCGTCCTCACCTTGTCTTCTTCTTCTTCTTCTTCTTCTTCTTCTTTCTTCTTCTTCTTCTTCTTCTTCTTCTCCCTAACCCCATAACAATAACTAAACTGACTGG
>CM042173.1:55336544-55339044 GCA_023376005.1 Doryteuthis pealeii
TATATTATATATATATATATATATATTATATATATATACTATATGAAATAAATATTTAGAAAAAAACAAATACATGATGTAAAATTCGCTGACAGAATTCTGTTTCGACCCTTTATTGAAGTGGTCTTCCTCAAGGAGCGAGTTGTGTACGATAGAGAGAACGGCGAAAGTGGACCGTTATTGAGACGAAAGTGGTGCAACGATAGAGAGAACGGCGAAAGTGGACCGTTATGAGACGAAAGTGGTGCACCACTTTCACGTCTCATAACGGTCCACTTTCGCCGTTCTCTCTTCGACTTACACAACTCGCTCTTGAGGAAGACCACTTCAATAAAGGGTCGAAACAGAATTCTGTCAGCGAATTTTAATCATATATTTGTTTTTCTAAAATATTTATTTCACACTGTCGATTCACTTCCATTCATTTTTCATATATATATATATATAATGCCAACACCTCCACACGAGTGGAGGACAAAGTTAATTCTAAAGCGGAGGTTTAGCAGGTTTGAATTTAGAGTTTTGCTACAAAAACTTACTGCCATTACCAAGATTAAGTGTCCAGTCCTGCCTCTACTTATTCTACATATAGATGGAAAAGAATCGTTGAATTCATACCTTTCCCAAGGGTATTAGCACTGTGTAAAAATACAAAGGCCTTAGATTGCTTTCAATAAAACAAAGAAAAATTACAATTGCCCAAAAGGAAAATACAGTAAGACATTAGGTAAATGATTTTAAAATGTTTGTGTTGTGCCAGTGATGATATATATTTATTATATATATATAATATATATATATATATATATATATATTATTTTTGTATATATAATATATTATATTCCAACACCTCCACGCGAGTGGTGAGACAAAGTTAATTTCTTAAGCGAGGTTTAGCAGGTTTGAATTTAGAGTTTGCCCTACAAACTTATTGCCATACAAGATTATAGTGTCCAGTCTGCTCTACTATTTACATATAGATGGAAAAAGAATCGTTGAATTCATTACCTTTCCCAAGGGTATTAGCACTATGTAAAATTACAAACGGCCTCGTCCAACATTTGAACTCGTCTTGTCGTATCCATTTCCTACGATTGGTAACAAATTACATCACGCGCCTCCCAATATGTATATAATATAGTGGGCTTAGTCTCGAGAATAAACATATCTCATACATCTGAATAACAAAGATAAAAGATAATTATCGACTGAGAACATGGTCACTGACCTTCAGTAGTATATATATATATATATATATATATATATATATATATATAAGGATATCACTGAGTCAGACGAAACCTACTGTTAGTTTCGCATAAAGCTCTTCAGGGCTAAAATCTGACTCAGGAGTCAGATTTTAGCCCTGAAGAGCTTTATTGCGAACTAACAGTAGGTTCGTCTGACTCAGTAGATATCCTTATTACTTGGCTCTACTTAGGTATCGAGCACTTTTTACAAATTAGCTTCTCCTAGCGGTTATATGAATATATATATATATCTTATATACATATATATGCATATAAATTGTTTTTCTTTTGGCCAAATACTATACAATAGATTATTTTTTGTTGGTACGAATATCTTGGTCTTTTCTTTTTTCAAAAATTTTTTTTCTTCCTGGTTGATGTTTTGGTAGTATATTTTACAATCAAACTCTCTGCCGGGTTTTTCTCTCCGCAAGGATCTACCAACACGCTTGGTATATTAAATTAATATATATATATATATATGATAAACCTTTGGGCTTAATGGTGATGCTAATCAGGGAATGGTCGATTACTGACAGATTTATATCTAATATCATTTACTCAAAATGAGGCTTAATTGATAAGTATGATTTGATCAAATATATTATTCATATTGATAGTATTATAGACATTGATATCGAAGATTAACTATGATAATATCTCAAATTTCCATCATTTCTTTTTATTTGTATTCCTTCCTTCCTTCCTTCCTTCCTTCCTTCCTTTCTTCTTTCTTCTTTCTTTCTTTTTCATTTCTTTCTTCCTTCTTTCTTTTCTTATTTGTATCTTTCTTCTTTATTTTTTGTCTTTCTTTTTATTTGTATTTATCCTGTCTTTCTTTTCATTTAGTATTTCTTCTTTCTTTCTTTCTTTTCTTTTTTTGTTTTTCTTTTTATTTTATCTTTCTTTATTTTTTTGTCTTGTCTTTTTTATTTGTATCTTTCTTCATTCTTTTCTTTTTGTCTTTCTTTTTATTTGTATCTTTCTTTCTTTCTTTCTTTCTTTCTGTCTTTCTTTTTGGTATTTATTCCTGTCTTTCTTTTTTATTAGGATTTCTTCTTTCTTTCTTTCTTTTGTCATTTTTCTTGTCATCTGTATCTTCGCCGCCCTTTCCTTTCCTCTTTTTCCTCTTCATCCTCGTCCTCACCTTGACTTCTTCTTCTTCTTCTTCTTCTTCTTCTTCTTCTTCTTCTTCTTCTTCTTCTTCTTCTTCTTCTTAACCCGATAACAATAACTAAAGTGACTAACTT
>CM042173.1:55341544-55349044 GCA_023376005.1 Doryteuthis pealeii
TTTCTATTTTGTATGTTCTTGTAGTAACTAATGTATACGTTTTTTATTGTATATCATCTCTTTTCCTTATATGTGTATTTAATGTCTTAAATGTTCTCCATGTGCTTATATCAAATTCCATGTCGGAGTTGTTTGTTTCAACCACTTATAATTCATATTATAACTTTGAACCTATCCAACCACCTGTCCCGCCCAAGTTAGGGCCAAAGTGGAATGTTCAGCTTTTAAAATTTCGTCCTTTCGAATCATATGTCGCCACTCTCGTCCTACAGGCAACCCAATTTGGGGCGATTTTACCGCTCTGCTTAAGTATAAAAAAAGTAAAATCATCTGGGTAGCCTAAAGTCAGTATCAGCGATGGAGTCTATCCCCTTCTCACTAGCGCTAAACCAAGGAGATTATTTTTGCATCTGAGGTAGAGTGCCACATCTATCATCAGCTCCTTACTTTACAGCACAGTTACCCGTGCTACTCATACGCTGAGTTGGCGAGGGCAGGTATTGAACCAGGAACCTTGTGATTCCTAGTCAGACATTCTGTCCACTTCATATATATATATATATATATATATATATATATATATATATATATATGAAGTGGACAAACAATGTGTTTGAAATGGCGATAGCCGACGATTTTTTGGGAGATTATGTGCTTAATTAAAGCCATACCTAATTTGTTAATTATTTATAATTAAATGAATTAGGCGTGCATCTCGGTTTAAAGGTAAAGCGTAAACAAATCGAGAAAAAGTCGATCTCTGTATGTACATTTCAGCCTATTAAGCCTCATCAGCAGAGCTATAGACAGGGCAGTGCTTTGTGCGTGATTTCAAATATATATATATCTGTGGGATGATCAGAAAGTATCAAGACTGAATCTTAAATTTCGAATAAAGATATGTGCATTGCAGAGAAAATTATACTATAAAGTCTGAGTTGATAGAGAAGTTTGAACTGGCTGGAAAATGTGACACACGAAGAAGGAACAGGACGCCCGTTAATCTCCACCACTGATGAGAAGATTTAGTGAGGTCGAGAGATAGTAATGACGAACCGCCGAATTATCATGGATGAGGTAGCTGCAAATTAATAATAGTTCTGTCTATCAAATAATTTACGATGAATTCGACTTCATTAAATGATTTGGTTTGGTTTGGTTTGATTTTGTTTTACGGCATATCAACCTCAGTGGGTCATTTAATGCCGATAAAGTTTTGAAATAAATCAATTCCTAATGGATAATACAATTTTGTTTATCAACTGATGTTTTTCTATTTAACCCACAGATGGGACCCTAACAGGTACTACCACTCCGGGTCAAAAAGGACCAGGGAGCAATGGTGATGAAGGGGTGCTCCACATTCCCCAAACCTCCAAAACTGGAACCTCACCATCAGATAGAGTTTAACGTCATTCCCAGGACATGTAGACCAGCCACCACCCTCTAGCACCCATATGATAAAAAGAGGTTGGGGCTTGCCATAGGGGCAATAGGGTTGGGAAAATCATATAGGTGCTAGGGCTTGACGTGACCAGCCGATTGATCGGAGGGGGCCTCCCGACCGCCCGTCTAGCCCAAGATAGGGCCAAAGTGGAGTATTGCAAATCATGAACTACTCATCCACCTGGGCTCTATCCTTAAGCATCACGGGTCACTACCCACGGCTAACAGGTGACCCCATTGGAGGAGTCTTACCCATCTGCAGAGGTGCAGTCGGTGCATTCTAACGCCACAGCCGACAGGGCGGTCATTAAAAGAAGGCTGTGGATAATTTTTGAATCTCCCTCGTATATGTTGTTTATTTTGTAAAGTAAAAAGTTTCTAAGATAAAAATGGCCTCAAGAACGCCCAATAAAAAACAGGTATGGGCAGCAAAGAAACTAATCAATTGTATTTTTTTTTTTTTGAAAATGGTGGAATTCAAAATGGAACGGATTCGAAGAACTCTCAAAAGGAATTTGCGAAAAGATAAGCAACTGGAAATGTCCATGGTGCCTTACTTTTGAAACAAGAATAAAAGACAAATGGAAAATTCCAAACGAGGAAAGCTCAAGGTAAGAATTCGAAGTGAAATACAGAAAGGAATTCCAAACTATACAAAAAATAATTGAAAATCATTAACAAAGGTTTTTTTTATATAAAAGTAAAAGTAAAGTCGTCGGGGCGGCCTGATGTCGGTATCAGCCATGCAAGGAGTCTATCCCCTTTTCACTAGCGCTAGACAAGGGAGATTGTTTTTGCATCTGAGGTGGGACGCCACACCTACCATCAGCTACTTACTTTACAGCACAGATCCCTGTGCTTCTCATACGCTGAGTTGGCGAGGGCGGGTATCGAACTCGGAACCTTGTGGTTTCTAGCCGAACGCTCTACCGACTGAAATAAAAATCCGGCAGATATAATAAAAATGGTAGGTGGTTTGATAGGATGGATTTTACGGCACGTCAACTCTTGGGTTATTTTATGCCAAGTAAATAATTGAGAAGACATCAAGTTCTTTTAAGAAAATGAAATTAATGAAACCCGGGCAGATATTGGTTATTTGGTCGGTTGGATTTTTCGGCATGTCAACACTTGTTGGGTTATTTTATGCTGAAGGCATTTATTCATTGTTGTTGGGTATTAAATTTTCTTTAACACAATTCTTTTAGATACATTTAAATAGAGTAATGACAGTGAAGGGGTTCTCCACACCCCCAGAGCTTCAGAACCGAAACTTCCCCACTAGATACAGTTTAACATCATACCTAGGACACTTAGACCCTCGGTCATAGCCTTCTCATATATGATACAAAGGGTTGGGAATTTGCCATAAGAGCTATAGAGTCGGTGCAATCATATAGGTGCTAGGGATTGATGTAAGCAACTGTTTAATCGGAAGGGGCCTATCCAACCGCCTGCCTCGCCCAAGTAAGGGCCAAATTGGAATGCTCAGCATTAAAGAATTCGTCCTTAAGAATCATCTGTCACCACTCACAGTTTACAGGTAACCCAATTTGGGGCGATCTTACCCCTCTGCAAAGATACAGTCAACGTTTTCTACTGCTCCAACAAGAAATGGGCATTAGGAAATAGAAAATAAAATTGTTGAAAAATTGCAATTAAAAAATTCAGTAGGAGGTATGTGGCACTCGGGAACCCCCTTTCAGCTAAATGGAACATACTTTTCCAAGTACACTGGGTCTTGCAGTTTCAGAATATATATAGCTATGGTGTTTATCTTCAAAAATCCTTAATCATAGAAACCGTGTATTTTCAATAGAGAGTAGGGTTAATCTCCATTTCGGCACCATAATGTTTCTGATAGAGCCGGTTTAGTTCAGCTCAGTCGGTAGAGCACCTACCTCAGAACCACAAGGTTCTGGGCTCGATTCTGCTCGTCGCCAACTCAGTGGTAAGGTGATCCGTCCACCTCAGACACTAAAAGAATCTCTATCCTGGGTAATTTAGTTTAAGAATATATATGGTTATGAGGATCTCCAAAACAATCAAACAAGCAGACAGGAACTATAATTTTATAAAGTAAGTAAGTCATTGGGTTGGCTTAAAGCCGGTATCAGCCAATCAGCGAGTGAGTCTGTCACTTTCTCACTAGCGCTAGACAAGGAGATGGTTTTTGCGTCTGAAGTGGAGCACCACGTCTGCCATCAGCTCCTTACTTTATCGCACAGCTCCCTGGGCTACACATACGCTGAGTTGGCGAGGGCCGGTATCGAACTAGGACACTTGTGGTTTCTAGCCAAACCCTCTACCGACTGAGCTAACCCGTCTTATAACTTTATAGACAAGGAGATTGTAAAGGAACTCCCTATTCTAAAAATATTATAATTTATTTCTGAATAATTATTTTAGAAAAATAAATATAAGAACATTCATAATATTGAGTTTTAGTGGCACTAGCATTCGCCTCCGGCCTCTCAAGCCGGTCGGGAATCGTATCAACTGAACTTCCCTAAAACTATTGTGGAATGGCAGAAATAAGTTCTCGTATTCGTCTTTCAAGTTCTTCCTAAGTCATTCGTTTTGTAGAGTAAGCATTATCATTTGACGAGCTCAAAATATGAAAAGAAGTGGCAAAGTGTTTATTGTTGGATTCTGGCCGGCCACTCATGCGAACCAAGTCTACCCGTCTCCAAGGAAAATGGTGATTCAGCAATGTACTAACAACAGTAGCACAATGCGAAAGAGCACCATCTTGCATAAAATCTTCAATAATCTCCAAAGTATTAACAATTTAATCTTGCAGCACAGTAAGATACCTTTCAGTATATTAACGGTCATACATCAAACAATAGAGAAATATATAACTGCACATAAAAAGAAATATAAATATTTTGAAATAGAGAGTAACTTTTTTAATCACCCTGTATATATAGATTTGTTTATTTTACTTTCAAACGACTAAAGGAGGACAAACAATTATTTTATTCTGAATGAATTGAAAATGAGCTGCAGATTCAATTGGTCTGTTTGAAGAGCCACATTGAGGAATACACAAAGGTATTGGTATTTTTAGTTACATTCTATAGAAATTTAACTTCGTTTAAAAGCACCCATGGAATTTATTAAATCCAATAAATTTTCGGGTGTGTGTGCGGGTAGGTATATATGAAAGAAAATGAATTGGGAACAAAGGAATGCATAATGAGTACGAACACACACACACACACACACACACACACACACACACACACACATATATAATATATATATATATATATATATATATATACATGTATGTGTATGTGTGTGCATGTGTTATTTAAAAGTTAGATATATATACACTAATATGCGAATAAATACTCACTAACACAAATAAAAAAATTACGTATTATATATATATATATATATATATATATATATATATATATATATATATATTCAAAAATGTGTTTAGCTAGGGCGTTGTTTAGAAAACCACGTTTAATATGGTATTTGTGTTCCGATAGACGTTTAGATAAGGATCTGGAACATAACCACACCCTACCATTTTTAGACACACTTATTATAAACAATAACAGCACTTTAGAATTCAAAGTTTATCATAAGAATACCAACAACAATGACTACATCCATTTCTATTCCCACCATAACACTAAAATAAAAAGTGGTATCATAATAGGTTTCCTTCTGAGAGCACTTAGGATATGCAATAAGATACATTTAGATGAAGAATTTAATATTATCGAAAAGTTTTTAAACTACAATACCCTGTAAATTTTATACACCGTGCTAAAAAAAAAGGCATTTAAAATACATAGTAGAAAAAATAACATTACATCTCCCAATAACACACAACATAACAATAATAACGACTCTGATAGGTACATCATACTTCCTAATAATCCTATCACTGATGAAATAAATAGAAACCTAAAAAAGATAGGTATTAAAACTGTCACTCACTCCACTAAAACAGTCAAAAACATTTTACAGAATAAAAATAATCATAAACACACTCATTCTGAAGCTGGAGTCACACAATTGATTGTTCAAATTGTAACAAAAAATATGTAGGCGAGACTTCCAGATCTTTATCTAAACGTCTATCGGAACACAAATAATATATATATATATATATATATATATATATATATATATATATATTATATATATATATATACCAAGCTGGTCAAAATTTAGTTTCTTGCATAATTCCTCTCGAAACCAATCGTGCCTAGTATTACATTCTCGTTGTGCTAATTTACTGTATTTGCTTAATACCTGGTTGATAGTCTCATCTCTATCTCCACACATCCTACATTTACTGTTCTGTAGTGTCTTATCTATCTTCCATACAATTTGTTCTTATGGTATTGTTTTGAGCTGCAATTATGAGTGACTCAGTTTCTCTCTTGAAGTTTCCTTTTCTTAACCATGTCTTTTCCTCTTCCATCTTCCCGATTTGTCGTTTGAATTATCGATATAATTGATTTTCCTTTCATTTCTGTTTTCTTGTTTTTGTTGTTTTTCTGTTTGTCTATATGTTGCAGTTGCTGATATTGGCTGCCGTAATTCATCTTTCCTTGCTCTTTTTGTGTATTCCTCGAGTCCTTGGATTGTGGCATGTACGCAATATCTCATGTTGGCGAGACCTCTTCCACTTTCATTCTAGTATGTCTCTATCATCACTCGAGTGTAATGCCTTATTCATTGACATTAATTTTCTTGTTCTTTGGTCAATCTGTCGGAGTTCCTCTCTTGTCCATTTTAAGAATGGTCCAAAATATCTTATAAGTACTCCTTCATTGCCATTATTCCCAGGGATATATATATATATAATATATATATATATATATATATATAATATATATATATATATATATATATATATATGATTGACATCAGGTATTCCTGATGTTTAGGATCATTCCATGCAAATTTCTTTTGTAGTGATACAGGTCATCTGTAGTGATAATTCAATGTATATTGTTCCTGGTCTGTGAACAGACTGAGCAACAGAGGTTGATGGGTGTCCTTCTTGCTTTTCTTGCTTGTCACACACTTTGCTTTTCCTGTCTGGTCACATTTAGACTTCTCTATCCACTCATGCACACTTCTATCTGTTAAACCAGCAAAACAATTAAGCAACTTTGAAAAATCTGGATTTGTTAAAAAAAATTTTTAAGTTGAACTAGAAAAAAGATATATATTACAATTTGGGTAAGTTTGATTTAACATACATTTAAAAATACTCATATATTACTAAATATGAAGATTTAGAACAAATTCTGTTCTTAATATATATATCTTCGGGGTGGTAGTACCTGTTAAGGTCTCATCTATTGGTTAAATATATCAAAAGGGGAGTTTTAAAAATGCGTTAAAAAGTATAAAAAGAACATTTGAATAATTAACATTACTGAATAAAAAATAAGGATAAAATAAGAAGGCATGCCATGAAATCCTACCCAACAGTTGCCCGCATATACAACCCAATTGACCATTTACTTATAAATATAGCATACTATATATATATATATATATATATATATATATATATATATATATATATACCAAGCGTGTTGGTAGATCCTTGCGGAGAGAAAAAAAACGGCAGAGAGTTTGATGTAAAAAATATACTACCAAACATCAACCAGAGAAAAAAAATTTTGAAAAAAGAAAGACCAAGATACTCGTACCAACAAAAAATAATCTATTGTAAGTATTTGGCCAAAAGAAAAAACAATTTATATGTATATATATGTATATAAGATATATATATATTCATATAACCGCTAGGAGAAGCTAATCTGTAAAAAGTGCTCGATACCTAAGTAGAGCCAAGTAATAAAGATAATCTACTGAGTCAGACGAACCTACTATTAGTTTCGCATAAAGCTCTTCAGGGCTAAAATCTGACTGAAGAAGAAAAGGAGCAAGACCAATAAATACAACTAACCACATTAATCATTTAAATTATCAAATCATACTGACCAATAAAAACACACAAACAACGGGAACAAAGTGGGAATGATAACTAAATGAATTTCTTTA
>CM042173.1:55354044-55404044 GCA_023376005.1 Doryteuthis pealeii
GAGTTCTACGATTCGGCTAATACGGCTACGGCTTGGAAGAATTCTCGCCCTCTCTTATCAGAGTGATCAGATTTCCACGTGATAGATAATCTCTCTATAGTATTCTATGCCATTCCTATGCGTGTATTGAGATCTCTTTCTGTAGATGAGATATTACTACCTATGTAAGTGAATTGGTCTACTAATTTCAGAATTTTACCATCCAGTATGGATATGTCTCCATCTTGCTTAAAACACACAAATTCAGTTTTATCTGAATTCACACAGAGACCAATGCCTCTTCCCACCTTCTCTATGGCTATGCAATAATGATTCTGCTTGTGCATGTGCATCTGCTGGAAGCGCGAGATAATCTGCGTAGTAAGCATATGTAATAGTCTGTATTGTATATATCGCCAGCTTCTTGTTTTTCTTTTATGGGAGCTAATAACGTTCTGAGTATGTAGCCTAGACATATTATAAATATGTATGGTGCTAATGTATCACTGTTACATAATTAATGGATAGTCAATGAATTATGTACAGGATATTTTGAATCAACAGTTGTTAGATTTAAAATTGATGGGATTTAATTGGGGGATTTCCATAACCGTTAGGGTTATGGGTGATTGATAATGACCCCGACTTCAACTTCTGGTAGCGCGCATTTAGACACCCGAGAATTAGTTTAGTCAGATGCGAGCAGGCACCCGACGAAAGAGAATGTCTCTCAGGGATCTCAACTGATCGCACAGTTGAATCTTTTATGAGCTGGGTTGTTAAATAAAGACTTAAGAGAGCGTGGTCAAAATGGTATATAATGAGAGCACTACAAACCCCAAAACCTATCCTGCCACATCAACCAATTAGCAAGCACTCGTACAAGAATGTATATAAAAAGATTACACCTATCCTAATTATATTTTAATTGGTTTCTATATAAAATCATTCATAGGATTGATTTTAATACGTTAATTATACTAAAGATCAATAACCTGATTTTGTTAAAACCAGTATGAAAATTAACCACACCATATATTATGTAAAGCTTTACGTACAATCCTGACCACAATGAACTGGAGCCTTGTGCCCTACCATCTTGTGTCACATGGCACCCATAGCAGTAAGTCTTCATTCAATACTTCCATTCTTTCTCATACGTATGTATATTATGGACTTTACGATTTACGATTTATACTAAACACTCTTTTAACCATATGAGAAGATTCCTCTATTCAAATCCTGAACGAGGCTGTTTGCATTTGGTATGCATTCAACTCCTCTCCTTCTAGCAATGAGTAAATAGTAGGGCAGACTGAGCTCTTTAATTTTGGCTAAGGTAACCAGTATAGGTAAAGGAAACTCTGAATTCAAACCTGTTAAACTGTTAAGAAATTGATCTCATGCCATATCCTGCTCGTGCAGATTGGTCGGTAATATATATATATATATATATATATATATATATATATATATAAAGATAAATCTAATAAGTCAGACGAACCTACTAAAAGTTCGCTTAATGCTCTTCAGGGCTAAGAGTCAGATCTTAGCCATGAAGAGCATTAAGCGAAACTTTTAGTAGGTTCATCGGACTCATTAGATTTATCTTTATTATTTGCTCTACTTAGGTATTGAGCACTTTTTACTTATTAGCTTTAGTCTCCTGGCGGTTTTGTATGAATATATATATATATATATATATATATATGCATATATGCATATAAATTGTTTTTTTTTAGGCCAAAATATTGTACTAATTATTATTTTTGGTTGGTACTATTATCTTTTTTTTTTCTTCCCGGTTGATGTTTGGTAGTATATTTTTACAATCAAACAATTTGCTGGGTTTTTTTCTCACCACGAGGATTACCAATACGTTTGGTATATTATATATATATATATATATATATATATATATATATATATATATATATATATATATACTCTTTGAATGTTTCTCATAATTCTTGCATTCATTCTGTTAAGTTTTCTCAGCAAATTGTAACTCCATCTAGATTATATCTTAATATTTTCTTTCTTACAGGGTCAGTGGTGAAAATCGATATTGTTAGGGTTGCAAATTCTATCCAGAACAGCAGCACGAAAAGCTCTCTGTGTAGCAATTACATGTTCTTTAGTATTTAACAACAAACACAGTGTGCGCCGGTCCGAGTCATTATTTTAACAGATCATAACTGAGAAATTATAATAAATTAGCTAAATAGAGCTATCAGTGCCACTTTCCCAAGTTCACTTGCACCCCAGGATAAAGTTTAAAATGTGGGAGGTATTTTTGCCGGGTCCAGTACACATACAGACAGACTGACAGACGGAGAGACAGACAGACACACACGCACTCACACATACATACACACACACACACACACACACACACACACATATATATATATATATATGTGTGTGTGTGTACATTTGCGCATATATTTTTACATATACGAAGTCATCATCATGTCGCGCTTTCAGCGCGAATAGAATATATACGAAGTATTATAAATAAATAAATGCATGAGTATCTTAGTTCCTCCGATATAAATCTCTTTCGGCATTTTTGTCTCTTCAAATCTAATTTTAAAATGGATAAGGATTTCTTATCATCTCTAGTTACTGATCTCACTGATTTTGTATTCTCAAATTGAATTAAATTTTATCAGAAGAATTGCCTGGCACGCTTACCAAAACTTTTCTCGTTCCCCAATAATACCTGCATTGGAAAGATAGGGTCTAAAATAGTCCGACATTGAGTTACCCTTACCCCGCTTTTAAGCAGGACAAATTACGCCAGGGTCAAAGAACTCAACCTGTCCTAATATTTACCCATAGCTGTAGGGAGAATAGATAGATGCATACATCACCCAAATATATTAGCGCTATGTGAAATGCAAACAGACTTATTAAGGATTTGAACTTGTGTCACCGGGTCCATTCCCTACGACGATAACCATTACACAACGTGCTACCGTAAAGAGGATGGTTGGTTGGTTTATTGATTTTAACGGCATATCAACCCGTCTGGGTTATGTCATGCCTAACGGTTAGGTAGTAATATATGTCTTGTATTTACATTTATACATTTTAGTAATTGGTTTTAACAACGTTTTTAGCACAATTAGGTATCTTGTTATATGGTATTGATTAAGTTCATGTCTATATTCTATGGTATAATTTTGTTTCCCTCAAAAAGGGCATTTTCATATTGTTAGCTTTAAAATAACGGTTTCTGATGTGAGAAAAAACCTGCATTCCATGAATAAGTGTTTAACAGTCAAAGGTGTTTGACATGTTCCACATTGTGGTTGTTGTTCTTGTTCGAGTATATAGGACTGTGTTAGTCTTGTTTGACCAATGCGTAATCGGGATACAATGACTTGTTCCTTTCTAGACTTTCTTAAAGCTGCCTCCAGCCTCCCAAAGTGGTTTGATTAGGAAGAGTTTATTATGGATGTTATTCCAGTGTTGTTGCCATTTTGTATGAGGGAATCTATTAATTTTAGGTTTCAAGTCAGTATATGGAATCTTGAACGTACAGAGTACACACAGAAAATAAAACAACATTATCGAAGCTACCATATATATATAATAATAATAATAATAATAATAATATATATATATATATATGAAAAAATTATTTTAATTCATCGTTATCTTTCCTTGTGGAAATTTGAATAATTGATATAAACAGGTGCTATAAATTTTTTGAAAAATCCATGAATTATGAAGAATATTTTTTAAAATTTAAAATTGTTAATTCTTAGAGTTTAAATCCAAATTTTATTTTACCATTTATTCTAGTGTTAAGTGAATTTAAAAAATTATATATTCCGTATTTGAAGGCATATGAGACGCACCCCCATTTCAGCAGGTCAGATTCAGGAAAAAAAGTTTTTAGTGTATTTGAGCATATATTGTTGAAAACAGTCTAGCAGAAACATAGCTAAAATAAGGATGCATGAAGTTTAGGGTTAAAATTACTGAACGTAAGCTGGGTTAGTGAACATCATAGAGAAGATCAACCTAGGTTTCAAACTTCACCAACGATGTATAAGATGCAGGGCAATTTTTGAACCCAACTTTTTGAAAAAAGTGCGTCCTATATGCCGTCAAATACGGTATATATATATATATATATATATATATATATATATTGGGAGATTATGTGCCTAATTAAAGTCATACCTAATTTGTTAATTAATTAATTATGATTAAATGAATTAGGCGTGCATATCGGTTTAAATGTAAAGCGTAAACAAATCGAGAAAAAGTCGATCTCTGTATGTACATTTCAGCCTATTAGGCCTCATCAGCAGAGCTATAGACAGGGCAGTTCTTTGTGCGTGATTCGAACCCTACCTGCCAGGCTGACAGGCGGACATTCTAATCACTACACTAGCTGGCTTCCCCAGAATTTCTCGTTTATTTTAAACTGATGTGTATATCGCACTTTTTGGGTGACTATTGCAAGACAGTATGAAGTGGTCAAACAATGTGTTTGAAATGGCGAAGGCCGACAATTTTTGGGAGATTATGTGCACATAATTCCCAAAAATTGTCGGCCTTCGCCATTTCAAACACATTGTTTGACCACTTCATATATATATATATATATATATATATATATATATATATATATATATATATATATGATAACCCAACCAGATTGCTTTATTTCATCCTTCTGGAAACTAAATTAGACGAACAGGTGCAATGAATTTGGGAAAAATACATACATTATGAACCGTCTTTTTTCCCTTCATCTGATGGAGAAATTTGATTAATTTATATTTTTCTGTTCACTAGATTTTGATATTTCATAACACTACTCTTAAAATCAAAATTAATCCAGCCCACTCAAAAAAAAACTAAATAAAACCAAAAACAAAACAGAACAAACCAAAACAGTGTCTGTCTGTCAAAACTAATTGTGAAAGGTGAATAATCTTTATTTGAACTCATGAAAGAAGATGTTATGTCTTGAAATTGTGAAAAACAAAAACACTAATGACTAATGAGTAAATGCTCAAGTTAGTTTGTGTTGGGAATTATTCTAAGCCTTTTTAACAATGTAATGTTAGAATTGGTAAATTCCAAGTGGGAGGTTAGTGTACAATAGTTCGGGAATTATATACAGCGCAATCTATTTTGCAAAGGCAACGGCTTAAATACCGGTCATATTAACAGTTATAAATTTATTTCCAATGACCGACACACACACACACACACACACACACACACACACATACACAGCACACACACAGTACATACACACACATATATACGTATATAAATAGACATATATAGTTATTTACTAAGCTTAACTTAGATGTGGCCAACGCCTAGTGTATGGGGCCCCAATGAGAATCGGACTCACTAACAATAGTCTGCGAATCTAGCTTGCTAACCATTATACCACGTGGGGTGCCCATATTAATTAATATATATATATATATATATATATATATATAGATATATAATTATGTGGTGTGTGTGTGTGTGTGTGTGTGTGTGTATGTGTTTGTGTGTGTGTGTGTGTATGTCTGTTTGTGTAAAAACATTTATAACTCCTAATAGAACCGGATTTAAACCTCTTTCTTTTATATATATATATATATATATATATATATATATATATATATATATATGTTGTGTGTGTGGGGGGGGCAAGTATGCAGAGGCTGCAGCTGAAGATTTCTCAGTTGTTGATTTCATAGTGATGCTGTTGTCTTTTGTCCGTGTGTATGTCCTATGGGTGTTTTCAAATGGTGGTTGAAAGCTAAAGGTCACGGTTTTCAGCTACATTGGAAATCGGCTATAGTTGAGGTGAGAGGTACCTTGTGACTTTTTTCAAGTAGTCATTGTATCACTTCTTTTGTGTCGTGATGGTCTGTGGAGAATTCGCCGAACAGTGTAATCTTGGGCAGGTGATTATTCCTAGTCCAGATGACGTGTCTTTCCCAGCATAAGTGACTACAGTCGGATGGTCTAAATATTAATGTACTTTATTCCCAATTCAAATACAATATTGAAACCATCATTGACTTTCTGACAGGAATGTACATAAATTTGTTTCGTAAAAATATTCCCTCGACAGAAGAAGAGGCGGAGGGCGTGGATGAGGAAAGTTTCTTAGGGTGGGAGGAAAATATTAGTACCCAAATTTCAAGGATATGAGTACCATTTCAAAGTCGAGCTTGGAAAATGAAACCAAGGGGAAAATAATTCGTGTAAAGCGAAGACAAACTCATAAATGATGTTCTCCTGTAGACGACTACTCATGGACACACCACTGTATGCTGGTCAACAAAAAAATAAATAAATGAATAAATATCAATCAGCTCTGAGCGGATTCTGGGTGTTGTCTGGAAGACTCGGCAGGAGTGATGACCGACTGGGGCGGATGACGAGAGGGAGTCCGTGCGGTCTGCGCGACCTGATGATGATAATCACTTAAAAAAATTTTTTTTTAATTATTAAGAATGATCGGTTATTTCCTATAAGTCTAACATAAACAAAGGGATCCATTCTTACCTGATAAATTATTTATTTATTTTCCCATTAAACTAACCCTAACCCTAACCCTAACCCCTAACTCTAACCCTAACCCCTAACTCTAACCCTAACCCTAACCCCTAAAATTCTAACCCTAACCGTCTTCTTTTTTTCCTAGTAGATCAATAGATAAATAAATGATTCATCAGTCAAGAGTGGTTCTCCTTTGTTTATGTTAAATTTATAGGAAATAACCAAATAAACTTTCCGAATTATAAAAAAAAATCATATTCGAAAACCGGGATCCCATTCGTAAATACAAAAAAAAATGGCAACCATAAATTTATTGGCCGGTTGGTTGATTGGTTGGTTGGTTGGTTGTTAGTTTTACGGCACGTCTAACCCTTTGGGTTATTTATTCTTGATGGGTATTCAAAAGTTTTCTAAAAAATCCTTTTTTAAACTCATTTTTCTATCTAGCCCATAGATTGGACCTTAACAGATACAACCACTCCGGGCCAAAGTGGAACTGGGAGTAATGGCGATTGAGGGATACCCAACTCCCCAGAGTTTCAGAATTGAAACGTCTCCATTAGATGCAGTTTAACGTCATACCCAGAACTGGTGGCCATAAGTGCAGCCATCTTTGAGTCAAAAAAAGATAAAAAGTAGGTAAAATCGTCGGGGTGGCCTAAAGTCGGTATCATCCCAACAGTGAGAGAGTCTATCCCTTTTCTCGAGCGCTAGACCAAGAAGATTGTTTTCGTGCCTGAGCTGGGGCGTCACATCTCCCATAAGCGCCTTACTTTACCGCACAGATCCCTGTGCTACTCATACGCTGAGTTGGCGATGGCGGGTATTGAAACAGAAACCTTATGGTTCCTAGACGGACGCTCTGTGGACTGAGCTAAACCAGGGATAAATAAATAAACAAAAAATGGGGGTGCATTGGGTGAATGAATTATAGTAAGATGTTTATTCGGTGAAGAAATTCGATGGGAAGTCTGTGGATGTAATGAAAATGACATACCGAGACGCTCAAAGCGTGCGCGAACGAGTCTGGCTTGCAGGGTAATCGCGGGAAGGAAATATGGCTGCTGTAAGCACTATATTTTAACGAAGGACGATCTCGAACCAGCGAGAGTGGGATTGCACGTATGCAAATTCTCGGGCGGACGACTCAGTTGGGAGAACGTTATTACAAGAAAGTCAAATTACCTGAGAAGAGAAAAGATCTGAATGCTAAGCAACAAAAATGCGTCACAAAGGAAAATGTTTCCTTCTTTTGTTGAGATAAAACACATCTACAGGCTGGTCTGAAAGTCTTGTTAAATTAAATAAGAATATATATAAAAAGATTACACTTATCTTAATTATATTTTAATTGGTTTCTATATAAAATCATTCATAGGATTGATTTTAATACATTGGAGAATAAAACAATAATATCAGAGATCAATAACTTGGTTTTGTTAAAACCAGTATGCAAATTAACTACACTATATATTATTTTTAGGGAGATTATGTGTTTAATTAAAGTGATACCAAATTTGTTAATTAATTAATTATAATTAAATGAATTAGGCGTGCATATCGGTTTAAATGTAAAGCGTAAACAAATCGAGAAAAGGTCGATCTCTGTATGTACATTTCAGCCCATCTCATCAGCAGAGCTATAGACAGGGCAGTTCTTTGTGCGCGATTCGAACCCTACCTATCAGGCTGACAGGCGGACATTCTAACCACTACACTAGCTGGCTTCCCCAGAATATCTCATTTATTTTAAACTGGTATGTATATCGCACTTTTTGGGTTATATATATTATGTAAACCTTTATTACTTAGTGATATAGAAAACATTGCAGAATCTCAAACGACCTAATAGCATTGGTTGTTTTGAAGTAAATTAACTCAGATTTTCATATCAATATCATTAGAAAATAAGATTTATTCTATGTATTAATGGTTTTGAGTATGTTTTAACTTTCATTATTTTTATTCTAGTTCAAGTGATTCAATATTGTTGATGGTGTTACTCCGATGAATATTTCAATTGATGATTGTGTGGATGTTGCATTATGCTTAAGGAAATAGAGGAGTTTTAAAAACCTACGGAATAACCTTAAGTGCTGATCAACAAGTAAATAAATAATATGGGATTCCAGATGCAGATAAGAACAGAGACAGTGTGACTGACTTTCCTTTGTCCAATTTGAAGTTGATCGTTCTTTAGGAATAGGGATATGAAATCCACACGTCCAATCCCCCACACACCTACACCAATTAACAATATAGACGTGTACCACAAAACGCACCAAAAACACATCACGTACCACCGTATGTGCGCAGATATGATTGTAAGATTATCTCCTTTCTTTAATAGCTGAACATTCTGACTTCATAAAATATTTTAATACTAAACAAGATTAGATTATTTCAATTAATGATATAATGATATGATACCTGCATGGCTTCGAAAAAAATATTTTCTTTTATAAAAATGATGTAATATTTTAAAAAATTATATAATTTTTTCCCAAGCCATTCAGAGAAAATGGGGAATAACTAAATGTTGAAGAAAAAATAGGGAATATTCTTGTAATTTGCATTCCTAAAACAAATGTAACTTAGCTGGTCTCAATTGCTTAAGGATTAGATTAGAATTTTTAAATACGTGTAGTAATATATTATATATCCACATTGATATCGGGTATAAAATTGGTAATAGAGAGACTTCAGAGAGAGTTCTCAAGTGAGAGAGAGAGAGAGAGAGAGAGAGAGAGAGAGAGAGAGAGAGAGAGAGAGAGAGAGAGAGAGAGAGAGAGATATACAAATACTTACTTGGTTTCTTAATTTCTGCTTCTTTTTCTTCTTGACTAAGGGCTGGTTTTGGTGTGGTTGTAATTAAAACAATTAACAAGACTTTTTCTGTTGCTTGATGAAGGTTTTATTATCAAGCCCATATCACCGCGTGGATGAGGGAGCGACCTCAGCAGCGACATGTCTGCTCTGCCTCAAAAGTCCGGTCGAATCTAATTTTCTAAAATTAAAGTAAAAACTACCACGTGTCTATCATGATGCGTCTTCCACAGATCAGGGGTTTATAACCATCACTGTTAAATTTCCACTCCCTGATCTCAAAGTTAACGTCCCTTATTCTCGCTACAGGGTCTGCCAACAATTTATGAAAGGATAACAATGCGGTAACTGACCATAAGGAAAGTGCATAGGTTTTTCAGTAAACAGGTCGCCCCGTTGTGGGTATCTTTCCCGTCTGCAGAAGGGCAGTCGGCGATTTCTACAAACCCAGCCGAAAAGGCCGTCATAAAGTAGTGATGTGACAATACCATATATATAAATCGATGAAGCGGCTAGATATGCAACAACTCCTGAATTAATGTCAGCCAATACAATACAGAGGTGCCATATAGGCTGGGGCTGTAGAATATTGTTACATAATCTATGCGGTTGCATAAGATTATTGTCAATCCCCTGTATTTCTAAAGGGATGGCCCTTTTCATATCACGGGTGGGACTTTCCATGGAATAGTACAGAAAGCCCACGAAATACGTGAAGTCACGTGGGACCTGGTTGGTCCTCAGATTTCAGTTTGACGTCGGGCAGAGAAGATGTGCTGCTTTAACTGGAACTCAGCATACGCGCGCTATGTTAGTCAGATGTTAGTTACATGAAATGTTTAGTTAAGGAAATAAAAGTTTAAGAAAAATAACACGGTCTTGTGATTAATTAATGTCTTGGTAACAAGACTGAATAAGAAGAAGAAATGAGTTAAGTGCGACCGACCACCAAGACGAAGTCGCCAAGAAGAAGAACCTAAGATAGAAAAGACGTCAGAAGAAGAATAGAAGAATAGAAGTAAGTAATGAAAAGGGTAAACAACAATATGCCGACAACATATCTGCAGATAGGTAAGAATCGTCCCCCGAATAGAGCCATCTCTTGGCCGGGAGAGGCGACCCTTGATTATAAAGGAAGGAATCTAGGTGGCTAAGTAGTTTATGACACGCAACACTCTACTTTGGTCCTTACTAAACGCATTAATCGGTTGCTTACGTCAAGCCCTAGCACCTATATGATTGTCCTAACCCTATTACTCTTATGGCAATCCCAGCTCATTTTATCATATATATGCTAGAAGCGGTGGAAGATGGTCTTAGTGTCCTGGGTATGATGTTAAACAGTATCTAGAGCTGAAATACAAATTCCGGAGTGTGGAGTACCCTTTCATCGCCATTAATCCTATGTCCTCTCTGACATGGAAAGGGAGTACCTGTTAAGCTCACATCTATGGGTTTAAGTTTTTAAAAGATAGAATACGCAACATTATCGGCATAAAATAACACAACAAGGTTTGACATACCATAAAATCCAACCAACCAATAGCAAGTTGGTTGGTTGGTTGGGTTTTACGGCATTTCAACCCATTGGGTTATTTTATACCTCTTTGTATTCATTCAATTGTCTTTAAACTCAATTTTTAAAATAAATCATTTTTTTCTATTTATATACATATTTACCAACCCCTCCACACGAGCAGGATGTGACACAAGGCCAATTTCTTAAGCGGGTTTAACAGGTTTGAATTCAAGTTTTCCTTCCCCTAGACCGGTTGCCTAACCCAGGTTAAAGAGCCAGTCTGCACTACTGTTTATCCATAGCTGGAGGGAGAGTAGGATTCATACCTTTCCTAAGGGTATTAGCTCAAAGTGAAATGCAATTACCACATCCAGGATTTGAACTCGGGGCGACGAGTCCATTTCCCATGACTTTAACCATTACACCACGCGCTTCCTAATTTATAAGTTTTCTATTTATATAGGTGTTTGACGTGACAATCAGATTGGTCGGAGGAGGCGTCACCGTCTAGCCTAAGTAAGCACCAAAGTGAAGTATGGCATGCAATAGACTGCTCAGCCATCAGTGTCCTATCCTCAAGCATCACGGGTCACCTCATTAAAGACTGATGGAAACGATAGAGGTTATATAAATAAAAAAAATACATTTGATTGATTTGCGATAAAAATTTATTCATTCGTTTATAAACAATTACGTCGATATTTTATTTTTATACAAAACACTTTGACCAATATGGTATTATAATAACAGTAAACCACACTAATAAAAATAAATCGATTAACAGTGTGGCCATTTGTCTATTTTGTGATCTTCCCTTGGAATGAAACATCTACGTATATCATACAATAAAGGGTTCAATTGTTTTACATCTAGTGATTGAACAGTCACAGAAAAAGTTAACACAAACAAAAGAAAGAAGAAAGAAAGAAAGAAAAAAAGGAAAAATAACAGCAAAAATATAACAATTGAAGTCGATTTAAAAATAACATTTTATTTGAATAATTTTGATATGTCGGACTGTTGTCCTCATCTTTATTCTGTATAAACAAAACGTTCAGGCCATAATCACCTCGGGCTCTATTTGGGTGCTTTTAAAATTATCTTAAAATAAGTCATCTTTAGAAGATTACCCATGAATTCAAACGTGGTTTTGGAGCTCAAATTATCGGAGCCCACTAGAACTAGTGGTAATGATTTCAGCTCCGAAACCACGTTTGATTTCAGGGTAAACGTCTGAAGATAATTTATCTTACGGTAATTAAAAAAAACCCATCTAAACAGAGCCCGAGGTTACAGTGACTTAAATTGTGTGTTTATGCACAATAAAAATGAGAACTAGAGTCCGAAATATCAAGAATATTCATATCAAGCCTTATCCCACACCACACATATATATATATGTATATATATATATATATATATATATATATATATATATATATATATATGTGTGTATGTGTGTGTGTGTGTGTGTGTGTGTGTGTGTGTGAATATAAATAAATAAATATAAGTAAAAGAACATTTTATCTGTTAGATTTTTTTAGATGAGGCTTGATAATTTGTATTATATAGAGTTTTTTTTATTGTTCCCCTCATCTTTGCTATATACACAACATTTTAGCCGATGAGACTCCGACCCTTTTCAGTTGTTTCTTGTTGGCGTTTGAAGATCTGTGAAGGCTTTTGATTAAGAGTTCGACAATAAGGTTTCCTAGTTTAACAAGAAACACATCAACCGACACGTTGCATATAAAACAATAAAGATGTGAACAACAGTCCAAAAATCCAAATGATACAAATCATCAAGCCTCATCTAAAAATACCAAGAAACACCTGAAGAAGGCCGGCGGGCACATCGCCCGAAACGTTGTGCATGAAAGAATAAAGATGACGACAAACATTCAGAAAAACCTAGATGATACAAATTAACATTTTCATCTTGAGATTGAACAATTGCAGAAATAGTCAATACAAAGAAAAAAAGAAAGAAAGAAAAAAAGAACGAAAGAAAGAAAGAAAAAAAAATGACAATAACAACCAAGAAACCTGCAATCGATTACATAAGAAAAAATAATATTAAAGGTTTATTTATTTGAATTTTTGAGATGAGGCTTGATATTTTGTATTATCTAGATTTACTTCATTGTTCTCTTCTATTATTATATACTCAGCGTTTCGGTTGATGTACCCTCCGGCCTTCTTCAGTTGTTTCTTGTTGTAGTTGGGATTGCCTGAAGGCTCCCAATTACAACATATTGGATACAAAGGTTAGATTAATAAAATTCTAAGTGACAATCATCGGGAAGCTGTAGGTTCAATCCTGACTGTAGGCGAAAATAATATAGCCTCACACTTGCACCCGAAATGAGAACAATATACCCCCAATGGATTAAATAAAGGGTTCGGTTCGAAGTTGTGTGAAGGCTCCGGATGATGATATGAAGGCTCGCGAGTTCGACAAGAAGTTTAATAAGAAACAGTTGAAGAAGACCGGAACAAATAAGTAAATTTGATGATAAAAAAATGTTAATTTGTATTTTCGCAAATTTTCGGATTTTGTCCTCATCTTTATTTTTAGGCAAACAGCATCTCAGCCAATGTACCCTCCGGTCTTCTTTAAGTAAATTTGATCTTTTTCTATTTTATAGTCATATTTACTCGGGCGAGTCTAAAGTTTTACGATGCTTGTCATGGTTCTATATATATATATATATATATATATATATATATATATATATATATTTATTTATTTAAGTCACCAATACAAAGTTCGTCTTACCAATGGTTTCAGATGTTTATCCATATATATATATATACTCATGATGTTTGTATGTGTTGGCAACGGAGCAAAAACAACAGATAATACTGTTATTTAAAAAAATTATCTATTGATTTAACTATAGAATAGATCTATTTCCAGTCCAATTTACAACAGGATTTGCATTACTACGAAGGAAAAAAAGAAAAAAAGGAAAAAAACAGAAGGAAAAGAAAATTTTTAAAAGTACAACGAAAAATGAAAAATGAAGAATAACGTAAACAAATTTAAAAAGATGTAAAAGACTAAACGAAAAGGAAAAACGAAAAAAGAAAAAAAAGAAAAAGAAGAAAAAAAAGGAAAGAAAAAGGAATGAAAACGTAACATGAAAAAGAAACACAAAAAGGAAAAGTAGTAAAAAGAAAAAAGAAAGAAAAAGAATAAATGAATAAAAAGGAAATCCTAGTAAAAACAGAAAGAAAGAAAACGAATAAAAAAAAAAAAAAAAAAATGAAAAAAAGAAAAAAAGAAAAAAAAAAAAAAAGAAAAAAAAAAAAAGAAAAAAAAGACAAAGAAAAAAGAAAGAAAAAAAAAACAAAAAAAACAAAAGACTAAAATTATTCAGTCAATAAAAAACGTTTTATTTTCTATTCACAATTAACCTTTATTTTTCTGAAGCTTGAACGAACAAGTGTGTGCGCTTTTGTTTACAATAACAATTCAAAGAAAGCAAACGTGTAAAAATAAATAAATAAAAAGAATGAAGATAACTGTTTCTCAAAGAGAATTCAAAAACTAGAAGAAACATTAAAAAAAACGCGGTAAAATCTAATATGGCGTCGCATGACATTTAGGCGGTTGATTGTGGTAGACAAGAAAGGACAACATGTCAGGATTTCAGTTTTTGGTTAAATGATTTCAATCTTTCAAATCATCACTGTTACTTCGATAATATTCAAGTCTTAGTGTTTTCTGTGTCTTTTAAATTTTTGAATTTGCTGGAATACTACGTCCGGGTCGTCGAGAGGGAGAGACCACCAAAAAGAGGCCTCATGATATCAAGGCGTGAGTCGTAGATTGACATAATGAACATGACGAGGAATTAAAACCATTTGATTCAAGTAGGAAATTGCTCCCATTGTAAAAAAAAACAAGGCCATCCTCAAGGCCATCCTCAAAGCCATCCTCAGAGCCATTCTCAAGGCTGACGGCAGATTTATAGAATAACAATTTTGAGGGATTTTTTATAACGCGTGTATCATGAATATATATATATATATATATATATATATATATATATATATATATATATAATCTTAGTCGGACTTTAGCCCTGAAGAGCTTTATGCGAAACTAATAGTAGGTTCGTCTGACTCATTAGATTATCTTTATTATTGGCTCTACTTAGGTATCGAGCACTTTTTACTTATTAGCTTTCTCCTAGCGGTTATATGAATATATATATATCTTATATACATATATATACATATAAATTGTTTTTTTCTTTTGGCCAAATACTCTACCAATAGATTATTTTTTGTTGGTACGAATATCTTGGTCCTTTCTTTTTTTCAAAAATTTTTTTCTTCCTGGTTGATGTTTGGTAGTATATTTTTACAATCAAATTTCTGCCGGTTTTTTCTTCTCCGCAAGGATCTACCAACACGCTTGGTATATTAAATTATATATATATATATATATATATATATATATATATATATATATATATATATGTATATGTGTGTGTGTGTGTGTGTGTGTGTGTGTGTGTGTGTGTGTGTGTGTGTATATACGTAAGTATATAAAAATGAAAAAAATCAACAACTAAGTGCTTAAAAAGATGATATTTTTCACCTAGCCGACACTACAACGTTTAGTTTTAATATCAAACCATCATCGGGATTATCATCTTTTTTTATATATTTACAAACTCTCGGATTAATTTTCATTCTTCCGGATACTTATTCCCGAGTAATTTAATAATTCTGAAAATATAATAGATTATTGATAATAATTTTTCCATCTCTTTCCGTTTATTTTGTAAAAATTATTTCAAAAGTTGTGTAACTCAAAACTTAATATTGATCTGAAAAGTGTGTCCCCAAATTCGTGAAACTCCGTGTTACGGATTTATAATATTATAAAAATTCTGGTTTACTTTTTAATAGTATTAGGTAGTTTGAAAAATACATTTCATTATGAATATATAAGTAAATAATTGTCCACTCCAACACTACACACACACACACACACACACACATATATATATATATATATATATATATGTGTGTGTGTGTGTGTGTGTGTGTGTGTGTGTGTGTATAAACATTAATGTTAGTCCAACGATAGAGAAATAGATATTTTATAAGAAATAAATACTGTCAGCAAAATGCTTTGATTTTTTACAAAATTTAATTTATTGTGCGTGGCACGTGTTTCGGATGTTTGAAATCCTTTTGAAGTTTATTATATATATATATATATATATATATATATATATATATATATATATTATACGTATAGTATTTGAATTATAAGATACAATGTGTGTATGCATTTGTATATTCCTAGTAATTGTTTATATATATATATATATATATATATATATATATATATATACATATATATATATATATATATGTATGCGATGTTGAAACTCTTGAATAACTTCAATACGAATATGGATAGAAAAAGAAAATTAGATAATGCTATTTCAAAAACTCACACACACACACACACACACACACACACAATAAACATACACACACACACACACACACATACACACACACACATATATATATATATATATATATATATAATATATATATATAGATAGATATAGATAGATAGGTAGGTGATGATTTCAAGTGTTTCCCCAAAACGTACAATTAAAGATTCGCGTATATATTTTGGAATATATATATATATATATATATATATATATATATATATATATATATATATATATATATATATATTCCTTTATACCATGGTATCCAACTACTGTCATTTATGTATATATATGTATATATATGTGAGTGTATATATATATATATATATTATATATATCCTAACCAAGATCCAACTATTCATTTATGTATATATATGTGTGCATATATATATATATATATATATACATTTGTGTGTGTTGTGTGTGTGTGTGTGCCCGCGCGTGCGTGCGTTTGTTTGTGTGCATGAGTGTGTGTGATTGCATGAGTGTGTGTATGTGTTTCCATTATTAATCGGAAATATTATTCCGCAAAAAAATATCAAGGCGATTTTTGTTCTTTTTGAGGCGTTGGTGTGTTTGAGATGATAGAATAATTATTGATTAGAATAGCTGCTCTTCATCGTCAACACAACACTGAATAAATCTAAGTCCTCCAGGGACACTTTAAAAAATTTCTCAACAAACTTTCGATCGATTTTCGAGATAATATAATCTTAAAACAGTTCAAAGTTTAATGGATAATAAAAAAGAACAAATATATATTTTTGGAATTTTTATTGATGCCCGAATTTGCACATAGGACCAATTCTTCTGCATAAATTCTTTGTTTATTTAATTATTTTTATTCATTTGTTGTTTTGTTTGCTTATTATGCGGAATAACTTACGGCAATTTGCACGTCTTTCAACAACCGCTACTCGTATTTCAAGATTTTTTCAAATAATTATTTTTAAAACTTCTGTTTTCAACACTATATCTAGTCAAATGCTTTGATAATGTGTATTCAGTTGATAAGAAATATCCCTCGATAATCACTCTTCTAATCTATTGTAAAATTTCGTTCAGTAAATATGTGTGTCCTCAGTTTCTAATATCTAGAACAAAACAGTTTACAGTTTTAAAACATATTCTTATTATAATGGAGATTGTGTGTTTGTCTGTCTGTAACCGAACCTAAATCACTATTCAAGTCACAATTCCCTTAGTTATTGACGTCACATTCACAATGAATTTATTTTTATTTAAACCTCAATTATTGATAAAATTGTTATACATTATTAATACTGTTGGATTGATCTACATACTAAAAACATACAAGTATATTTATATATTCAACGAAATAGTTGATTACAGTGTGAATGGGAAGGCTAATTTGCATATTGATATTAAAAATTGATTTTAATAAATATGTGCTCAGTATAATTGATTTCTAATTGTTTGGTTTTATCTTAATGAATATGAGCAAAAATCTCTCCAATAAATCTTAAAAGAAATCCATTAACAATATTAACAGTAATTCTATTCTTTACTTTCTAATTTAACTAAATAGTTAAATTATGAAAATTTAGCAAGAAAGACTGGAGTGAAGAAAAAGCAAGTTTTAGTTGTTTCCCTTCTGTTTCAAGTCTTTTTATCGGCATCTTATTTAGTTTCATTAGCCTTTCTAAGTTAACATAATATTTTATTATATTAAAACTTAAATACCTGCACCCGGAGGGTGCATATATTTGCTAGTTATTATAATAGAGATTTGGTCGCTGTCTGTAACCGAAACTACGTCACTGCTTACGTTACAATACCCTCAAGAAATGCGTAAGTTTATCAACGAATGTTTGATTTATAGTGGAAATCATTAATACATAGAATAATTTATTTTTTAACCAGGTTTCAATGAAAATCTAAGTTTTGCCTCAAAACAGCCCATCTTTAAGAAATAAAGATTTACATAATATATGGTGCGGATTATTTGCATACTGGTTTTAACTAAACCGGGTTTAATAAATAGATACTTGGTGTTATTGATCTCTGATATTTTTGTTTTATTCTCCAACGTATTAAAATCAATCCTATGAATGATTTTTATATAGAAACCAATTAAAATATAATTAAAATACGTGTAAACCTTTTATAAGCGTTCTAATTTAATTTCATTAGTCTTTCTAATTTTATATATTTCCTTACATTAAAACTTAATTACTTACACCTGGAGCGCGCATATTCTTGATAGAACAAATTAAATATTACTGGTTCTTGCTTTTTTGTCCAAAAATTGTGCACATTTGATTTATATTCAAAGATATTTAAAGATTAAAATATACATAGAAATAGCATTGAAATTCTACTTAAAACTCTCCAGCATTTGCAAATCTCAAAGGACACTCTCTACACAGACGAAGCTGGGTAGTCGCTTCTAGTTATCTATTATAAATCTACATAATGTAAATCTGTTTTCTCTACTTTCTAGGAGAAAAAGTGTACATTTTTAATATATAATCTCTTGTAAATTTGCTTTCTGTAAATCTGTGTAACCCCCCACCCCCACCTCCACCCCATATTTTCTAATTTCTAGAACAAAACAGTGGCTGGGCAGTCCATGATAGATATGCAACAATCCACTTTGGCCCTTACTTACGGGTGGTCGGAAAGACCCCGCCAATCAATCGGCTGGTCACGTCAAGCACTCTATGATTGTCCCAATTGGTCGGAGGGGCTTCTCCGATCGCCTCTCTAGCCTAAGTAAGGGTCAGAATAGAGTGCTGCATGTCATGGACATCATCCACCAGGATTCCGGCCTTAAGCATCACGGGTCACCACCCACGGCCAACGGGTGACCCCATCGATGGGATTTTAATCCTTTACAGCGGTACAGTTTGCTGTGTACTTCTGCCCTAGCCGACAGGGTGCCTTGGAGATAAGTAGGTTCATCCCGTTTTTTTAATGTATTAGTCCGAAAGCAGACGTGATAGCACGATTGGAGTTCGAACTTGCTTACAACAATGTCCCAGTCCAGTACGTTCACCTCTACGCCCCAGGGGCTCCCCAATATAGAGTTACACAGGAACTTCTAAACTTCCTTAGGTTATGAGCATCAGAAGGAAAAACACCTCATTACTGTGTTCGCTAAATCACACAGAGAAGACATTGTAAAATATACGTGTCTCTTTGGGTGTGATTATTCCAGCACATTATGCAAATTTATATGTTGGTATATTAAAGTGATTGGTCCATTACGGATTTGTTTTGCTTCAAGAAAATATTGTCTGGGAAAAGTATTTTTAGTTATGAAACTCTTGAAAGAATGAACTGTAAGAAGAAGACGTCCCCCGTCTTATAAGAGAAGTTGCAGGCAAATCTTTTTATTTCTAATAAAGATTCGTCTAGTTTCCGTTATGACGGGATTATTTTTATCTAGATTGACACATCGGCTGGTTTTGGATTTCAAAATGGTGGCATCGGTCGGCTGGGATTTTTCAATTTACTTTCGAGTAATACACGTAAACAGAAGACAGAATTGGCAGTGATTAAGAAAGAACGAAAGAAAGAAAGAAAGAAAGAAAGAAAGAAAGAAAGAAAGGGAAAAGGAAATAAATAAAGGGGATATTAGGAAAGAAAAGAAAGATTGAAATAAAAGGAGATATTAGGAAATGAATAAAGAAAGAAAGGAAGAAAAAGAAAGAAAGAAACAATGAAAGGGAAAAAGAAAAGGAATAAACGGGGTTATCAGGAAAGAAAAAAGGAAGGAAGAAAGAAAGAAAGAAAGAAATAAGGAAGTAAAGAAAGCGGGATATTTGGAAAGAAAGAAAAGGGAATATTACGAAATAAAGATAAAATGAAATAAAGAAATAAAGAAATAAAAAGAAGTAAAGAAAGCGATATGATGGCCTTTCACTGGAGTTTGAGTTAAAACAAGTCTCCTCAGGTCTCCAGGACTCTCCTGAGTATTCCAGCTGATTTGTCTTGATCATCTCAATTCTTGATCATCTCAATTCTTGATCATCTCAATTCTTTCTCTGATTTTTAGTTCCTCTAGTTTTTTTCTAAGCTTTTGGAGACCGTTCCTATAACCCTAATTACAATATCACTTTCACCTTCATATTTCACAGTATTATTCTATCTTTACGTTTTCTTTCATCTTCCCCTGTGATCTGCTGGAACTGCGAAATCTACCAGTTGACAAGGTCTCGTTTTTTCATTAATCAATACTAGGTCTGGTCTTCTGGCTGGGATAAGGCGATCCGTCTTTATTTCAAAGTCCTAGGAGATTTTATGCGCTTCATTCTCAAGAAAACATTCTGGTTTATGCATATACCATTATGTTGTATGGTCAAACTTTAGTTTTTTGCATAACTCTCAATGGATCCCCTTTCCAACCCAGTCGTGACTAGCTTTGTATTCTCGTTCAGTTAGCTTGCTGCATTCGCTTAATACACGGTTTATGGTCTCATCTCTGTCACCACACACTCTACATTATTATTATTATTATTATTATTATTATTATTATTATTATTATTATTATTATTATTATTATTATTATTATATTATTATTATTATTATCACTTCTTTTTGTTTATTTATTTGTTGTTTTGATTTATTCTATTCAATTTATTTGTTTTATTTATTCATTATTTGTTTATTCATATTATCTTTTATTTTTGAATTCATCGTTTATTTATATTCTACTAGCACCGGCTACCCGGCGTCGCCTGGGTAGAGGAGGATGTTTAAAGTTAGTCCCGCAGATCCATTATTACTGAATTGTGAGTTAAATCCTCGTGAGATGCCCCATTTAAATCCCTATGTAAAAAATAGACCTTGCATTGATCCAGCTACTCTGAAAAGAAATGTTAATGTCTACTATCTAAAATATCAAATGAAAAAAATCCATGCTGTTATCATTTAAATTTTATTTTTTAACTATTTCACGAATATAAATCAAATCTCTATTATTTTTGCTCCAAAACCAAGCCCTGGTGATATTTAATGTGCATATATATTTACTTTGTCGTTAGTTGTTTTATTTTCGAAGTTTCCTCCGGACATACACATACACACAACTGCCCTTTATATATGTATTGAAAACCCAAGCCCTGGTGATATTTAATGTGTATATAGATTTACTTTGTCGTTAATTGTTTTATTTCGAAGTTTCCTCCGGACATACACATACACACAACTGCCCTTTATATATGTATTGAAAACCCAAGCCCTGGTGATATTTAATGTGTATATAGATTTACTTTGTCGTTAATTGTTTTATTTTGAAGTTTCCTCCGGACATACATATACACACAACTGCCCTTTATATATGTATTGAAAACCCATGCCCTGGTGATATTTAATGTGTATATAGATTTGTTGATTTTATTATTTCATTTTGATAATTCAATTATTTTTATTTTCATAATTAGATTTTAAACATAATCAACGAATGAGAAAAGAGAATATTTCCGAATGTTAGATAATATAAATTGCTCGTGTGTTGCTAAGCCGAGGATTATAAATATTAAAAACTTATTTATTGAAATTTGCTAGATATAGGTTCGAGTTGCGTGTATGCGATATACTCTATGTGGAACTTTAGATAATGTGCTTTGCTGCCCGTTGCTAGAACCAAGACGAATGGTGAACAACTGAAATCTTTACTCGGAATATCATTGCAAAAACTTTTAGAATAATGGAATCTGACCCCAAATAAAGCGACGTTTTCCATCTAAGAAAGAAGAAATGGTAAACGCAACAACACAACAGGTGGACAAAGCACAATAAGTGTTCGTTGTCATAGCCAAGAGCAATGGCGCTGTTGAATCTTGGCCAGAACATCCACAAGAAAACACTTACCGAAGAATGAAATAAATATCCTGAATAATAAAAAAAAGCTTCTGACTCTTAGTGGATAAACGAAGAAGAAAAAAATAGAACCAAGAAATTGGCATCCCACCCCTGATGCACTGAGTGACCCAGCAAGAGATAATATCTTGGACAAAACAACGCCCTCACAGACACAGCATCCACACCAAATATCATAGAGTACCTAAATAAAATCTCGGCTGAGAGAAACATCGATATATCACGAGACTTTTTAATTAAAACTATCAATTTTTTACCCTGTTCACCTTGTGTTACATAACAGATGGGTAGCCTGCTAATTATGTAAAGTAGTGTAGATTCTAAAATAACGGTTAACGGAAAGATACAGGGATTTGTGATTGATATCCCTTAGCCCTATCTTGACCTACACTCCCGTTCGCGAAAGTGAACGTGGGAAGTTAGCTAAGAGAAAATCAAACTTTGGCTAACCGTTGAACGTGACGGACATAATGGCGTCGCTCGTTCAATTTGCCAAGTTCTCACGCGCGTGATTGGGATCTGGATCTTAAGAAAAGAAAATATATTCGAGCTGAAAGACAAAGTAATGTCTTGTGTTGTTACAAAGAACAAACAAGTTATACAAGTAAAACGATCCAGCTCTGATGAAGAAACATCTACCCGGATAACAGAAGATACAGCTAAAGCCACTAGCTAAGAAGATACCAGCCCAGAGACAGAAGAAATACAAGTTAAGATGGAAACAAAGTTAAGTTAAAAGAAATGATTCTCTAAAAAAAAAACAAGACAAGTACACCTGTGAGTTAGCGATCCTAGTTCAAATCTTAGACGTAGCAGTTTTTATTTCACATGAAGTTTATATTCTTAGAAAAGGTATGAATCCAACTATTTTCTCTCCAGCTATGGTAAATAGTAGCTAATTCTGGGTTCTTTAAGATGGATGTCCCTGAAGATGTAGATGTGCCGGTCCAACAAAGCACCGACACATCAATATCTTCAAATGCGAAATCTGTGGTCGAGAATGTTTTTCTAACATCAGACTTCACAGTCACAAGAGGCGCTGTAACTTCAGGGACACAAAAACTTTATTATAGTCTTCCGAGACTGAAATGCCAATATAATATATGGGTAAATAGTAGGAAATTCTGGGTTCTTTAGGCTTGATATATCAACCGGTCAAGGAAAAGGAAAATCTGAATTTAAACTGGCTTTACTCTACTTAGAAATTGACCTTGTGTCACACCCAGAGTGTGACAAAGAGTTGGATAAATGCACACTCGTACTTCAAAGGATATAATTTTATAGAGGTTTGTTTGTTTATTGATTTTAACGGCATATCAACCCGTCTGGGGTTATGTCATGCCTAACGGTTAGGAAGTAATACATATCGTGTATTTATATTTATACTTTTTAGTAATTGTTTTTTAACAATGTGTTAGCATTATTGGGTATTATGTTGTATGTTATTGATTTGTTTCATGTCTATATTCTATGGTATAATTTTATTTCCCTCAAAAAGGAGAAAATATCCTCCATGTTGACATTTTCAAACAGATATTTCATATTGTTTGCTTTAGAATAACCGTTTCTGATGTGAGAAAGAAACCTGCATTCCATGAATAGAATAGAAGAAGTTTGAGATTACTAAATAGATACGTAGCTAATACACTGAGAGTATATAAAAACTATCTATCAAGGGTACCAACTTTATATTTGAAGAAGATTAATTGCTGCGCTATTGAACAGCTTTTAAGCAGATTAACTAATAATTTTAACGAAACTCCGCTTAAGAAATTATCTCCACTCCCAAACCGTCCTTCGGGGCGGGGTCCAAGTGAGCTTCGGCCACTGGACCGGTGAGGTGTTAAATTAATAGCGTCGATCCCAGAGGACCATCCCTCCAGGCATTACCTGCCCCTTTGGGGGCAGGGCTGGGTTTATTGCCCAGCGCCTGAGGCGCCCTCTTGAGGGGAATGCCGATAGGATCGACGCAATTTTTGTTCTCTCCCACCCATTAGCTTCGGCTTGTGGGTGGGCCCACGTTAAAACGGAGCCTTGTGCCCAGTCCATACAGGTGGGGTATGAGACAAATAAAACTATGCTTAAGAAATTGACCTGCTCGTGTGGACGGGTTGGTAATTATATACATAAGGATAATGGAATCATCTGTTGTTTTTTTTTTGCTATTAATGGAGTCTATAAAAACCTCGGAAACAAGAAAGAGTTCTCATGGAAGTTGTCAATGCAACCAAGCAATTGCTATTTTTTGTTCCCTTGTATTTTGATTAGTAAACCTTTTTCATTATCCATAATACTAGTAGTGCTTTCTTCCTAATTTCACTGTTTATATATATATATATATATATATATATATATATATATATATATATATATTATTATCGACCATAAGTGAGTACGAGTGAAACATACTTTTATCTTTTTCTAAACAAGATACAAAAATTTGAACGTGTAGAGAACTTATTTTTATAAGTACTCGTCATTTATATATTTCTAATTGCAGATTTCAATGCTGTAAAGTTGGTAATAAACAATATCTTATAATATCCATTTTGAATGTATAATGTTCCACAAGACATAGTAAAATCTTGGTTTCTTTGATTTGGAATAAAATGAACTTACTTATAAAACATTGTTATGGTGTACTAGTTCTTATTAACCTGTTGAGTTACAGCGATAAAAATGTATTTGTTTAATTCTTTTTCTTTTTTTATCCTATAAAATATAACAATAAAAAGTAGCTAAGAATTAAGCATGTGTCCTTATCTATATGTAATTGAGTGGCATAATTGATACAAAAATATCCGGCGAAACTCCCTCTATCGGTGATTGAGGGAGTTTCGCCTGATGATATCTTCTTGGATGCCCCCCTCTGATAGGATCTTTCCTTCAGCTGATAATTCTATTTTCTAATTTTTCATGGCTTTTGTGATGAAGTTTCGGACTTTGTTGGATATTTTGTACATTTTCAGGCATTAAACAGAATCATAAAAGTGTCTTCAATTTTTGATCGCTCCTAAAATCAGTCGTAGATTGTTGACAAGTTTTAGGAAGAATATGGCGACTAAAAACAATGTGGTAACATTATCTTATAAAAGGTAAGTGTTTAAATATTTGTCATCTTTTTCTTTTTTTTTTTACCTGATAGATAATTAGAAATGTCCACTATCAATAAAATCTTTGAAGTCTTTTCCCAATATACTCAATTCTTTATTGTTTGTTCAACCAGTTAAACATTGTTGACAAGTTTTGTGTAAGATAAAAGGATAAAGAAACTTCGTCTACAGGTACGTCCAAAAGGATGTACGAGTGTAATCCCAAACATAAGGTTTCCCAAACGCTTAGAATGCAACTGTTCGTGCGGCTATTGGCAACACTGTTGTGCATACGCCTGCGCCTGGCCCAACAGAGGCCTCGCTGCCACGCTCAATCTTGACTTGGCAGTCGTTTTTTTTTTTTGAACATATGAAAGAAATAATAATTTTGCTCTTCATAAAATGGTCTGTTGTCGAATAATCTCGGTGCATGTACGAGCATATATCTTCAATTGTATTAATTTAGATTTTGAAGCCTTAAATGTTCACCTCTCGACGACGTTTATTAACTTGTAGATCCCATATGCCAAATTAAAAAATCGGGTGATAGAACTATTTTTTTTTGAAAAATCCAGCCTGAATTTTAAATTTTCTGTGATCCAAGAGGTCATATTGGTGATGATTTTTCGAGTAAGGTTCGACTCATTATCCCCTTCATTTCTTTTGGGGGTCAAACCCCATCTTGGGGTCTTCTCCAGGAATTAGATTTTTCAGCTACTTAATCCTCACAGAAAAAAAGGATTGCGTAGACCGTGAATTTAAAAAAAAAAACATAAAATAAAAAATATTCTCGCATATTATTTGAGCAAAAGATGTTGTAAAAATTATCGCGTATATCAAATTTGTGATTTACTACCGTCAGGAAAAAGCAAGGAATTAACACACTAAGAAGGTGTTCACTTACAGTTTTTCTTTTTATTTAAATGTAAAAACTAAAGTTGGCAGATCGGATGTGTTGTCGGTATCAGCCAAAGATCAATGGAGTCTATCCCCTCTTTGCTAACGTTAGATTAGGAAGGTTTTTTTTCATAGGTGGAGCGCCACACTTAACATCATCTCCCAGATGCTTATTTACAATCAGATCAGATAATGGAAGCTGTACTCCTTATGTAGTTACGACAGAGTTGGCGAGAACCGGTATCGAACTTTGAACTTTGCGATTACTTTGCGATCCTCTACCGATTGAGCTAAACCATCCTTCCTCAGAATATACTGATTGAACCCAAAAGAGATTATTTAAAAGTAAATAAACTAACAAGAATTAAGACGCTTGGCGTTTTTATATCTTTCGTGGTGTTCAAACATGTTTTCCTTACTTCATATTTTCACCAAATTTTAGACACAGCCGACTGCGAAGATCGAAGTCTTTTATCACACTTCACAGTACTCTCTCACCACTGCGATCCTACCGTAAACAACTGGCTCCGGCTCTTGCACATGTCATATGTTGTCACTGAAAAATCCCTAATAGAATTTTATTTTGAATATAATAAGTTCTGGGGTTAATAGATAGTGAATTTCAAATATCCAATCACACAGGCAAGAAATACTTAGAAAGTTTTGTACAGCCGTCACGTGTCTGTTTGTTTACGTGACAAGATGAGCCCTAAAAATCTCTCTCTTTCTCCATATGACTGAAACGCGTGTCTTTTTCGCTTCCTAAAATCTCTTTACATGTGTGTCTGTTTTGTTCCCAGACCTCCTGAAACAAAGGGATAATAGTAAGTGGCTTCCACCCCCTTTTTACCTAACCTTTCTTCATGTTCTTTGAAACACCTTGTGTCTGTTTTATTGTTTGGGAATGGAACTATGTTCCATCTTTTTATATTGTTTTAATTGAATGTTGTCTTGTATTAACTTACTTGTTTTTTCCTTGGCGAATATTCTGAGTTGGGTTACCCTCGTTTGGATAACCTAATGCATTATAGGAATGCGGGTGCTAGCTTCGGACTACCACACCGCTTATTCTTATACTGCTAAATAAAAAAGACCAAGGTGAATATCCTCTATGTTTGCTAATTTCACAACCTTCATATTTTATGCCAAAGACGTTTTGTTTTATTTTTTGATGGGTACTCAGTTTTTTTAAAACTCAGTTCTTTTTAAACACATTTTTTTAAAACTCATTTCTTTTCTATTTAACCCATAGATAGGACCCTAGCAGGTACTATCGCTCCAGGTCAGAGTGGACCTGGGAGTAATGGTGATGAAGGGGTACTCCACATTCCCCAGAGGTCTAGAATTGGAACTTCACCATCCGATAGCGTTTAACACCATACCAGGGATATTGAACAGTGAAAGGGTTAAACAGTCTTAAATATTTGATTGTATTTTTTTTGTTTTATTTTTATTGTTTTATAAAAATAAACATTTATGACATTTCCTCTATTTACATTTAAATTAGATTTACTTAAAAGAAAAAAAAAACTTTGCCTGGTTACTAAACAGTTGCTCAATCAACAAAATGACTCACTAGGCAAACAGTTAGATTGGAGCAACACCCTTCTACTTGTACAATTTGTTTGAGGTGTCAGATATTGAATTTTGAGGTGTCAGACAGTTGAATTAATGAAATACTTTTTCCTAACTATGAAATATTAGAGAATAATCCAATATCGAAGAAATGGTTATGGAATTTATTGACAACAAATTAGAATTAAGACTCGTCACGCTTTTACGACAGTCATGATTCTTTCAGGCGTGAATTTCAATAATCCAAAGCAATATTCTTAATCAAAATGGTTCTAAGTCTCCAGAATGAGAGTTGATAAATCTTCTTTGGTGGATCGAGCCTTCTTGTATTTTTTATAAAATATTCACCCTAAATATTCAACTGGATTTAGATCCAGACTGTTTACTGGCAATTTCTATGATTTCATATACCTTTTCTTCCTCAGCGTTTTAGGTTTATTGGATTAATTTGTGTAATGATAGATAAACCTCCATAGATTATTTAATGTAAAAGCCATCCTTGTAGAAGAAGGTCAGTTGTACTATTTAACCCATAACTGGGGGATGATGTTTGATATCTTTCCCAACGGTATTAGTCCGAGAGCAAACGTAATAGAGTTCGAACTCGCTTACAACAAACTCACAGTCCAGTACGTTAGCCATTCCCCTATTCAAAATTGGGTTAATCCATTATATTTTCCGCAATAATTATTTAGTCCATTATATCTTCTTAAACATTGGGTTAGTCCATAATATTTTTGTCTGGGTTGGTTGGACACAAAATATTCCGTTAATTTGAATAATACTTGATTAAATCAATTTTCTTTAAGGAATATTTTACGAAGCCAGAATGATGAGATGTTAAAGAAAAACGGATTTTGTCTTTTGTGTTATTAGTTTATTTACTGCAAAATCATAAATATATAAAAACAACACAGTGAACATTCTGTAAATGGGTATTTTCTGGCCTCTCACCATGTCACATGAATATAAAGTCTGATTAACGTGAGCTGCCACGCACAAACCGTTGCTCATACAATGGACAGTATGAAAATTACATAAATCCCCTCGGTATTCCTCTTTTGAGCCGCCTTAGGTACCGAGCAATAAACCCAAACCTATCTCTTTTAGGGGCAGGTTTTGTCGGGGAGGATAGGCCCCTGTGATTCACCCTGATTTATATATATCTCACAAACACAGGAGCCGAGGATTCTATTTCAAGGTAAGTATGAACCTTCTGTAAATTTCCTTTTTTTTTCCAAATTCATGTTCAGATTTTAAAGAAAAAATGTTTTTGTCTTATCTGTTATTAGTTCACTTACTGCAAAATAATAGATAAATGAATAAAACACAGTGAACCTTCTGTAAGTGTGCTAATTCCATTTTTTCCATAATTCCATGAATGTTCAGATTTTAAATCTAAACATTTTTTGTGTCTTATTTCTTATTAGTTCATTTACGGCAACACGATAAAAAAACAACACATTGAGCCTTCTGTGTGTGTTCTAATCCCGCTTCCCCATAATTCCATGATTATGTGGTAGTAGATCAATTTTAACAATTCAAACAATTAAAATAGAAGGATTTGAAACTTAAAGATTATTTGATTATTTCAAAAACATATTTGCAAATGATAATAATAATAATAAATAACCATACCAGCAACAATAAAACAAGGATCTAACGAACGTAGTATAATTTTGTTTAAAAAAAAAACAGTTCAATAAAAAAAAAGAATACGCTCTTTTCTTCAAATACATTCAACTCTCCCGTCAGAGTTTTTTTTAAATATATATATATATATATTCTTTTTTATATATATATAACGTTCAAATAACAAGTCATATATCTACGGGAATTTCTTCTGTTCCAATAAAGCAAACCGTGTAGATTTTCTCGTTACACCGATGTACTTTCCATTTCGTGGTTACCTTTCACGTGATACAGTTTCGTCGTACTGTCCCGTATGTGACATACGAGGGTGGCCGATTCGGGCCGAAACTGGTAGCGTACAGTCGACCTCTTCAGGCGACTACAGAAGACTTTACAAAACACACGCCGGAATTTCTTGCCGAACAGGCAATATAGTACGAAGTTACAAGCAGAGTTGAAAATAACCATTAGATTACTGATTGTGGTGAATTTAATATAGGTGGCGTTGCATCTCTGCTGGTAACTATTCAGAGCCGTCCACAGGATGTTGTCAGCTATGGACGGAAGTTGACAGACGAGAAAGACAACGACAACAGATATGAGCATTACAGTCATGTTGTTCTCTTTCACCGCTGATGAACTCATTTGTAAACGAGAAGCCCGGGAAGTGCGGATAGCGTTGATGAGGCAGGTATTCAGGTAAGCTAGCAGCGTGAACGGTAAAAAGAACATAATGAGCAGGTTCAGATAGATGAAATAGACCTCTTTGTATATCTTGTTTTCACCCAGCTCCGTTGCCCGGTAAACCGGCTGGGTCTTGTTCACCATTTCGTCCCATTCGAGCACCGTCTCGTACTCAAACATCCGCGGGATGTTGTAGATCACAGAGCCGAGAAAGATGCAAAAGACAGCCTTTTTTGATCGGGACGTTGTGCATATGTTAGCCGCCTGTAACGGCCGGCAGACGGCGACGTACCTCTCGACGGTGAAGCCGACCGTTGTGTAAATAGTCCCGTCTGCGCTATCAGCGCAATCGGGTAAGCAATTGGTTGGATGTAGTTATAGACGAAGAAGTACATATCCAAGAAATAGGCGTCAACCTCCAAGGTAGGGATGGCGAAGTTGACGATCATCGAAAGGAGGACGATGTTGTCGTAGACGGCGAGAGAAATCAGGTAAATGGCTGTTGACGATCTCATTCGGGGTTGGCTCAGCACAGTGATGGCCAGAATGTTGAGCAAAATGCCGGAGACGGCAATGATATTGGACGTGATGCCCCACGTGTAGTATTGGAACGGGCCGAGATCGGCATTGATGTCCATACAGCCAATGAAGGACGAAGAGTTGGTTAAATCGTCCGTGTCGTTCATGATGATGCGACGGGATGACTTTCGCTTAGAATGGGAACATCACCTGGAAGAAGAAAAGCGGAGGTGAATACACGATTTGACATATATTTAGTTAACGGACATAGAAAAAAGAAATTTAAAAAATCTTTATATATATATATATATATATATATATATATATATATATATATATGAGTAAAGAAATAAGAAAATACTTAGAGATTTAGCATTATAGTCTATTTCAGGGAGCTTAGACAAATAGTCTAAATCTCCCGACTCATCAGATGTGAATGATGAACATTTTTTTATTATTTTAAAGGCATTTGAAAACAGATTTTATATATATATATATATATATATATATATATATATATATATATATATATATATATATGTGTGTGTGTGTGTGTGTGTGTGTGTGTGTGTGTGAAAAGTAAATGGAAGTGAATCCGACAGTATGAATTAAACATTTTTAGAAAAAACAAACGGTCTTCATCAAGAGCGAAATATTTATGATGGAGAGACGGAATCAATAAATAGTAGGGCTACAAATCATGAACATTTTTGATACATTTTGTACATTTTTTATATATTTTTACAACAAACTCTTTTGAGTTTTCTTGTGGATTATAGTGCTTCTGATTTTTTTTAAATAAATCTTGTTTTATTTTTAAGACAGAATATGCATTTTCAAAATTTTAAAAATTCCGGCTCCTAACATGAACGTTCGTTTGAACCCTCCTGTTTGCAACGTTTTACTTATTCCGTCTCTCCATCATAAGTATTTCGCTGTTGATGAAGACCGCTTTAATAAAAGGTCGAAACAGATTTCTGTCAGCGAACTATAACATCATTTGTTTGTTTTTTTCTAAAAATGTTTAATTCATATATATATATATATATATATATATATATATATATATATATACTAACGAAGCGCCTTGAGAATAAGCTAGATGGGAGCTGCACAAGAATGCTGCGTGCAGTCTTGAACAAATCGTGAAAACAGCACCCCACAAGGAAGCAGTTGTATGGCCACCTGCCCACCATCTCACAAAGCATCCGAGTAAGACGGACTAGGCATGCAGGACACTGCTGGAGAAGCAAGGATGAGCTCATAAGCGACGTTCTCCTGTGGAAGCCAACACATGGACATGCTAGTGTGGGTTGCCCACAAAGGACTTACATTGATCAACTATGTGAGGATGCTGGTTGCTGCGCGGAAGAACTTCCGGGGGCAATGAGTGATAGGGAAGGTTGGTGAGAGATTATCATGGATATCCTTGCGCGACATGATGATGATGATGATGATGATGATATACTAGAATTCCATGCATGTTCAGATTTTTAATTTAATTCTGGTTTGTGTCTTATCTGTTATTAGTTCATTTACTGCAACACGATTGAAAAACACAATCAATCCTCGGTAAGTGTGCTAATTCCTATATATACTAGCATTTCATGTATGTTCAGATTTTGAATTTAAAAATGTTCTTTTCTTATCTGTTATTAGTTTATTTACTGCAACACGATAAAAAAACAATACCGTGAACCTTCTATAAGTGTGATAATTTCATTTTTTTTCTATAATTCTATTCATGCTCAGATTTTTAATTTAATAATAGTTTGTGTCTTATCTTTGAGAAATATGGGTTATCTGCCTCTTAATCGGGACCGGAAGTAAGTCGGGACCGGAAGGGTTGGGGGCGAGACCCTAAAAACCAACAGATCAGTCAAACACGCGACAGAGGCAGGACATGCCAAAAAAGAACAGTTCAACAGCGGACGAAGGCAGACGTCCAAGAAAAAGAACAGTTTAAGCACTGCTACTGGGTCAGGGCAGAACCAGAGCTGGCCAGAATAGCAGTGGACGAGCAGCAACTAGAACCAACACGAAACAGACTAAAACAAACCCACTGCAAATATGTGTCACCCTTGGAAACAAAGATAAGTAAATGACTTGTTACTTCAAAAATATTATTGTATTCAAAGACCGCTGAACTATAAATGTTTAGCAACTATAAACTCTTACACACTTGCGCTGTAATAAAATATTACCTCCTTTTATACAATTATATTTGTCTTGTCTTCGTGACAGACCTTTTATTTCTGTTATATCTGTTATTAGTTAGTTTACTGCAACACGATAAAAACCAACACACTAAACTTTCTCTACGTGTACTAATTCGATTTTTCCCTATGATATGTTGGTAGTAGTTCGATTTTAACACTTTGAACAATTAAAATAGAAGGCTTTAAAATGTAAAGATTTATTGATTATTAAAAAAAAAGAAGATATTTACAATTGATTATAATCATAATAGCAACATAGAGAATATAAGGATCTAACGAACGTAGTATAATTTTTTTTAAATCTCCATTAAAAAAAGAGTACACTTTTTTTTCAGATACATTCAACTCTCTCCTCAAAGTATTTTGTTATATATTGTTTTTTTGTTTTTTTTATATATATACCGTTCCAGTGTCGCTACTTTAAAACAAATAGATGTGGAGATATATTTCGTTCCAGTTAAGGGGTACTTCTTCAGTCAGTTTTATTAAAGCATTGTACATACAATTGTATTTATAGAAGAGAAAGTAGGTGGGTGGGGGAGAGTTTGGTGAGTAAATCAGGATGGAAAGGGAAGGTTTGTGAGGATTTGGTTGGTCAGAGGACATCTATTATGGAAAGTAGAGGGGGAAAGATCAAAAGATTGGCGTTTGTTCGGGGCGATAAGATGAAGAGGTGCTTGGGTACTTGTTGGGAGACGGTTGATATATATATTTATATATGTTTGTGTGTATGTGTTTGTGTCTTGTGTATGTGTCTGTCATACACACACACACACACACACACACACACACACACATATATATATATATATGTATATTTAAATAAATAACAAAAGACTTATAGATCTTGCATTATAGACTATTTCAGGGAGCTTAGACAAAAATGTCTAATTCTCCCGACTCATCAGATGCAAATGATGAATTCTTTATTTTTAAGGCGTTTGAAAACAAAGTCTGTTTAAAAAAAAAATAAAAATAAAAAAATAAAAAAATTTTCTGAAGTTTGAAAAAAGGAGACGGTTTTGAAATATGACATCAAATATTCTATTCTATCAAATATTCTATTTTAAGGTGTGAGTATGTAGCGCTGTAAGTGTATGCATTGAAAGAAACATTGAGCGTTTATTACGTATGTAGTAGTGTGTGTGTGTGTATAAATTTCAGCGGAAGTGAAACCTCAAGGTAATGTGTGTGTGTGTGTGTGTGTGTGTGCGCGTGTGTTTGTGTATATTAGTAAGAGGTAGGGGAGAGGTGTCATGAAAAGAAGTTTTCATGTATCATAATAAGAGAGGAGATGTAAGTCTGAGAGTGTGTGTGGGGGGGGGATTTAAAAAAAAGAAAAGAAAAGATTTAATTATATTTTAATTTGTTTATTTATTTATTTATTTATTTTTTAGAAAGAGTATTGTAATTTTATAGTTAGTACTGATTATTTGACGATTAATATATATTAATATTATTATTATTATTACAATTACGTATAAGTGAATGAATTATTGTATTATTATTATTATTATTATTATTATTATTATTATTATAGTTTGTTATATTATCATATCTAAATACCTTATTAAAATAATACATATATACTTATATTATTATATCTAAATACATTATAAAATTATACACATATATATGTATATATATATATATATATATATATATATATATATAAATTTTATTATAATTAAAAAAAAAAAAAAAAAAAATTATTGTAGTAAAGATAATTGTTATAGTACATTATATTTATTATTTTTTTTATTTTTTTTTATTTTTTTATTTTATAATTTTTATTGAAAAGTTGTTATTATTGTTATTGCAATATATATTAATATAATTATTGTTATTATAAAATATTTCTTAATGTTATAATTATTATTTATATTTTTATTATTGTAGTTGTTATTATTATAATTATTAGTATTATTGTTATTATAATTTTTATTATCATTAAATTATTGTTATTATAATTTTTATTATCATTAAATTATTGTTCTATTTATAATTTTTATTATCATTAAATTATTGTCATTATTCTTTTTATAATTTTTATTATCATTTTTAAAGTCGTCGGGGCGGCCTAAAGTCGGTATCAGCCAGTCAGCGAGGGAGTCTATCCCCTTTTCAATAGCGCTAGACCAAGGAGATTGTTTTGGCGTCTGAGGTGGAGCGCCACACCTACCATCAGCTCCTTACTTTACCGCACAGATCCCTGTGCTACTCATACGCTGAGTTGGCGAGGACCGGTATCGAACTAGGAACCTAGTGGTTTCTAGCCGAACGCTCTACCGACTGAGCTATTATTCTGATGACAATTGAGTGCTAGTGAATGTTTATGCAAATAGTGTTAGTGTGATTATAATTATGTGAAAAAAAATTATTGGTAAACAAGGAAGTATATATTTGATTATTATTTTTATCAGTAGTTGTATTGTAATTGTGTCAATGGGGATTGTAAATGTGTTGGGGGTTTAATATATAATATAATAAAATATACTAACATTATATTTTGAATTTCGCCTTATGTCTGCACTTGGCTATCAGTTCATTCCGTTTGTTCAGCAGTTTTCTATAGTCCTTAAACAGTATTATTTCTATTTTTTTCTGTTATACAAAGCGGGCATTTGTCTTTGAAGTTAGTAGCTGAGTTTGAAGTTCTGACAATTCTCCATTTGACCACCGGGTCGTTGTTTGAGTTCTTGATTGCCCAGTAGTGCTTGGATAATTCCGTTTGGTTAGATAGTGCGGGGTTGTTAAAGGAATGCCTATGGTGTAGTACCTTTGCTTGAATGGTCCAGCAGTAATCCAGAGGTAATGCATGGTGTTTTCCGGGCTGTTACGAGCTGATATTTGGGCTTCGTATATTATATTGTTGGCTAGACAGTTTTTATCTAAAGGGCATTGCTGAGTCTCTCTACAATTGCATTTCACTGTGTTCAGGTAGCTGTCTCTAGTTCTGGGGCTATTTAAGTTTATATTAGTGTTCTCTTCTAGATTCTTGTGATATTCATTCAATATCTTTTTATTATGGGCATTAATTATGCTACTCATATTGGGAGTACATGAGTAGCTAATTTTCAGGGTATTTCTGTTTAGTATTTTGCTTAAGGGATTGTTTTGGTTAAAGTGTGTATTTATTAGGTTAAGAAAAGTTCTACCTATGTCTAATTTTGCTATTCTACAGTAAGGGGGGTTAAACCAAATTACTTTACGTGTTCTATTCCTTGAATTACCAGGCCCATTCACACTATTTAGTTCAAAATTACTAATATATTGTATATATTCTTAACCTAATATATTGTATATATTAACTAATATATTGTATATATTAACTAATATATTGTATATATTAACTAATATATTGTATATATTAACTAATATATTGTATATATTAACTAATATATTGTATATATTAACTAATATATTGTATATATTCTTAACCTAATAAATACACACTTTAACCAAAACAATCCCTTAAAAAAAAAAAATAAAAGAAATTTTTTCACAGTTACCACCAAACATTCAATGAACAACAACACGATTGAATCTATTAAATACAGATGAAAATTATGAAAAAAATAATTCATTCCCTGATGATGAGCTTAGCTCGAAAATTTGGAACCTTAATATGAAAAAAAAAAGGAAAAAAAGAAATAAATATGTTTTTTAAAATAAATGTGCATTATTACGCCTTCAAAAAAATTTATTATTACATTTTAATTAATGCTTCGAACTCACTATGAAAATATGACAAAAAAATCTTTATTCCAGTGTCCCTGAGCAGACTTCATTATTTTATAGTATATAAAAAAAAGAAAAAAGAATTTATATATGAAATAATTTTCAAAAAATCCCGCGGAACACGATCATCGCAACGATTTATTACGGATTTTACCGAGCGTAACTATATCTTCGCCGGAAAAAAAAAATAAAAAGAAATTTTTTCACAGTTACCACCAAACATTCAATGAACAACAACACGATTGAATCTATTAAATACAGATGAAAATTATGAAAAAAATAATTCATTCCCTGATGATGAGCTTAGCTCGAAAATTTGGAACCTTAATATGAAAAAAAAAAGGAAAAAAAAGAAATAAATATGTTTTTTAAACATAAATGTGCATTATTACGCCTTCAAAAAATTTATTATTACATTTAAATTAATGCTTCGAACTCACTATGAAAATAATGACAAAAAAAATCTTTATTCCAGTGTCCCTGAGCAGGACTTCATTATTTTATAGTATTATAAAAAAAGAAAAAAGAATTTATATATGAAATAATTTTCAAAAAATCCCGCGGAACACGATCATCGCAACGATTTATTACGGAATTTACCGAGCGTAACTATATCTTCGCCGGAAAAAAAAAATAAAAAGAAATTTTTTCACAGTTACCACCAAACATTCAATGAACAACAACACGATTGAATCTATTAAATACAGATGAAAATTATGAAAAAATAATTCATTCCCTGATGATGAGCTTAGCTCGAAAATTTGGAACCTTAATATGAAAAAAAAAAAGGAAAAAAAGAATAAATATGTTTTTTAAACATAAATGTGCATTATTACGCCTTCAAAAAATTTATATATATATACATATATATGTGTATAATTTTTATAATGTATTTAGATATAATAATATAAGTATATATGTATTATTTTAATAAGGTATTTAGATATGATAATATAACAAACTATAATAATAATAATAATAATAATAATAATATAATACAATAATTCATTCACTTATACGTAATTGTAATAATAATAATATATTAATATATATTAATCGTCAAATAATCAGTACTAACTATAAAATTACAATACTCTTTCTAAAAAATAAATAAATAAATAAATAAACAAATTAAAATATAATTAAATCTTTTCTTTTCTTTTTTTAAATCCCCCCCACACACACACTCTCAGACTTACATCTCCTCTCTTATTATGATACATGAAAACTTCTTTTCATGACACCTCTCCCCTACCTCTTACTAATATACACAAACACACGCGCGCACACACACACACACACACACATTACCTTGAGGTTTCACTTCCGCTGAAATTTATACACACACACACACTACTACATACGTAATAAACGCTCAATGTTTCTTTCAATGCATACACTTACAGCGCTACATACTCACACCTTAAAATAGAATATTTGATAGAATAGAATATTTGATGTCATATTTCAAAACCGTCTCCTTTTTTCAAACTTCAGAAAATTTTTTTTATTTTTTTATTTTTTTATTTTTATTTTTTATTTATTTTTTTTTTTTAAACAGACTTTGTTTTCAAACGCCTTAAAAATAAAGAATTCATCATTTGCATCTGATGAGTCGGGAGAATTAGACATTTTTGTCTAAGCTCCCTGAAATAGTCTATAATGCAAGATCTATAAGTCTTTTGTTATTTATTTAAATATAAATTTGCTCTGTGACTCTAACACAAGAGCACACATTGAGCTCTCTAACTGCGACAAGTTGTTTTTTTAAAAAATACCTTTGTCGTAAGGAAGATTTCTTCTCTGGACTTTTGGATTATATATATATGTATATATATATGTGTGTGTGTATGCGTGTTTGTATGTGTATGTGTATGTGGTTTGAGATAGCCAAGAGGAAATACTTAAAAAAGATTCAGGAGAAGGCTCTAACCGCATCAGCGTGGATATGGCAGTCCTATATTGTGACATCAAACCGACAAAGTCTGGTGGTATCGTGAGATACTGATAGGGCGCCCTGGGTTTGTGGTAATGATGCTTCGGCCTTGACACCATGCCTGAACCCAGAGTCATCATCTGATGAAGGCTTTGTTGGTTGCAATGCTACTGTGTAAATAGCAGTCATTGTATGAAGATTATTGTATGTGTGTGTATGTGTGTGGTTTGGTTTAAGCTGCTTTCTCCCTTGTTATCCATGCTCCTTTTTGAACTGTGGTTGCTCTTTTCGATGTTTTTTCTTGTTTCGCATTGTTTTAGGATTTGTTGTTTTTGTTGGAGTTTTTACTTATATAAGGTGTGTGCTAATTCCCCGCTTATACTTATAGACTAGGTGAGATCATGTGGTCTATTCCTTAGCCAATCGCTGGCCATACTGCGTGGCTGATATATTACTTAAGCGCCGATTCTTTCTCAGTCTACTCACAACATTCGATGAATGAACCTAGGATTCTCTATCTGAGAGGATTACCAAAGGATCCAAATCGGAAGACTCTCTACCTGGAATCAACTGGCCAATTATGGCCCTTAAAAACTTAACAGCTTCGTTTTTGTCTTTTTAGTTGCTGTCTTTTGTTTGTTTGATTTTCTTCGGGTGGGTCGGTCTTAGGCTTTGAACGTAGTCTTCTATGTTTTTAGTGGCGCTCTTTGCTTTTTTCTCGTTTATTAATTATTATTATTATCTTATTAATTGTGGGTTTTTAAGGATGCATTTGCAACAAAAATAAGATTATAAACGTGAACATAATAATGATAATGATAGAGTGTATATGGAGCCAGAATTGTGACACAAACAGCAACAATAATAAACGGAAAGAAACTAGTAATAAAATAATAATAGTAAAAAGCAACAATAAGTTCAATTAAAACATTTTATGAAATAATAGCAATACTGAAGAGCGTTGGTATAAAAAAGCAACAATAATAAAATGGATTCAAAAATAGTAATAATGAAGAGTGTTGGGATAAAAAGCAACAATAATAAGATGCAGACAAACTAGTTATAAACTTATTGCTGTGGTTATTACGTTGTATTTGTCACTATTCATTGGCTTATGTTATTGTTTTCCACGACCTTGGCTTCAGAATTTGTTTTCGAACTTTTTTCCTGTTTGGCGTAGCAGTGTCCTTCGTAAGGTCCCGAGAGTACTGCCCGATTTTTTCATAACAGATTGATAGAACATCTTCATCGTGTTTACCGATTGAAGTACCCAGTTCCATCTTGAAATTGGTTGGGATACGTTTCTCCCCTATGTATGTTTGTAAGAACTGCTATGGTTACTCAGATCTCGTGATTTTGTCAGTTTTTTTTTTGTTGTTTTTTTGAGTTTCAATACTAGGAGTTCTGTTTACTCATACTTTGGTTTTATTGTGTTTTGGTTGTTTGTGGTAGTGGTGTCGTTTCTTCTCTCTCTCTCTCTCTCTCTCTTTCTCTCTCTCTCTCTCTCTCTCTCTCTCTCTCTCTCTCTCTCTCTCTCTCTCTTCTCTCTACATACAACAATAAAGATGAGGACAAGAATCTGAAAAATCAAAATGATACACACCAAGCCCCATCTTTGGCTTGATGTGTATCATTTTGATTTTTCGGACTGTTGTCCTCATCTTTTTTGTGGCATGTTAAAACACAACACTTCGGCCACTGTATCCTTCGGTTGGGTAATTGATATGCCCTGATAGACAGTGAACACCTGAAGAATGCCGGAAGTTGCAGCAGCCTTTGTGTTGTTGCATACAATAAAAATGAAAAACCTCACATGGTTAACACTTCGTTTTTTTTTTCTTCTTTTGATTGATCTATGATTTAAATATCATCTTACAAGGCCAACAACATTTATAACTTGCAATTATTGTATTGATGTCATTGTCCCATCTTAGAAGGTCAAGTTGTTCTTGGAACCTCGCATAGGGATTTTGTTGAATCAAAATCAATTTATCATAGTCGCATTTTAGATGTGGATTCTGGGTGGTTGGTTGGATTTTACAGCATGTCAACCGTTGTTGGGTTATTTTATAACAAAAACATTTTTCATTAATTCTTGTTGGGTAAACTTTTTTAAACTCAAATTTTTAAATACATTTTTTATACTCATTTTGTTTTACTTAACCCATAGATGGGACCCTAACAGGGAATACCACACTGGGTCAGAGTGAACCTGGGAGCAATGGTGATTAAGGAGAACTCCACACTCCTCAGAGCTCCAGAATTGGAACTTCGATACTAGATGCAATTTAACACTAAGGACACTAAGACCCTAAGCCACCGCCTTCTAGCACATATATAATAAAACGGGTTGGGACTTGCTATAAAGACAATACGCTTGAGACAATCAAATAAATGCTAGGAATTGCTTTGCCCAGCCGATTGATTGGAGAGGTCCCCTCTGACCGACCGCATAGACTAAGTTAGAGACAAAGTAAAGTGTTGCATGTTATGGAGTACTCAGCCACCAGGATTCTGTCATTAAGCATCATGGATCACCACCCACGGCCAACAGGTGGCCCTTTTGGGGGTGATTTTACCCTTCTGCAGAGGTGCAGTCGAGTAGACCCCAGAATCTAGGGCGCTTAATATAATGGGCGGATGTAGCATTTTCCCCATTTTGATAAAATACGAGGGTAATCTCAAATGTAAGGTCTCCAAAATATTTAGAAATCACAGAAATGTTTGATATTTACTGTCAATGATGTTTATATCATTTCAAACGTTGAAAGTGTATCTATTTTTCTCCTAATTGCTATTTCAGTCGATGCATTTTTGTAGACGCTATGACGTTAATGAATCGTTGAAACTCATCTTCGTTACGAAGTCCTAAAGCACTTGCGGACGTTTTGGTAATCCATGCACGACTTGCCATACACTTCCGTTAATTGGTGATTAATTTTAGTCGGTTTAATTAATGTATTTTGCATTAAAACCCGAATAACTTCGCGAACTTCACACTTGGCGGTAGCGTTAATCAGTCAGAGTATTTTAACACAGCTTCTCATGGCCAACAGCCCTGTGCTACTCATACGCTGAGTTGGCGAGGACTGGTATCAAACCAAGAACCTTGTAATTCATTGCTGAACACTCTACCGACTGAGCTAAACCGTCCTTTATAACTTGAAATATTTCCATTGTCATTATCAAATCTTTTTTTTTTAATTAGAAGGCCATGTTGTCCTTGGAACGTCACGTAGGGATTTTATTTCATCAATTTTTTTATGAGATTCATTAATTCAGACGCCCAGGGTCCATGAAACATTACTGGGGCTCCATACAAAAAAATACCGAATCGGGGGTCCCCGATGATATCTTAGTGATCCATAGAACAATTCTACTTTAGAAAAATTGTTATTAGTTAATTAGTGAGAATTAAATTTCAAATTCTGATTATCAAAAGTAATAGACCCTTCATTTTGAAAAAATGGTTATCTTCGACTACCATTCATCTCGATGGAGTCGAATATAAAAAAGATCTCAGAGCAGTATCAATCGCACGGAACTCACTTAATAAATCTGCATTTTTTTTTCTTTTAACATGTTTTGTTAAACTCTACTGACAATTCTTGTCGGGCGAGTTTTTGTTCGATCCTTTCTAACTGTCTGGCCATCTTTTTATCATCCGGGTGGAATTGGTGAAGCAATCCACCAAATGTTCTTTCACGAGCGCTTTCTGCACGTCTTGTGGCATCATCAGGTGTGAAACTGGTGGAATGTTTTCGTTGTCTTGCTTTTAAAACAAGCTGTATTATTAGGAATTAGTAGTAGGAGGGGCTCACAAGTTCCGTTTAAACGAACAGTAGCTGCAGAAATTTGTAGGAGTGGGGGCTCACATGTTTGTAAGAATGTAAGGGGAATGGTGAAAGGAGGATTGGCGAGAAATTATAGGCATTTGAGGACATGTTGACTGGTTTCAAAGTTTATCTTGATTAAGAGCCGGGTTAGCTCAGTCGGTAGAGCGTTCGTCTAGAAACTAAAAGGTTCCTAGTTCGATAATGGTCCTGGCCAACTCAGCGTATGAGTAGCACAGGGGTCTGTGCGGTAAAGTAAGGAGCTGGTGGTAGGTGTGGCGCTCCACCTCAGACGCAAAAACAATCTCCTTGGTCTAGCGCTAGTGAAAAGGGGATAGACTCCCTCGCTGATTGTCTGATACCGACTTTAGGCCACCCGACGACGATTATGAATATACATAAATGCTCTGTTGAATTTAATCGTTATTTTAATGTTTATTTTCTATTAATAAGTCTTACTTCAAAATAAAACAACATCATTTACACTTTCTTTAATTTTTGATTCAATTCCTTTAATTTTTTATTAGAGAAAAATATAAGATTTTTTTGTCTGTGTAATGGTTATGGGGGTCCACAAAAAATTAAAAGGGATCCATGGAGTACAAAAGGTTGAGTAACACTGGTCTAAATGCACGTTTTAAGTTCTTCGTTGTCTCCAGAGAAATCTTTACCAGCCAATCAGAATTCGTGTCAGGTAGTTCAAGGGAAAGCCAATTCAGCATCAGGGGACCTACCCCCTCACACAGTCAAGAATTCCCTAAAGGGTACTGGTATAACATTCCTAACTAGCCACAGTTCAGCTATTTGGTGCAAGAGGACACAAAAGGTAACTACTTCTCGTGTCTGCAAATAGTACTACTGACACATACAAAAACAAACATAGCTATCATTTTTGTAATGTATTGTAAGTTTTAAATCTAACGTTTAACCGAAAGTATTTCATGGAAAATACGTATACATATTTACCGCTCCCTCAATACCAGTAGGATGTGACACAAGATCTACCTCTTAAGCAGATTTCTTAATCATGATTAAATTCAACCGTTGTGTATATAAACAACGAGGTGCGTGCTGTAATGGTTAGGGTCACCCAGAGTTCAAATCCTGGAAGCATAGCTCTGATATCCTTGTGAAAGGTATGTATCCAACTACCCTCCCTTCAGTTATGAGTAAATAGTAGGGCAGACTGGGCTCTTTAACTTTGGCTAGGTGACCAGTCTAGGAGAAGGAATTCAAACCTATCAAACATCGCTTAATAAATTAACCTTGTGTCGCATCCTGCTCGTGCGGAAGAGTTGGTGAATATATATATCGATTTTTTACATGGTTAAATTTCATCTTGGACAAACTGGACGGTCTGTTTATTTTAACCAGGGGTGTTGCAAGTCGGTCGAAAGTATTAAATATAGGTAATGGGTAAATGTTACATTTTCTCCATTCTGATAAAATACGAGGTAATCCCAAAATTAAAACCTCCAAAATATTTAGAAATCACAGAAATTTTTTATTGTTAATAATGTTTATACCATTTTTAAGTTTCAACATGTGCATATTTTTCGACATATTTTTCGACACATTTGCCATTTCGGTCGATACATTTTTGTAGACGCTGTAGAAATTTGTGTATGCCTGTGTCATAACAGCTCGCAACCATGTCGTTGAGGAAGTGTTTAAACTCGTCGTCGTTGCAAAGTCCTAACACCACTGGCGGACGTTTTAAATATGCATGTACGACTCGATATAAACTTTCGTTAATTAGCGATAAAAAAATCGCGTTAATGCATTTTGCGTTTAAAATCGGATAAATGCACGAACTTCACACTTGCTAGTAGCATCAATCAGTCAGTTTTTTTCATATATATATATATATATATATATATATATATATATGTGTGTGTGTGTGTGGTGTGTGTGTGTGTGTGTGTGTGTTTCCTCTTATCTTTACCACACGCACACACACACACACACACACACACCCATATATATATATATATATAGTTAATTTTTGTTAGTATTGGAGGACGGGTCACGTAGGCATGGGTCACGTGGACAAGAAAAACATGTATTCTCATAAGTGAAAATTCCTGATGAAGAGCAGTCATTAACAATGACGCTCAGAAAACATTGGTAGAACGAAATCTTAAATTTATTGTACACTATAATATATATATATATATATATATATAATATATATATAATATATAAACAACAACAAGAATGACACGAAGAAAAAACCCAAGAACAAAAACCCAAGTTGGCCCAAAAGGTCCCAGAGATAAGATTATGAGACAGAGAGAAACCAGCGGAGATGGCAACATAGAAGAATAGACTAACCTGTCGGCTAAGAGCAAAGTTGAGACGATGAAGATGATAAGAAAAGAGGTAAGAAAGGTGTCACATATCTACAGATAGACACACAAGTATGGTTCAATCAGCAAAAACCTATATCAATTAGCTCTGTGCGGCTAGTGGGTGTCGTATACAGGACTTGCCAGAAGCTATGAGCAATAGGTGATGAGAGAAATTCATGAGAATCGGTGCTGTCAGCACGACCTATTTGGTTGGTTGGTTGGTTGATTGGTTGGTTGGGTTTTACGGCATGTTCAACCCTTGTTTGGTTTAATTTATGCCGAAGACGTTTATTCATTCTTGATGCGTATTATTTTTATTTAATGAACAGATACTCCACTCTCCCTAGAGCTCCAAAATTGGAACCTCACCTTTAGATACAGTTTAGCGTCATACCCAGAACGCTAAGACCATCAGCCAACGCCTTTTAGCACATATATGATAAAAAGTGTTTGTGTTACATAATTATTGGATCCCTAATACATTTATAAGGTATTGTAGAAATCATAATGGCGATTAGTACAGCTGATGGCCTTGAGAGTGAGTGATAACGTTTGACCTCCCCTCACCTTGCCTTGCGGGGATGGATCGTGAGAACCGGAACCCCGATAGAAGGCCCTCTTCTGGTTTAAGGATACTAAGTAAGTAAGAGTCAGTTAGAACTTAGAAGCCGAGCTAGCAACATGTAAGCCTCATCTGCGCAGATTGTCTGGGTTGGGGATTTGAAATAAAGTAACATCAACATAAATCGAAGTCTTGTGATTATTACCTAAAAACTAACAATGACACAGGGCTTCTGATAACGAGAAATCCCAACAGAAACCAGACCCGGAATCCTTAATAGAAGACCAGACCTTTAGAAGAGACCAGACCAAGATAGAATATAGAAGATACAACCAAAGCTGGCCAGAAGAATAGATGACCAGAGTAAGAAGTAAGAAAGGTATATAACGCTATATAGATTTGATACGGTGAAAAGACCAGTATATAACATTTGGAGTTTACCATAAGGGAAATAGAGTTGAGACAGCCATATTGGAGCTAGGGCTTGACGTGGCCAGCCGATTGATCGGAGGGGCCTTACATTAGGGGTGGGGTTACTCCTCTACAAAGGTGCAGTCGGAGCGCAAATGACAGGCTGCAACGTGACTCGATGATGATGATGATGATGATAATGAAGAAAAAGATAGCAGTACGTTATTTGATAAGTACCTGTCTCAAGCATAAATATAAGCACATTTTCTTTTGTCTTGAACACAGGATATTAAAACCAGAAAATGAAAGATAACAACGGCGAAATATTCAGTAAAGACGGACAGTTTAGAATCTTAGGGGAGATTTATTTCAAATCTTTAAGCGGTGAAACACTTGCAAGGAGTCTGATTGAAATCAAACCGTAAATTATTGATTTTTCTGTAAAGTCGCGTATTGGGGATCTTCAGAGGTTGTCAGTGTTGGTTTGTATTAAGCAATCAAATACAAATGTTGGACTAGTGTCCATTCTCTCTCTCTCTCTTTCTCTCTCTATCTTCTCTCTCTCTCTCTCTCTCTCACACACACACACACACACACACACATACATGATCTATGTATAAGAAAGCACATACACACGTACGTAGAACATTCTTTCGACTGTTATCATCTTGCAACACCCTCTGGTTTAAAAAATGAGACCGTCCAGAAAAAATATAAGAAAGAAGGAAAGAAAGAAAGAAAGAAAAAAGGGATAGAAAAAGAATTATTATCCTGATTATCTGGTGTCGCTTACCCGTCGAATTATTATTTCTTATGAATGTCGTTACTTCAGCAAAATAATGGACCATTCCGTTTTTACTATAATGAAAGAAGGAAGAAAAAGGACATTCTAGCAGAAAAAATATAATAAGAAAGAAGGGAAGAGAAAGAAAGAAAGAAAGAAAGAAAGAAAGAAGGGATAGGGGAAAGAAAGAAAGAAAGAAAGAAAGAAAAAAAGAAAGAAAGAAAGAAAGAAAGAAGGGATAGGGAAAGAAAGAAAGAAAGAAAGAAGAAAGAAAGAAAGAAAGAAAGAAGGGAGTGGGGAAAGAAAGAAAGAAAAGAAAGAAAGAAAGAAAGGATAAGGAATAGAAGAAAGAAGAAAGAAAGAAAGAAGGGAGTGGGGAAAGAAAGAAAGAAGGAAAGAAAGAAAGGATAAGGAATAGAAAGAAAGAAAGAAAGAAAGAGAGAAAGAAAGAAAGAAAGAAGGGAAGTGGGGAAAAGAAAGAAAGAAGGAAAGAAAGAAAGGATAAGGAATAGAAAGAAAGAAAGAAAGAAAGAAGGGATTGGGGAAAGAAAGAAAGAAAGAAAGAAAGAAAGAAAAAGGGAAATAGGGAATAGAAAGAAAGAAATACCTTTATACCTTCTATTTGTTCTTTTCAATCCCCTCTTCCCGTTCTCTTAGTCTTCTTCCTTTTCTTTTAGTCTTTGCTCTCTTTTTCCCCTTTCTATACATATTCTATTGCTTTCTTTCCTCCCTCTCTCTCTCTTTCTCTCTGTCTCTGTCTCTGTCTCTGTCTCTCTGTCTCTCTCTCTCTCTCTCTCTCTCTCTCTCAACTATTTCCTCATAGCCTTCTATTCGCCCGTTTTATTTTTTGTATTTGCATTTCCCTCTTCTTTTGGACGTTTTTCTCTTTTCCATCTTTCTCCCCTATCTCCCCCTCCCTCTCCCCCTTCTCTCTTTCTCCCTCTCTTTCTCTCTCTCGTTCTCTACTATTTCCTCATAACCTATTTGCTATTTTTATTCCCCTCTCTTTTCGTTCGTTTACCTGATTCTCTCTTTTCCCCTTTCTTCTTACTTTCTGTATCTTTTATTTCTCTCCCACTATCTACCTCTCCATCCCCCGTGTGTACACACACACACACACACTCTCCTCTCTCTCTCTCTCTCTCTCTCTCTCTCTCTCTCTCTCTCTCTCTCTCTCTCCTCTCTCTCTTCCTTCTCCGTAACTTTACTGTATTTCTATTGTATTTACTCGACTGAAATTACACGGTCGCTTCTCACACATTAAGGTACGTTGTTTTTTTTAAATTCATTTAAATGGGATTATTTTGCGTAACCAATTTTGAATTTTATTCCAATAGTAATAATGACCCTTTGCCCGAATTTCAGATTTGATCACAGGGAACAAAACTGGAAGAAAAATGCTCTGCTTCATGATTGGATATCAATTATTCTATAATAACACCTGTCGGTACCAACCAAATATAACAATTACAATAAAGAAAAGTTGCAATAATTTATAAAATTGCCTGAAATTACAAGTTCTCTCTATCGGGAAGTGCGATATTTCAGGAAAGAAAAGATTTTTTTTTTAAACTTTTAGAAACGAGGCTTTATTGCTGAGATTGGATAATCAGAATGGTTTCGTGGGTTTTTTACGGCATATCAATGCTTTTTGGGTCATGGATTTAGCTCAGTCGGTAGAGCGTCCTCCTAGGAATCACAAGCTTTCTTGGTTCGATATCGGCCCTCGCCAATTCAGTGTATGAGTAACACAGGGATCTGTGCGGTAAAGTGATGAACTGATGGTAGGTGTGGGTTAAATAATCTAAAATAATCTCCTTGTTCTAGCTGTCTGGCTGATACCGACATTAGGCCGCCCCACTAACGACTTTTTAACTTTCATAAGTTATTCTGATAAGAATTTCACGTTCTTAATATCATCAAATTGATAGAAATAATTTACATTATCTTATTGTGTATTCATACTTTCAGCCACAGCTTTTTAGCACCGTTAAAAAGCGGTTAGTGTTTACCAAAAGAGCAATTTCAAGAATGTGGTCGGGACGATTATATAGTTGCTAGGGCAATATAGTTATTTACTAAGCTTAGCTTAGATGAGGGCACAAGGCCAGGAGTATGAAGCGGCCAAATGAGAATAGAACTCACTAACAATGATCTGCAAATCTAGCTTGCTAACCATTACACCACCAGAGGTTTCTTAGTTATTTACTAAGCTTAGCTTAGATGTGGCACAAGGCCAGGAGTATCTGGCGGCCAATGAGAATAGAACTCATTAACAATGGTTTGCGAATCTAGCTTGCTAACTATTAAACCACGTGAGGCTCCCTAATTATTTACTAAGCTTAGCTTAGATGTGGCACAAGGCCAGGAGTATGGGGCGCCCAATGAGAATCGAACTCATTAACAATGGTCTGCGAATCGAGCTTGCTAACCATTAAACCACGTGACGCTCCCTAATTATTTACTAAGCTTAGATGTGGCACAAGGTCAGGAGTATGGAGCGCCCAATGAGAATCGAACTCACTATCAATGATCTGCAAATCTAAGCTTGCTAACCATTACACCACGCAAGGTTCCTTAGTTATTTACTAAGCTTAGTTTAGATGTGGCACAAGGCCAGGAGTATGGGGCGGCCAATGAGAATCGAACTCATTAACAATGGTCTGCGAATCTAGCTTGCTAACCATTACACCCCGTGTGGTGCTATGGCAACACAATTAAGGAAATGAAAATAAATGACTAATTTTTCTGATTTCCGGTATCGATTCGTCTGTTTTCATTTCATTTTTCAACACGAACCTAATGTAACAGGACACGGAATTGGATGGAAAATGTGTTGGGTTTTTTTTTCTACTCCATTTATTTTCATTTTTTTCGTGGGAATAAACAACAAAAATAGATTAACGTTGCCATCTTCCGGTTGGCTTTGCATAAAAAAAGGATTAATGTAATAAAAGACGATAAACATTTCGGATTCTGTTTCCATGGTAACAGCATCTTAGCCAACCGGAAGACATTTTTGTCAACTTTGTTTAGCCGTTGTTCAACGGTTGTTTCTTGTAATCTACGTGCAGAAAAATAGGCATATTCAATCTGCTAATTCCATTGCTGTAATCTATCTATCTATCTATCTATCTATCTTTCTCTCTCTCACCCTCTCTCTATCTCTCTCACCTCTCCTCTCTCTCTCTCTCTCTCTCTCTTTCTCTATATATATATATATATATAATAATATATATATATATATATGAAAATGAAATGGGAGTAAATCCGACAGTGTGAAATAAATATTTAGAAAAAACAAACACATGATGTTAAAATTCGCTGACAGAATTCTGTTTCGACCCTTTATTGAAGTGGTCTTCATCAAGAGCGAGTTGTGTATGATAGAGAGAACGGCGAAAGTGGACCGTTATGAGACGAAAGTGGTGCAGATGAAACGTTCAATATTATAGCCGGAATTTAAAATTTTTTTTTAATTTTAGAAAATGCGTATCTAGAAAATGTGTATAAAAATGTATAAGAAAGTATCAAAAAGTTAAAAAATCCCAGCACGATGTT
>CM042173.1:55406544-55436544 GCA_023376005.1 Doryteuthis pealeii
TTTTAGACGATACACTGAAACAATTTCTGGTGAAATTAAATTAGTGTTTCCCGCCAAGCGTGACAATCCTTGGGGAAAATATCTTCTTCTTGACCAAGGCTGTCCGACAATACGTGCATATCAACGACAAATATATGGTTTTCATAGAGTGTCACCTGAAGATATTTATTTCCTTGTGGCTTAAAAGATATTTTCTTGGGGGATTAATCTTTCTTTTATCTACTTTTTTCTGTCAGTGAAATAAACATAAAAGAATGTTCGGGTTCCGAATTATTTACACCGGATTTCAATGTTCTCGGATCAGGAAGCACGAAAAGCTATTCATTTCATATTGGTTACAAAGCTTCTCGAACAGGAAACCTCCAGGGAAATCAAAAAAATCAACAAAACAGACAGAAGAAAGGATGATGTTAACCATTTGATACAAAATGTCCGATATTTCGTGTTGAGCGCCATTTTACTATCGACCAAAAAGCTCGCTATTTCGGGATGACACCGAGAACACGACGACTGGCGTGTAAGTGGATGATGACCTTCCATTTTAGGTCTACCAAGGAAGGAGTCTCTTGTAGTGTACAGGGAATAGACACGACGAACAGAGTTCAAATCCTGGATAAGGCTGTATATATATATATATATATATATATATATATATATATTATAATATATTAATATTTTGAAGGCCAGTACAATGCGTATGAAAATAAAAAAACAAAAATATGGTATTTTTTGTTTTTTTATTTTTTATTTTTTGTTTTTGTTTTTTATTTTTCATACGCATTGTACTGGCCTTCAAAATATTAATATATTATAACATACTTAACAATGCTTCAAGCAAATTACCAATTGCTTTTATATATATATATATATATATATATATATATATATATATATATATTTGGGAGAATAAGTGCTTAATTGAAGTCATACCTATATGAAAATTAATTAGTTGATAATTAATGAATTAGGCGAGCATATCTGTTCAAATGTAAGGCGGAAACAAATCGAGAAAAAGTCGATCTCTATATGTACATTTCGGCATATTATGCCTCATCAGCAGAATTATAGCCAGGAAACTGCTCTGTGTGTGATTCGATCCCTATATATATATAATATTATTAGAGGAACAATTGAGAGTCTACCATGGTTTCAATCCAATTGAAATGATTTTATCAGGATTTAATTTAATTAAGAAATTGCAAAAAAATGCGTTCAAACGTTATGGTATTTGCCTCTCATTCCACTTATAAGATATATATATATATATATATATATAGAGAGAGAGAGAGAGAGAGAGAGAGAAGGACATTTTATGTGGGCCCACCCACGAGCCGAAGCTCATGGCTGGTAGACACAAAAAATGCGTAGATCGCGTCGGAATTCCCCCCTCAAGGGGGACGTTTCAGGCTCTGGGCACTAAGCCCAGCACTGCTCCTTTAAATCGAGGGGGCAGGTGTTGCCTGGGGGGATAGCTCCTAGGGATCAACGCTGTTAATTTACATCAACAAATACAGGTCCCGAAGAGCCCATGTTATTAATTCAAATGCGTTCAAACGTTATTATCCCAAAAACATATTTAATTTAACTAAGGAATTACAAAAAATGACTTAGGGTGGGGCCCTGATGAAATCATTTCAATTTGAATGAAATCATGGTAGACACTTAATATTATTATAAATATGTTTTTAATATATTAGGTACTTTTGGGTTATTAATTGAAGCCACTACAACGGAAAAGTTAAAGCGGCAATTGGATAATATATATATACTAGCAAATATATGCACCCCCCGGGTGCAAGTATTTATGTTTTAATGTAATAAAATATTATGTTAATTTAGAAAGGCTAATGAAACTAAATAAGAATGCAGATAAAAAGATTTGAAACAGAAGGGGGTATAATCGAAAAATAGAACAACTGAAACTTACTCTTTCCATCACTCTCGTCTTTCATTGTTATTTTTCTAATTTAAGTATTTAGTTTAAAAGAAGAAGTAAAGAAATAAAAATGACAGATATTTTTTCTTGTTAATGGATTTCATTTAAGATTCAGTGAAGAGATGTTTGCTTATATTCATTAAAATAAAATAAAACAATTAGAAATCAATAATACTAAGCACATATTTATTAAAATCACATTTTAAATATCAATATGCAAATTAGCATTCTCGTCCACACTGTAAACCGCTATTTTGTTGTATATATAAAAATGATGATTACTTGTTATTAGTATGTAGATATGGTTAACAGTATTAATAATGTAAAATAATTTTATTAATCATTGAGGTTTAAATAAAAATGAAATCGTTGAGAATGTGATGTCAATAACTTAAGGGAATTATGACTTAAGTAGTTTCGGTTACAGACAGAAAAACACTCAATCTCCATTATAGTAAGATATATATATATATATATATGTATATATATATATGTGTATATATATATATGTTTTTTCTTTATGTAGTATGAGTGTATTTGCTATTAAAATTTTGCGGGAGGTAGAGGGGAGCATGAATGTCTTTTAAGGTGTTGATTAATAGAACTGGTATCCGATAGGTGTAGTGTTAATCTGCGTGATAATGTGGTGGTCGTGTAGCCAATATACGTGTTATTAATTTTGGAGAGACAGTCTCCTACAGCACATTTGAATTCACACACGATATTGGTCTCATTAAGACGAGTAGTCTTAGGGGAGCAGTTGTTGCATGTGACGAGATTGGTAGTTTTAAACTTTTTGTAGTAGATAATTAGTTTGACTTTTCTGTTGGTGTCAGTGGAAGAAACATTGTTACGTATACATTCTTTGAACGCAGTTTCGTCCAGTTTATAATTTTGCTGCATCTGATTACAGTAATATAGGTTTTGTTTTGAGCTATTAGGTGTGCTATTGTTTTCATTGTGGTAAATATTATGGAGGGTTTGTCGACTGAATTTGTTCATCAAAAAGTAGTTGGGGAATTCATTATTGATGAGAGTTTGCTTAATATTTTAATTATTTTTAGACGACCACATTATCACGCAGATTAACATACACAATATCCCATACCAGTTATATATATATATATATATATATATTATATATATATATATATATATCCCAATTTGCCGCTTTATTCATATATATATATATATATATATATATATTAAATATATATATTAGAGGTGAATGTTAGTATTTGTTTCCGTTGTGGGGGATACTTATACCAGGTTTGGGCTTAGGTGTAAATCATTAACATACGTATTATGCTGATATTGTTAGCGTAATATGTTAGTAGAGGAATAAATATCTGAAGACTCTGTGGTTTGTTTTGAGTTTCATTTATTTAGACTGGTAAATTTTCGAGATTTCTACGTCTCTTCGACTTGACCTGAATGGTAGTAGTAATGTTCTAACGGTTGTTTGGGCTGGACAGTCAGGCCTCGTTTCTGGTTGGTTGGTAGGTGATTGATGAGTTTGTACTCTGTGAGTGGTCTGTGGAGGGGGTCATGGAGTTGGAGGTGTGGGAGTGTTGTGGAAATATGTGTACGGGTTTAAAGTTGATGTATCTTTATTTAGGCCGTTTCGGTATATCAAGCTTGACCACCCATTTAATTCAGCTAATTTTCTTGCTTGTGTGTTTTATATATATATATTATATATATATTATATATATATATATAATATATATATATATGTTGTTGGGTTGGGTGGCTGGTTGGATTTTACGGCAAGTCAACCCCTGTTGGCAATTTTATGTCCAAGACGTTTTGTTTGATTCATGGGTACTCAATTTTTTTAAACACATTTGTTTTTCAAACTTATTTTTAAAAGATTTAATCCATAGATAGAACCCTAAAAGTACTACCACTCCAGGTCAGATTGGACTTGCGAGTAATTGTGAGGAAGGGTATTCCAAGTTCGCCAGAGCTTCAAAATTGGAACTTCACATGGAAGGAGGCGTTTGTGGTGTAGAAGAAACAGACACGGCGAACCGAGTCCAAATCATGTACCAGGCCTTCTTATATATACTAGCATGAATATGCACCCTCCGAGTGTAAGTATTTAAAGTTTAACGTAATGAAATATATTAAATCAGAAAGACTAACGAAATTAAATTAGAATGCATATAAGAATATTGCAATTTATTTAAATTATATTTTGATTAGTTTCTATATAAAATCATTCGTAGCATTAATTTTAGTACGTTGAAGAATTAAGTATAATATTAGAGATTAAAGTAATTATTTATTAAAGCCGGCTTTGTTAAAACCACTATGCGAATTAACCATGTATGTAAACCTTCATTTGTTAGAGATATACAAGACACATTGTAGGATTTGGAACTCAATAATAACATGGACTGTTTTGATGAAAATCTAACTCAGATTTTCATAGAGACATATTTAATAAATAAGATTTATTCTATTCTATATGTTAATGGTTTTAACATAAACCATACCTGAAAGTATTGTGACGTAAGCAGAACGTAGTTTCGCTTACGGACAAACAGACACCGAGCCTCCATTATAAGATATATTTTGGGGGGTTATATATATTTTTGTTGGATGGCTGGTTGGATTTTACGGCAAGTCAACGTCTGTTGGGTTATTTTATACCGAAGACGTTTTGCTTGATTCATTCTTGATGGTACTTAAGTTTTAAACATATTTTTATCAAACTTATTTTTCTATTTAACCCATAGATGGAACCCTAACAGGTATTACCACTCCAGGTCAAATTAGAGGTTGGAGTAATGGCGATGAAAGTTATTCCACACTCCCCAGAGCTCCAAAATTGGAACTTCGATATTAGATGCAGTTTCAATTCATACACAAGACAGTAAGACTCTTCTAGCATATATATGATAAAAAGGGCTGGGGTTTGCGATACATCTGGGATGCACTGCTCGGTATTAAAATTTTGTGTGGGTGGCGGTTTGGTTGAATCGCAGCGTGAAGAACCAGGATGTTAGAAGCGGCGAATTCAGGCACCCTGATGAAGGACGGCCACCTGCTTTATTAACGCAGTATGCGGCAAAGGTTGAGAGAGACCATTCCGATTCTTCGCAAGCGAGACGCTTATGAAACGTGGTTGAACATTACTGTAATATTTTTTAAAGCGGAAAGACATTGTCGGTAGAATTTTGCAGTCGGGAAATCGATTACCCGAATCAAGTTTTTAATACATCAGTTATTTAATGACGAAATTTGATTTCTTTATTAAATGTTTGATCATAATGATAATTTATATTTTGATGTTCCATTGAAAATTATTTTTTAAATCTCACTTTCTCAATATTCAGATCCTGTTTTGGTTTCGTTTATTTGTTTAAAACGCATATCAACACCTTTATGGGTTATTTCATGTGATTTCTCTTGTAAATGTTTGATTATAATCATAACAATTTATATTTTTAACATTCAATTGCAACCATTTTTTAAAGTCACACCTTTTCAATTCTCAGATTTAGTTTTGATTTGGTTTATTTGTTTAAAGGCATATTAACACCTTCATGGGTTATTTAATGCAGAAATTTGATTATTTTGTAAAAGTTTGATTATAATCATAACTATTTAGATTTTTTACGTTCCATTGCTAACATTTATAAATCACACATTCTTAATATTCAGATGTTGTTTTGGTTAAGTTTATTTATGTGAATATCAACACCTTCATGGGTTATTTCTTGTGATTCTTTTGTAAATGTTTGATTATAATCATAATTATTTACATTTTCAACTTTCCTTTGCAATCGTTTTTAAAATCACGCTTTTACAATGGTCAGATGAAGTTTTGATTTCTTTTATTTGTTTAAAGGCATATCATATGGGTTATTTAATGCAGAAATTTGATTTCTTTGTAAATGTTCTATTATAATCACGTACACGTCTGAGGCAAATAAACTTAGACGTGTACTGGGTATCACCTGGAGGGACAGGATCACTAACACAGCAGTCCTAGAGAGAGCTCAACTCCCCAGCCTGTACTCTCTACTGAGACAACGTCATCTCCGATGGTTGAGTCATGTACGTCGGATGGATGATGGACGAATCCCGAAAGACATCCTGTATGGAGAGCTAACATCTGGTAAAAGACAGATTAGTCGCCCCCTACTGCGATTCAAGGATGTCTGCAAAAATGATCTCAGGTGCTTTGGCATTGTCCCTTCCAGCTGGGAAAATTTGGCTCAAGACCGCCCTTGGTAGCGGCAGAATCTCCACAGAGGACTGTACATGTCAGAAGTCACCCTGATACAACATCATGAAGCTAAGAGGTCCATAAGAAAGCAACGGCAACAAAGCATCGGAACATCATCATCTACAGGGACAACCTACAAATGCAAAATCTGTGGTCGAGAATGTTTCTCAAACATAGGACTTCATAGTCACAGGAGGCGCTGCAACTTCAGGGGCACACAAAAACTTTTATCATAGTCTTTCGAGACTGAATTGCCAATGATGATTATAATCATAACAATTTATATTTTCGCCGTTCCATTGAATGCTAATTTTTAAGATCCCACTTTCTCAATATTCAGATTTTGTTTTGGTTTCCTTGAATATTTTAAGTGCGTATCAATACCTTTATATTTTTTAATATGATTCTTTTGTAAACATTTCATTGTAATCATAAAATTAAAAGTAAAGTCTTCGGGGCGGCCTAATGTCTGTATCAACCAGACAGCGAGGGAGTCTATCCCCTTTTTCACTAGCGCTAGACCAAGGAGATTGTTTTTTGCGTCTGAGATGGAGCGCCACTCCTACCATCAGCTCCTTACTTTACCCCACAGATCCATGTGCTACTCATACACTGAGTTGGCGCGGGCCGGTATCGAACTAGGAACCTTGTGGTTTCTAGCCGAATACTCTACCAACTGAGCTAACGTCCAAATGCAATAATTTTTTAAATCCCACTTTTCAATGCAGATTTTATGTCTTTTATTTCTTTAAAGGCATATCAACACCTTCATGGGGTATTTGACGCAGAAATTTGATTTCTTTGTAAAATTTCATTATAACCAGAACTATTTAGATTTTCCAACATTCATTTGCAATCTTTATTTTAAATCAAACTTTTACAATTCTCAGATACAGTTTTGATTTGTTTTATTTGTTAAATTTGTAATAATCATAACTATTTTTATTTTCAATGTTTTAGGCATTCATTTTATTTAAAAATCACACTATGTCATGCTCAAATATTGTTTGGGTTTGGTTTATTTGTTTAAGTGCATATCAACATCTCCATGGGTAATTTCATGTGATTCTCTTGTAAATGTTTGATTATAATCATAACTATTTATCGTTTCAACGTTCTATTTCATTCATTTTTAATTCCGCCCTTTCGGCTGGGGCGTTAGAATGCACAGACTGCACCTCTGCAAAGGGGTAAGACTCCCCCAATGGGGCCACCTGTTGGCCGTGGGTGGCGACCCGTGATGCTTAAGGATAGAACCCAGGTAGAGATTACCCATGGAGATGTTGATATGCACTTAAACAAATAAACCAAATCAAAACAATATTTTCATGACTTGCAATACTCCACTTTGGCCCTATCTTGGGCTAGACAGGCGGTCGGAGAGGTCCACTCCGATCAATCGGCTGGTCATGTCAAGCCCTAGCACCTGGATGATGATGATGATGATGATGATGATGTTGATGAGAAATTTTTTACTTTATGTTTCCTGTGTTGTGCACAATCATCAGACGGAGTCTGGTGTTTATACGTGCTCTGCTATTGTAGCGCCGATTACTATTTGCTTGTTCCTATTTCTCATTTGCATTTATTGATGATGATGATGATGATTATATTATTATTATTATTATTATTATTATTATTATTATTATTTATGAGTACGCCTTTCGTTAATAATTCTGCCTTTTGTTATAGCTTAATTATTATCTTGTTATATTGATTCTGTGTATCTTGATGTGCCAATTACGGATTTTCAATAAGTTATTGAATTGTTTCATCTTCGTGGTTGTTGTTTCAGGCTTGTGTCTTTTCTTGTTTGTTTGTTTTTTCGATAGGTTATATCATTTTCTTTTTTTTTTTTTTTCGTAAACGGGGCAAAGAGAAACAAACGTAAATTAGTCAAGAAAGAAAGCAATAGAAATATTTTTGAAGAGAGAAAGAAAGCATAGATATATTTGAAGAAAGAAAGAAAAAAGAAAGAATGATAATTATTTTCGAAAAAAGAAAGAAGAAAGAAAGAAAGAAAGAAGATGAATATTTCGTAGAAGGAAAGAAACAAAGGAAAATATTGTTTAATTGGCGAAAGAAAGAAAGAAAGAAAGAAAGATAATTATTTTCGAAAAAGAAGAAGAAGAAAGAAAGAAAGGAAGATGAATATTTCGTAGAAGGAAAGAAACAAAGGAAATATTTGTTTTAAAATGGCGAAAGAAAGAAAGAAAGAAAGAAAGATAATTATTTTCGAAAAAGAGAAAGAAAGAAAGAAAGAAAGAAGAAAGATGAATATTTCCTAGAAGGAAAGAAACAAAGGAAAAGATCTTTTTAAATGGCGAAAGAAAGAAAGAAAGAAAGAAAGATAATTATTTTCGAAAAAGAAAGAAAGAAGAAAGAAAGAAGATGAATATTTCGTAGAGGAAAAACAAAGGAAAAGATTTTTTAAATTGGCGAAAGAAAGAAAGAAAGAAAGAAAAGATAATTATTTTCGAAAAAAGAAAAGAAAGAAAGAAAGGAAGATGAATATTTCGTAGAAGGAAAGAAACAAAGGAAAATATTTTTAAATTGGCGAAGAAAGAAAGAAAGAAAGAAAGATAATTATTTTTCGAAAAAGAAAAGAAAAGAAAGAAAGGAAGATGAATTATTGCGTAGAAGAAGCAAAACCAAAGGAAAATATTTTTTAAAATTGGCGAAAGAAAGAAAGAAAGAAAGAAGATAATTATTTTCGAAAAAGAAAGAAAGAAAGAAAGAAAGATGAATATTTCGTAGAAGCGAAAGAAACAAAGGAAAATATTTTNTGCTCCCACACATTCTTCCCCAAACCTCCAAAACTGGAACCTCCCATCAGATAGAGTGTTTAACGTCATTACCAGGACATGAAGACCCTCAGCCATCGCCCTTCTAGCACCCATTATTGATAAAAAAAGGAGGCTGCTGTTGGAGCTTGCCATTAGGGCTCAATAGGGTTGGGAAAATCATTATACGAGGTGCTAGTGCTTGATGGGTGACCAGCCGACCGCCCGTCTAGGGCCCCAAGATAGTGGGCCAAAAGTGGAGTATTGCATTGTCATGAATTGCTCATTCACCTAGGCTCTATTCCTTTAAGCCATTCACGGGTCGCCACCCACGCCAACAGATGGCCCACATTGGGGGAGTCTTTACCCCTTACCCCTCTGCAACGGGTGCAGTCGTGCTGATGCTTTCTAATCGCCCCCCAGCCGACAGCTATGTATATATTGAGTGTTATATATATTTTAAATATATATAATATATATTATTTTAAAATATATATATAAATATATATAATATACACTACATAATTTTATACTATATATATATTATATATATGAGGAAACTAGAGCTGGGTGTATGTATATAACATTCCAATTGGTTTCTCATTTATTTCCCATTATTTACTCATACTTCGCACTGAATCCCCAAAAAAATAATAATATTAACACACACACACACACACACACACACACACACACATACGTATATATTGTATATATATAATATATATATTATATATATATCTGTGTGTGTGTTATTGTGTTAATAAGCCCTTTAACCCGTAGAGGCGCGCGATTTGCGGCACCATGCAAAGCACGAGGATTTAGTTTTTAGAGTTTTATTCAGAGCGAGGCAAAAAAGCCCTCAGAGAGCTGTGACGTTAAATTTATGGTTCTGACGGAATCCAATCTCTCTCCGGGCCGGAGCGAATATGTGGGGGTAAGAAAGAAAATAAGCGTTTTGCCTCAAGTAAAAACAAGTCTTGATAATTAATTGTTAAAAAAAAAACAAGCAATTGCCCAACTCTGCACAAGAAGAACAGAAAAAGAAAATATAGCCCTTAAAGTAGAAGTCAATAGGATAACATGGCTGACGGACAAGAAAGAAGAAAATGAAAATAGAAAGAAAGAAGTAAGAAGGAAGAAAAGAAGAAGAACAAGAAAAAGAAAAAAGAAAAAAGAAAATAAAAGACAAGAAAGTAGAAGAAGAAGAAGAAAGAAGAGAAGAAGAAGAAGAAGAAGAAAAAGAAAGAAATTTAAAGAAGAAGAAGAAGGAAGAAGAAATGAAGGAAAGAAGAAAAGAAGAAGAAGAAGCAAGAAGAAGAAGAAGAAAGAAAGAAAGAAAGTAGAAGAAGAAGAAAGAAGAAAAGAAGAAGAAAGAAAGAAAGTAAGAAGATAAGAAGAAGAAGAAAGAAGAAGAAAAAGAAAAGAAAGTAAGAAGAAGAAGAAAAGAAGAAGAAGAAGGAAGAAAGAAAGAAAGAAAGGAAGAAGAAGAAGAAGAAGAAGAAGAAGAAGAGAACGGAGAGGAGGAAGAAGGAAAGAAAGTTAATTGAAGAAAGAAGAAGAAGAAGAAGAGAAGAAAAGACAAGAAAGTAAGAAGAAGAAGAGAGAGAAAAGAAGTAAGAAGGAAGAAAGAAGAAGAAGAAGAAAGAAGAAAGTAAAGAAAAGAAGCAAGAAGAAAGAAGAAGAAAGAAAGAAAGAAAGAAAGAAAGTAAGAAGAAGAAGAAGAAGAAAGAAGAAAAGAAAGAAAGTAAAAAAAAGTTAAGAAGAGAAGAGAAAGAAGAAGAAGAAGAAGAAGAAGAAAGAAGGAAGAAGAAGAAAGAAAGAAAGTAGAAGAGAAGAAGAAGAGAAGAAGAAAGAAGAAAAGAAAGAAGACAGAAGAAGAAGAAAAAAGAAAGAAGGAGAAGAAGGAAGAAAGAAAAAGCAAGAAGAAGAAGAAGAGAAGAAAGACAGAAAAGAAAGTGAGAAGAAGAAGAAGAAGAAGAAGAAGAAGAAGAAAAAGAAGAAGAAGAAAGAAAAGAAGTGAGAAGGAAGAAGAAGAAGAGAAAGAAGGAAGAAGAAAGGAGAAGAAGAAGAAGAAGAGAAGAAGAAGAAGCAAAAGAAGAAGAAGAAGAAAGAAGAAGAAAGAAAAGACTGAAGAAAGAAAGAAAGTTGAGAAGAAGAAGAAGAAGAAGAGAAGAAGGTAAGGAGAAGCAATTAACCTGCACAGAAAGTAGAAGGACATTGCTACACAGAAAAATAAAATAAAAAGAAAGACAGTAGGGCAAAGATAGATTAGGATAGAGAGAGAGAGGGAGAGATGAGGAAAGCCAAGTGGGGCTTAATCTCTTTCAATCGAACATGATGAAAAGAAAGAAAAAAAGTGAGAGGCAAATCCAGGTTATTATACTTTTTACATATTGAATTACCTGCAATAGCTCTTAAATAAACATATCAAACGTTGTAATAATTAAATTCTCATACTGTGGTATATCAACAGGTTTTACTAGTTGTCTAATAATCTCCTAAATGTATACATTATAGTATCATATAATAATGCTATTCTCCGTGGAGTTCATATTTGTCCACGGATTTCCATTCTTTTTTTAGAAGTTTATTCAGTAAGATCAAGGATTATATTAGAGAACAATTTTCAGGGTTATTGTTATTACATCTATTCGGCAACTTGAAAGGGCGATTTACAACATATGCAGACACAAAATGGCTGCACACTTCAACGATATATATCTATATATCTTATTATAATGAAGATTGAGTATTTTTCTGTCTGTAACCGGAACTATATTACTACTCAATTCATAATTCCCTTCAGTTATTTACGTCACATTTTCCTGATTATATTTTTAAACCTTAATTATTAATAACATTGTTTTAACATTATTAAAAACTGTTGGGCTTTATCAACATACTAAGAACATGCAATTGTATTTATAATATATAACAAAAATAAGCGGTTTACCAGTGTGAACGGGAAGACTAATTGCATTATTGATATTGCAAATTTGATTTTGATAAATATATGCTTTGTATTATTGATTTCTAATTGTTCGTTTTATCTTATTGAATATAAGAAAAAAATCTCGTGGATAAATCTTAAAAGAAATTCACTAACAAGAAGAAATAACTGTCATTTTATTCTTTACTTTTCTATTTTAACTAAATAGTTAAAATTAAGAAAATTTAGCAATGAAAGACGGGAGTGATTCAAAAGTAAGTTTCATAGTTCTATTTTTTTAAAATTATATATTATATTCTCCTTTTTTGAATCTTTTTATCAGCATTCTTATTTAGTTTCATTAGTCTTTTTTAATTTAATATGATATTTTATTACGTTAAAAACGTAAATACTTGCACCCGGAGGGTGCATATATTGCTAGTATTATATATAATATATATATATATATTAATATATATATATATATTTTTCACAAAACACTGAAAGGTATATGTTATATATTGTCCAATGATCAGAGGCGAGGAACTGGCAATTCCAAAGTTTCTTTGACTCTGTGTCTACGCTGTTCTAACTTAGATCTACAGTTGATCAATCACCGATATTGAGCACTTTATAATTATGTTAGATTTAAAATCATGTCGACGAGTCTAATTCCTACGAATATAACCATTACAGCACTCGCCTCCTTCTGGGATAGAACACAGAAAATCATCAACCGGGAAAGTAATGACCCCAATCCAAGAGTATACAACATGTTGGGGGGTGAAGCCATAAAAAAAAAAAAAAACATTGAAGAATATTTGGATTATTCTGGTGTAATGGACACACCAGCCCTGTGATGCTATGCAGAAGCCTACCAGGAATGATTGCTGATAGAGACAGGTGGCGAGGAAGAGTCATGGAGCTCCGTGCTCTCTCTCTCTCTCTCTCTCTCTCTCTCTCTCTCTCTCTCTCTCTCTCTCTCTCTCTCTTATATATACCCGAGTCTGGATGTGGTAATTGCATTTAACTTAGCGTAATACCCTTGGAAAAGGTATGATTTTTACTCTCCCTCCAGCTATGGGTAAATAGTAGGGAAGACTGAGCTCTTTAACGTTGGTTAGACAACCGGTCTAGGAGAAGGAAAACTCTGAATTCAAACCTGTTAAACTCCGCTTGAGAAATTGACCTTGTGTCACATCCTGCTCGTGCGGAGGGGTCGGTAAATATATATACCCGAGTCTGGCAGAAGGGTATATACGGATATATAACACTTTATGCTCTCCCTAAATTCAATTCCGTTCATTCAAAATGTATGTTCCACTAAAACCACAGTTTCTTATTTTCGATACATGACGGATTTTTAAGTTCATGCCTGAGAAAAATGGCGGTTTGTAAATAAAGAATTTGTTTCCTTCACGATTATCTCGCCTCTGTATCTAATTCCCGCCAATGAAGCGGCCATTTAATAATCTCCGAATCAAATTATCTGACGAGAACGAGATCTGAATTTCAATTAGAAAGTCGCCACAAGTTTGTAGATTGTCGAAACGAATATGTATATATATATATATATATATATATATATATATATATATTATATATATATAAACGAATATAATATATACATATATACACACACACATACATATATATATATATATATATATATATATATATATATATATATTTCTATAAGTGACATACTTGATTGTGCAGAAAACTTCCCGGCTCAAGCTAGATTTACGATATTCATTCTGCATACCAACGCACCTTCCTTCCTACAGAAAATCGGATTTTAATAAAGGACACAGTTAATCACAATAATTCGAGGGAGATGTGAATATTTACTACACAGCACTTAAAAAATACAAAAAGATAAAAAAGACTTCTATAAAATTATAGAATGAAAGCATTCACTAATTGTTTATTTGACACATACACTCGACCCTAACTGAAACCTCACCAATGGATACAGTTTGGAGTCACATCTTTCCTTTCGAACGCCTCATCATCCAGTGAAATACAGTCTCTACCAGAATTTAAAATCAGCTTAAAAATTGACCTTGTGTCACATACTGCTCGTGTAGAGGGGTTGGTTAATACATTACACTCCGGGTTAGAGTTGGCCTGCTGAGTAATGGTAATGAAGGTGTACTTTACACACATCAGAGCCCCAGAACTGGGACATCACCAATTTATATAGTTTGGAGTCAGATATTTCAGTTTGGGGGTCATATCATACAATGAAACGCAAACACCCACGACCAGTATTTGAAATCGGCTTAAAAAACAGAACTGGTGCCTCACCAATGGATAGAGACAGGATACATGTTTTGGTTACATTTTGGTTACATATAAAGGTACAAAAACAAAATGCTAAAGGTTAAATATTCTTTGCATTTAATCTCATTCATTTTAGCCAATATTTCGGGTGGCCTCCACCATTTATGAAGGCTTCTGTAGACTGAAAGAGCAGACAGACAGACACACACACACACACACACACACACACACACACACACACACACATACATACATATATATATATATATATATATGTATATATATATTCTGTAAGCCTTTGTCAGGAGGAAGAACAAAGGCCGCATCCCCAAAGACCTACTGTATGGTGAACTAGTGGAGGGCACCGACCGGCAGGGAGACCAGGCCTACGCTTCAAAGATGTCTGCAAGAGAGACCTGAAGACATGCCGCATCAACATAGACACGTGGGAGGCTTGTGTGGAAGACCGTGCAACCTGGCGCCTCCTCGTCAAACAAGGAACAAAAAGAAGTGGAAAAGAGAGGAAAAAAGCTGCCACAGAAAAGAGAGCTAAAAGAAAGTCGAAATAGCAGCACCCCAACACCTACAGAAAGCATCACCTTTTGTTTGCAGCCACTGCACCAGAGACTGTCATTCGAGAATCGGTCTGTTCAGCCACTCACGTAGCTGTAAGAGAGAGAGAGAGAGAGAGAGAGAGAGAGAGAGAGAGAGAGAGAGAGAGAGAGAAACTACGCCATCGTCTAAAATAGACGGAAGTTGCCAACCAAGGCTTTATCATGCAATGAAACGCAAATAACCTCGACCAGGATTTGAAATTGATTCGCCGTGTCCGTTTTTCTACGAAAAGTTTATAAAAAAGGAATTTAAAACTTTTGTTCTCTAAGAACAGTGGACAACTTAATTGCTTGTGATTTAGATTAGCGTTGTCCAAATCCTTTCGTTTTGAAAACGAAACGAATATTTTCAACGATACAAAAGGAGAAATGAAACAGACAACGTGAAGATTAATGATATCTTCTTCGACAAGAATCTCATTTGAACACAGAATTCTATTAAGCTTAATAAACTTTGAGAGGCATCAAGCAATGGGGGGAGTTAGAAGGAATGGTTTCTTTTCCTTTAAGAATAAATAGACTTTGACAGTTCTTTTAGAGGAATTTATCCTTACGCATCTTTTTGTGGTTTCAATACCGTCATTTTGTATGCTCTTAGAATTTGATCATTAATTTCCCGCTCTCTTCTTTTCAGTGTTCAATCCCAATACTTCCCCGTGGAGCCACGTTGTGTAATAGTTCATCGCTGAAGAAAATAGACAATAGTAACGACTATGTAAAAGTATGGTAATTGGTAGCTGAAAGACTGCTATATCCAATGGTATTATTGTTATCTCTCTATCTGAGGTAGTTTATATTGAAAGAAGTCAAGGCGCGTAGTGTAATGGTTAGAGTCGTAGAAAATGGAGGCATCGACCAGAGTTCAAATCCTGGACGAGATTGTTTGCATTTCACTTATAGCTCATACCTTTGGGAAAGATATGCTTCTAATTACTCTCCCTCCACCTATGGGTAAATAGTAGGGAAAATGGGTTATTTAATCTTGGCTAGGCAACCAGTCTAGGAGAAGGAATTCATTGCATTATAAGCTCATTGAGAAGCAAGATATGATTTCAAAGTGTATCAATTGGTGAGGTTCCAGTTCTGAAGCTCTGGTGAGTTTTGAGTACACCTTCAATTCCATGATTCCCAGATCCACTCTGACCGGGAGTGGTATGTATTTACCAAACCCCTCCGAACAAGCACCCTTACGCATTTTTTGTGGCTTCAACCCCAACATGTTGTATGCTCTTAGATTGGGGTTATTAATTTCCCGGTGGCTGATTTTCTGTGTTCTATCCCAGAAGGAGGCGAGTGCTGTAATGGTTATATTCGTAGGAATTGGACTCGTCGACCTAATATCAAATCTAACATATTCATAAAAATAATGAATAGAACAAAACGTCTTTGGCATAAAATAACCCAACAAGGGTTGACATTTAAAATCCAAAAAATAAAGAAAGAAATCGACACCTAAAATATGCACGAAGATAGATACTATTTACGGCACTCTCGGGGGGAGGGGGTTCAAGCATCATGTATCTCTGCAAATTCATAGATTTGTCCGCTTACTTTGGTATCATTGTAATCTACGCATCAAGATCTACCAGAAAATACAATAAAATCAACACCTAAAATTTGAAAGAAAATTGGTACTTTTTAAGGCACTGTCGGGTTTTTAATTAAGGAAAACTCTGAATTCAAACCAGCTCTACTCCATTTTGAAAAAAAAGACCTTTTGTCACATCCTGCAGAGAGGTTTTGTAAATACATACAAGGATGTACTGTGGCAATACCCGGTCTGCACTCGCTGGACTTTCGTTGCACAATGTCTATGACCCCAATGTTTTGATATTCTGTGCTGGCCAATTCAAAGGGCAAGAGTCAGAGACAGGTTCACAAGGATTTTAAAAAAACACAACGTCTGATAACAGGACGCTGATGTAAGAGGAAGTTGTGACACTCTGTGCAGTTTGTGGTGGAGTAGTGTATGTTTTTAATCCGCAAATTAGTCGAATTGAACACTTTCTTTGGTGTCCTTGTAATCAATGCATCGAAATCTGCAAGAAAATACAATAAAATCGGTACCTAAAATAAAAAAAAAATTGGTACTTTTTAAGACACTGCCAGGGATTTTTGTAAGCCTCATATTATTCACTTACTTGGGCTTATTACACTCCTTTAATTATTTCGGTGCACAGAGATTGTAGCCATTATATTAGTCGTATGCTCACGTCAAGCGCAACAGGCCAACAGCATTTTCGGTGTAAGCTCGGACGTAGCACATACGAGTCCAGGTTACAAATCATTGCTGTTGGCATTCACAAGTGACATTCACAAATATTTGATTTCAGTTAAAGGCAGGTAATGAAATTAATTAGTATTTTTAATTGATTGATTGATTTCAACCATCTGACATCCGCCCTATTTGTAGGGTTGTTTGTAAGCCTCATGTTATTCACTACTTTCTTTGGTGTCATCGTAATCTACACTCTGTTTGGTAGCTGAAAACTTGTTCTATTCAACTGTAATTTACGCTCTGTCTCTGCTCTAGCATCTGAAAAAATAAATTAGTCCCAGGCAATACCATCATGGCATCCATTGTATATATTCCGAATAACACAGCGAGAAAATTGGAGTAGATATTGGATATTTCAGCCCAGTCGATTACAAATGCTAAAAATCTACGCCAAAAGTGAAGATCTAAATTAGCCTAAGGGAAGTCTAGTCTCGAGTGTGTTGCCAGATTCAAATAGAATCATTCTATTTTTCTATTACTTCAGATTTGTTTATATCGTCCTTGAGAGTCGTCACAAGATTTTATGCCAAAATCAAATGTAGTTTTTCAATAATTACATTTCCAATGTGCAAACAATAATAACAAACTCAAAATTGATACGCTTCGAATAGTTCTAAAGAATCTGAAAATGTTTTATAGACCGGTATTACTTTACGTTTGATTTAGTTTGTTGGATTTTACGGCATTTCAACTCTTGTTGGGTTATTTTATGCCGAAGGTGTTTTCTTCAATTCATTTTTGATGAGTATTTAATATTTTTTTCAAACTCATTTTTAAATACTTTCTTTTGAATTCAATTTTTTAACACATTTTATAAAACTCATTTTTTTCGTATTTAACGATGGGACTCTAAAAGGTGCTATCCATTCTGAAGCTATTCATACTGGCGGAAAATTAGACATAAAGTGAATAGCATTTGGGTTAGTTTGGTTTGTCGGGTTTTCTGGCATATCAAAACATGTTGGGTTATTTTATACCGAAGATGTTTTATTCTATTCATGCTTAATGTCTGTTCAATTACTCATAGATGTGATTCGAAAAGTTACAACCACTCGGGTTCAGAGTGGACTTGGAAGTAATGGCGATAAGGGGTACTCAACACCCCCTAGAGCTACAAAATTGGTACTTAACCATTAGATACAATTTAACGTCATACCCAGGATACTAAGACCCTCTGTTTGCAATACAAGCATAATGCGTAATTGAAGTTAGGGTCTAGTTTACATAAAATCTTTTTTTAATGACATATCAATATTCGTGGGCTAATATCATAGCCATCCATATAGAAGAACTGAAATGGTACTTTTTAACTCCTAGATGAGGGATGATGTGGTTCATACATTATACAAGTTTCATCATGATCGGATCACTAGTGTAGGCGTAAACTGGTTAGGTAGACAGACAGACAGACAGACAGACAGACGGAAATTTCCATTTATGCTGTGGAATTCTTTTCAATTTTGGGAAAAAATACTTCAAAACGGCGCTTCAAAATGGGGGTTCAGTTTAAAATACGGACATAATTGTAAAACGTAAAGTATACATAAAATCAAGACATGGCTTCTTTGTTTAATGTCATATCAACGTTTTTTTTAATGTCATCCTTGTAGAAGAACAGTAATGGAACTAAGAGATATATAATAGAGAGAGAGAGAGAGGCAAGGTGAGAGAGAGGGGACACGGAGAGAGACAAGTGATGGAGAAAGTAAACATCATGGGCATCCGTAGAAGAACAGAAACGGTGCCATTTAAACTATAGGTGAGGTAGTTCATACCTTCCCAAGAGAGAGAGAGAGAGAGAGAGAGAGAGAGAGAGAGAGAGAGAGAGAGAGAGAGAGAGAGAGATGACAGAGAAAATCATGGATTCCGTAGAACACTAGTAGTATTATTTAAACTATAGCTAGGAGGATGAGGTGGTTCACACAGTTCCTGATTTTCATCATGATCAGATCACAAGTGTAGGCGCTAACTGATTAGACACAGGCAAGACAGACGGAAATTGCCATTCACGTGGTAGATTATTTGACTTGTTTCCGAACAGGAATACGTCAAATGGATCCAAACTGATCCAAACGAAAAACCGGATTCGAATGAATAATTCAGAAAAGAAGATCCTTAAAATCCATTGTGATTAGTAAGTGGTGTGACTTCCGACGTAGTTTTTGATTGGATCATTTAAAATGCAAACGAGCCAATCAGATGACGCGATGTGCATGCCGAAGGCTTAAAAGGAAATGAAGATAATCGATAGCGAGAAGAAGAGATGTCATGGAAATTTCGAATAGGAACAGACAGCAAAGAATCTTCATTTGTGATATGGCCGGAAATTTATAATCTGTTCGTCAGGATGGACTAGTAACGAGAACAAGAAGAAAGGCATACAAATGTTGAAAGAAACATGGATAAAAACAAAGCAACAAAATATTGCAGAAATAAATTACATAAAAATCAGTCTCAAATATATATATATATATATATATATATATATATATATATATGTGTTGTGTGTGTGTATATATATATATATATATATATATATATATATTACTTATTATAAATAGCCTCATTTATTGAGGTCGAAATAAATATTGCTCTGTATATAATTAATTTATTATTTATTATATATTGAGCTCTCTTGGGGATTTGTAAAAATCCTTGTAGAATTCTATAAGTGAACATCAACATGAACATATATTGTGGATGTAGAGGAGAAACTGATGATCCCAAAAAATTATCCCTACATACCTGTCAGTTGGATACTTTTACCTATATATATATATATATATATATATATATAATATATATATATATATATATATATAAACCTGGATGCAAAAAGAGATACAAGAACATACTTGAATAATACTTAGTGGGGAAAGCCACAGAGATCAGTATCTTATCTGATGCAAACTATCTATCAATTCAAGCCTAAACCGAAGAAAATTCTATCTCTCTCTATTTCAAGACGCACAACTGAAAATCAATTCTCATCATTACCTTCAATCTAAACCCGAAGAATCGAGATTTCCAGATACCGAATCTCCAGAAGCATTGTGCGACCGTTCTGCAATTCTCAGAGGAGGTCATTGTCCTTTTCAGGAAGTCCTATCGTAGTTGGCTTGACGAAAACAACTACTGTTACAATAATGCGTGGGTGGTCTACGAATTATGTCTGTAGGGTAGTAAAATTCAAATAACGGTATGGTAAATGGAAAATTACAATTGGCCGTTATAGGAGTTGTAAAAGTTATTGACGGTAGTTCCCTTTTCTCTGAGCTGGACACTGATTGGTTGCAGACGAGCGTGACTTAGATAGTTGGATTTTGGCCGTTAGTCAAAGGAGCTAGACGTAATGTTCGTCTGTCACTAGAAGACAACTTCTCTCCCCGTGGTTAAAAAACATTTTATATTTCAGGGTTTTAATAAAGATTAAAGAAGTCTTGTAAAACAACCAAGTCTTGCTTATTTATTACAAGGCTGAGTAAAAAATAATGCTACTTTTTATTTTATGTGAATTTGTTTATGAAACTAAAGCTTACATTGAGACCCTAACGAGGCTCTGAGTAAGAATCGGATGAGTAAGACCCAACTTGCCAATCATCAATGTCCTCCTTCTGCATGACAATGCTCGACCACACACAAGCATCAGGACAAGGGAGAAAATCGCCTCATTCGGGGAACAACTTTGCCACATCCTCCATGCGCACTAAATTTAGCGCCTTCAGACTATCATCTCTTCGGCCTCATGAAAGAGGGTTTGAGAGGCAAATATGATTCCAGTGACCAGGATGTGAAATCTTTAGTGAAGTAGAACAGTCATCAGAATCTTATGGGACAGAGATACATGCTCTCATTCAAAAGTGGAATCTTGCTATTTCGAGAAATGGTGACTATGGTGAGAAGTAGGGATGTGAAGCACAGAGGAATAGCTTCATTTTGATGTATATATATGTTCCTGAAGGAAGTGCCTGGTGTAATGGTTAGTAATGAGAAATGGACTCGTCCCCTCGAGTTCAAATCATGGACGTAGTAACTGCATTTCACTTAGATTCATCCCTTGGGAAAGGTATGAATCCTACCCTCCCTCCAGCTATGGATAAATAGTAGGACAGACTGGGCTCTTTAACCTTGGTTAGGCAACCGCTCTAGGAGAAGGAAAACTCTGAATTCAAACCTGTTGAACTCCGCTTAAGAAATTGACTTTGTGTCACATCCTGCTCATGCGGAGGGGTAATTATATATATATATATATTATATATATGTGTGTGTGTGTGTGTGTGTGTTGTGTGTCCTGTGTTGGTAATTTTACCTGCCCTAAACCAAATATCATTACTTTTTCACTCACCCTCGTAGACATAACGACATAAGCACAGACAACAGAGCCTGGCAGAATAAGGAAGGAATCAGCCAAGAAATGGAAAATCGCCAACGATTAAAGAGAACTAATAAGAACACATCTCCTCTCCTCTTACTCCTCCCATTATATACCCGATATGAAATGGATATGAAATGGATATATAACACCACGAAATTCAGGAACTCCTGACTAAAAAGAGACCTGCACATTAAGCACACCTGGAAAAACCTTCTTCCAATTAAACTCTTTGCCTATCAAATTCCACCCATAGTTTCTAACAAATTTTCTCCAAACAAAACCATCCTCGGTTACTCGTCCTCGACGAAAACAATTAAGCCACTGAACCAGGGGATCTCAAATTTCTAAGTCCGTAGACACCAACAAAAATGTATTTGAACTATCACTGACGCCAGTCCATCTTGCAGTTCTTTTTTTGTTGCAGTTCTTATTGCATATTTTTTATCATTGCTTTGGTAAACTGACATTATCATCAAAAATCGAAGTGCAAATAATAATGCTAATAAATATAAGTTCTTCTTTTGCACTTCTCAAGCAAAAACGTTAAACTTATGATAATAAATTGAACTATTCTGTAAATAACAGTCACTTTTCGCCGTAACTGTTGTGATCCATGAGATTTTTATTAGTATTTATCAAATATATATATAGAGAGAAAGAGAATTTGAAAATCTGCTTTTTGGGGCATTAAATAAAGTATATTATTGTTTATATTTTTTGAAAGCAATTACAATGCGTATATGTAATTAATGAATTTTACACAAACGTTTATGTAAAACTTAATTGTAAAATAACCCTAAAATAAAGAGTAAAGTAAGCATAACATGTAAAAAAAAAAAAAGCTGCAAATATCTAATACTAACTTAATAACTTACCAAGGAAGCACATTTCCTAATGTGATGTGTGAAGCTGATGACTTTTGATAAGTTCATGAATATTGAGCTTAAACTTTTGAAAATATATCAACATGAGCATATTCTCCAGGATTCTTGTGGAATTAATTTCTTCTAACTAGTAAGAAGACTTAGTAGTTTCCATTGACCCCTTGTAGACACCCGAATACTTACATGCACCATGCGTTGTTGTATAGATCCTAGGGGATTTATGTAGACCACTTTGAGAAACCCTGATCTAGTCTTTGGATGATTAAAAAAAGTTGATGTTCCACGCATATGAAGTACATGATAGATAGTTAGAATTCCCTGATAGTAGTAATTGTCGGGTCAGGGCTATCTTCCCTGAATCGGTTTAGTTTGGTTGTTTGGTTTTATGGCATGTCAACCCTTGTTGGGCTATTTTATTTCAAAGATGTTTTTTTTTTGTTTTATTTATTCTTAATGAGTACTCATTTTTTTCAAACACATGTGTTTTTAAACATATCTTTAATAAACGTATGTATTTCTATTCAACCAATAGATGGGACCCTAACAGGAACAACCACTCCAGTTTAGAATCTTTACCAATTAAAATATACACTAACCAATTACAAACATAACAAACAGAAATTGTTATCATAAAAGGTAAAAGACCCAGAGATTTACCAATTATATTCTTTATGCTAGCAGGATAGTATGATAATTTGATTATTACAACGTTTTGAGGTGCCGGGTTAGCTCAGTCGATAGAGCGTTCGGTTAGAAACCGCAAGGTTCTTATTTCGATAGCAGCCCTCGCCAACTCAGCGCATGAGTAGCACAGGGATCTATGCGGTAAAGTAAGGAGCTGATGGTAGGTGTGGCGCTCCACCTCAGACGCAAAAACAATCTCCTTGGTATAGCGCTAATGAAAAGGGGATAGACTCCCTTGCTGATTGGCTGGTACCGACATTAGGCCGCCCTACTTACTTTTAGTATATATTTATTGCAAAATAGTTGAATATGAAATAGTTATTTTTTCTTTGTTCCTTTTTCTTCTATTTCTTTCTTTATGATAAAAACGGAATAGCCTTTTATTTAGCTGAAGTGACGGCACTCATAAGAAATAAGAATTTGGCAGATAAGCAACACCAGATAATCACGATTTATATTTATGGATTTCATCTTGGATGATTTGAATGGTCTTATTTTTAACCAGAGGTTATTGCAAGATGATAACGGCCGTACAAATAAGGAACACGAGTATTAATATATAAACCACAGTAAGATTATTTAATTATTACAATGTTTGATATGTTTACTTAAGAGCTATTGCCAAATAGTTCATAATGCAAAAAGTATAATAATCTTGATTTAACTCTCTTTCGGTCTTTTTTTTTCCTTTTTTCTTTCCTTCTTTTCATCATGTTTAATTGAAACATATTAACGTTATTGCTGCTGCATGCTCACCTCCCTCTTTCTATTTTTCTCTTACTCTCTTTCCTTCGTATTACATTTTTTCTGTGTAGCATGTCCTTTTTCTTCCCTTTCTTCCTTTATGATGAAATCAGAACGATCCATTATTTAGCTGAGGTGACGACACTCATAAGAAATACAAATCTAGGGGGGATAAGCAACACCAGATAATCAGGATGTACATTAGTATTATCTGGTTATTCAGACTATTGTCGTCATCTTCATTGTTATCAGTACAACGTTTTGGTTGATGTGCACCCCGGCCTTCTTCAGCTATTTCTATTCGGACTAGCGAATCATCTTGGACTCGGGAACTTTCTTTCCGAACTCGGGAACCTTCTTGTCGTAATCGGGAGCCATCACGGAACTTTGAACCTAACCATTTATTTAATCCAGGAGGGTATCCTGTAGCTGAAGAATGCCGGAGGGCACATCGGCCGAAACGTTGTACAGATAACAATGAAGATGAGGACAATAGTCCGAATAACGCAGATAATATTACTACTAATAATACTTTTAGATGAGGACAATAGTCCGAATAACGCAGATAATACTACTAATAATAATACTTTCAGAAAAACAGAATGTACATGTTTGCATTTCATCTTGGAGGAGTTGGATGGTCTCATTTTTAATCAGCAATGGTTATGTAGACCACTTGTTAATCTAGACATTATTTCAACAGAATGAATGTCTGCCTTGACAATGCTGGCCTTATGGCATCAGAAACAACAGTGAACGGATCTGCATTTTAATAGAAAATGCTTCGTCAGCAAATCTTATTAGGTTCGGTTAGGCCGTTTAATAAGTGTCCGGGCAGGGCTCCAAGACAAAACGTGTGCCAGGGAAATTACGGTGAATCTTTCAAGAGCATTCCGATAAACAAAAAAAGGGGTCAGATCGAATTGCTCAGCGAATAAAAACCAGTAATCTAATAATACGACAGACAATGTTCCTTTTTGTTTTCTGTTTTTCTTTCTTATTTTCTTTTTCTTATCGATTTACTTACTTTCCGTCACAATGGCGTCTTATGTCGGCTGCTTTTCTCGACTTCCGAAATGATGAATGAAACTGAGTCTCCAGCCTCGTTTTCAATCAGCTGTCAATTGTTATTTGGCCGACACGTTTTATTATACTCGTTAATTTATAGGGGAATAAAGAAAAGAATAAAGAGAAGCGGGAAAGAAAATATCACAAGAAGATTTGAAACACACACACACATGCTTGATTGGAACAATAATTACGTCATACGTTATAATTACGTCAACATCCCTTGAAAAATGCCCCAAAGGAAGGGTGAGTTAATCGTATAGCTCACTCGGTAGAGCGTCCGCTTTGGAACCACAAGATTCTGGGTTCGATACCAACCATTGCCAACCCAGCGTGATGTAGCACAGGGATCTATGCGGGAAAATGAGGAGCTGTTGGTAGGGGTGGCACTCCACCTCTGACGCAAAAACCATCTCCTAATCTAGCGTTAGTAATTAGGGGATAGACTCACTTGCTGTCTAGATGATATTGACTTGTATCGCCGGCTCGACGAATTTACTTACCTTTTACTGCGCGGACTCCTTTAATGCCGAAATTTTTTTGTTTTATTCCTTCTTGTTAGATATAATATTTCTCAGTTCATTTTACCATCAGTGGTCACCACGCCCGGCCAACAGGTAACCCCTTTATGGAACCAAATTTTTGTGTAATTTCTCTCTTTGCTGAAAACTTATCGCCTAATATTCATTTTTACCTTTATTACTTTTATAATGAAGCGAGTGGTGTAATGGTTAAAGTCATGGGAAATGGACTCGTCGCCCCGAGTTCAAATCCTGGATGTGGTAATTGCATTTCACTTAGCGCTAATACCCTTGGGAAAGGTACGAATCCTACTCTCCCTCCAGCTATGGATAAATAGTAGGGTAGACTGGGCTCTTTAACCTTGGTTAGGCCACCGGTCTAGGAGAAGGAAAACTCTGAATTCAAACCTGTTGAACTCCGCTTAAGAAATTGACCCTGTGTCACATCCTGCTCGTGTGTAGGGGTTGGTAAATATATATTACTTTTATTCCTACAATATTTTCTCGCTTTTTTTTTATCCAGGTTCCTATACTTATATATATATACGCTTCCACTCCCATGGTAGAGCACTGTGTGGGGGGACATTAATTGAAAATTTCACCGTTTGATGTAAGCCGTTCTCGCCTGTCCGCTGTTTACAGATTAGAGTTCTCTGGTGATTGTAAAAAACATACACCCGTAAAGTAAGTATCAATTAATTGTTCACCTCAGACTGACAGCGCTGGGTTGCAAGGGTAAGGAACTTGGAAACGAAAATTCTGTCGGGTTTTGATCCCTGCTAGATGTAGCTGTAAAAAGTCGAGCACTGATGAGAAGTAAACTTCGAAACACGTGTCTGACTGATATATATATATATATATATATATATATATATATATGTGTGTGTGTGTGTGTGTGTGTGTGTGTGTGTTTATCCGCGGATAACTGATCCCCATCCCTATATATAACTTTGATAATAAGGTACGAAATGCTATTACCAGAGCTCTTTCAGCAAAATATCATCAGGTGTAAATTATTGAGAATTGTGAAATGAAAAATAATTGGTATTAATGCAAAATAGCGCGCAAGAGATATATCCTTGAAGAATAATCTAAGTTCCAATTACCGTCGAATTGGTAAGACACGACAACAAGCGGTTGTAACTTAATACAAACCCGTCTTGTTGCAATTCTACTGCAGAATGACAGGGTATGTATAAAAAGTAAGTAAAGTAAGTAAAGTCATCGGGGTGGCCTAATGTCGGCATCAGCCAATCAGCGAGGGAGTCTATTCCCTTTTCACTAGCGCTAGACCAAGAGTTTTGTTTGCGTCTGAGGCGGTGCGCCACACCTAAAGGTAGATGTATAAAACTCGACCAAATTACTGTCGAATTGGTAAGACACGACAACAAGCGGTTGTAACTTAATACCAACCTGTCTTGTTGCAATTCTACTGCAAATGACAGGGTATTTATAAAACTCCACAATATCACTGAAACCAAGCAGCCAATCAGAACTCAAGGAATGGAATTACCCAAATGCATGAATGGATCATTCTTGATTTCTATAAATACCAACTGTCTTGGACACTGCTTCAGTTGTGTTTAGCTAGTTGCTGTTATTCAAACCAACAGTAGGCTAACTGACCTCAATAATCCTTAGATTACGTATGAACACCATTATGTTTCATTACGCTTCACGGAAATTTTTGAGACGCTAGCAGTAGAGTTAGGCAAAGGGTTAGGGTTAGTGTACTTCGGGAGTTTCCGACATCTAATTCTATTTACACATAAAATTCGATTCTAATTATATTATCTCCTACGCGCTATTGTACCAAATAATCGTTACGAAAAGAGAAAGAACAGAAATAGGGGAACTCGCTGGGAAAAAAAATCAGTTTTTATTAAATTACAATTAAAAAAAAACTTATTGATAATCGTGTGAAGAGACAATTTTAACAACCAAGTCATCGTCAGGAGTAAATCGATTGGAATTCGGAAAATAATCGTTACGAAAACGAGAAAACAGAAATAGGAGAGCTCGATGTGAAAAAAAAAATTACTGTTTAATCGAATAAAATTCTTAAAATGTTGAAAAATCGTCAAAAAAATGACTAAAAGTTACAATTTTAACGAGAGGGAATTGAACGGTAAAAAAATTGATAATCGTTAAAATTAAATTTCCCCTCGAGGATCTAAAGATTTTATGGAATCCTTCTATCGGGAGAGCAATGACATTTCTTAATTAGATAGAGACTTACTCCAGAAAATTCAGGTGGTTTTAGGAATCAGCTCTGTGTGGAATTCTATATCATTGTTTTTAAAACTAACAAATGATTGTAAGTATTTAAGTTTTGATGTAATAAAATGTTATATTTAATTAGATAGGCCAATGAAACTAAATAAGAATGCAAATAAAACGATTTGAAACAGAGGTTGGTATAATCGAAAAATAGAACAACTGAAACTTACTCTTCCATCACTCCCGATTTTCATTGCTAATTTCTTAATTTAACTATTCAGTTAAAATAAGAAGTAAAGAATAACAATACAGTTATTTCTTTTTTGTTAATGGATTTCTTTTAAAATTTATCCGCAGGATTTTTGTTCCTATTCAATAAGATAAAACTAAATAATTAGAAATCAATAATACTAAGCATATATCTATTAAAATCAATTTTTAATATCAGTATGCAAATTAGCCTTCCCGTTCACACTGTAACCCGCTATTTTGTTGTATATATAAATACAAATGCATGTTATTAGTATGTAGATCGGCCAACGCCGGGGGTCCAGTGGCTTCGGCCCTGGATCTTTGCGAGTTAATAGCGTCGATCCCAGGGGATCCCCCCAGGCAACACCTGCCCCCTTGATTTAAAGGGCAGGGCTGGGTTTATTGCCCAGTGCCTGAGGCGCCCCCCTTGAGGGGGAATGCCGACGGGATCGACGCAATTTTTCACCTGCCACTCCATGAGCTTCGGTTTGTGTGGTCCCACGTTAATAGGGACTTTTGCCTGACCCGTACAAGTGGGTACGCGGTAAATATCATGTAGATCCGCCAACGCCGGGGTCCAGTGGCTTCGGCCCTGGATCTTTGCGAGTTAATAGCGTCGATCCCAGGGGGCTATCCCCCAGGCAACACCTGCCCCCTTGATTTAAAGGGGCAGGGCTGGTTTTATTGCCCAGTGCCTGAGGCGCCCCCTTGAGGGGGAATGCCGACGGGATCGACGCAATTTTTTCACCTGCCACTCCACGAGTCTCAGCTTGTGGGTGGTCCCACGTTAATAGGGACTTTGTGCCTGACCCGTACAAGTGGGGTACGCGGTAAATATCATGTAGATCTGGCCAACGCCAGGGGTCCAGTGGCTTCGACCCTGGATCTTTACAAGTTAATAGCGTCGATCCCAGGGGATCCCAGGCAACACCTGCCCCCTTGATTTAAAGGGGCAGGGCTGGGTTTATTGCCCAGCGCCTGAGGCGCCCACTTGTGGGGGAATGCCAAAGGGATCGACGCAATTTTTGTTCTTTCCCACCCATGAGCTTCGGCTTGTGGGTAGGCCCACGTTTAAACAAGGCCTTGTGCCCAGCCCATACAAGTGAGATATGAGGCAAATACCTGTAGATATGGTCAACAGTATTATTAATGTAAAACAATTTTATTAATAATTGAGGTTTAAATAAAAAATAAGATCATGCGGATTGTGAAATAAATGACTAAGGGAATTGCGACTTGGGTAGTGGTATAGTCTTATAGTTACAGACAGAAAAAAACACACAGCATGATAATAACATGGAAGTAGCGCTTATGTATCATCAACTAAATGGTGACGGGTGGCTGAGTTCATTATGGCATAATAACGGCATATTAGTTGAAAAAACTCTGGAGGTCGTATTTCCGTACATTTTTTCAAAGCTAGATATAAATTTGTACCACTAGACATCATATATATATATATATATATATATATATATATATATATATATATTAAAAGTAATTGTAATTTGCTTGAAGCATTGTTAAGTATGTTATAATGTATTAATTTGAAAGCAATTACAATGCAAGTAAAAAATAAAAACAAAAAGATGTTATTTTTTGTCTATCATTTCAAAGTAAAACTTTATCTTCAGATAAAGTTTTACTTTGAAATCGATAGGACACAAAAATAACATCTTTTTGTTTTATTTTTTACTTGCATTGTAATTGCTTTCAAATTAATACATTATAATATATATATATATAAATATATATATATATATATATAATATATATATATATATATATGTGTGTGTGTGTGTGTGTGTGTGTGTGTGAAGAAAGGAAGTGAATCCGACGGTATGTAGTATATTAGGAAAAATGAAAAAAACACAGGTTTAAATGGGTTAAGTGGCGAGTTTATTGGCCGACGCTGCAGTGTTTCGATCTATTAATTAGATCATCTTCAGGGCATTTGTTGGTATATAGAAGGTGATAATAAATTATTTATCACAGAATATCGAGAAAAGCGAGTGGTAGTTATGTGTTATTCAGTTTAAAAAATTTTGAAGTTTGAAAGAAGAACGGTTTTGAAATGTGACGTCAAATGTTCTATATTACGGCGTAAGTATAGGATGGTGTATGTGTGTGTATCGAAAGGAAACATTGTGAATTTTTTAGGTGTGTGGTTGTGTGAGTGTGTA
>CM042173.1:55441544-55449044 GCA_023376005.1 Doryteuthis pealeii
AATGATCTGAATACACTTAAACAGGTAGATCGGAACAGGATGTGATATTTAGATAGATAGATGGAAATGAACAGAGTGAGATAGATAGATAGATAGATAGATAGATGATAAATTAAGTATCATTATCTAATAGCGCTTAATCATTATATAAGATGAAAATACATATCAAGATAAAAGGGATTGGTTTTGAGTATTACGTTACCGAGGAATGGGAAACCGATTATTAAAGAAGATAAACAACAAAAGAAGAAACGAAATTCACCGATATATTTAAATTATACAATTAAGCGGCAAAACGTATTACATAAATTTTTACGATTCTATCACTTTTATGAAGATTTGTGTTTCGTATTATGAACGTTTGCAATCATGGGAATGTTCAAGCGAAATATGTCAATCTGATTTTAAAAACAGTCATTCACGCACCCTTTCACTCTCTCTCCCCCCCTCTCTCTCTCTCTCTCTCTATCTATCTATCTCTCTATCTATCTATCTTTCTATTTCTCTATCTCCCTCTCTCTCTCATCCACCCTCTCTTATATATTCAGACATATACACACACACAGACACATATACATATGTTAGCATAGGTTTGGAAATATGAACAGCTAATCGCATTTATTAATACACAAACACACGCACACACAGACACAATCACAATCACCCACTAAACACACACACACACACACACACACATACACACACACACACACACACACACACACACACATATATATATATATATATATATATATATATATATATATATAAAGAATCAACCGTTTCTAGCGAAAAAAACACACACGTGAAATCGACTGCAATTAATTAATATCTTGATTAATCCAGTGGATTTAACCCTGAAGATCCTTATGGTTAAACTCGAGTAGGTTACTACCGTGTAACTTTATGATAATATATATATATATATATATATATATATATATATATTTGCTGTGTTGTGGAGTCCATGTATGCTTCTTTGTTGGTACATCTGACGACTCTAATTTTTAGTGTATTATATTATATCTGTATATATATGTTATATATATGTATGTCTATAATATATAATTTGGTTTTAATGCAAAGCCTGACTAATAGAAATATATTATAGACACGCACACACACACACGCATATATATATATATATATATATATATATATATATATATATATATATATATTAGTCATCCACAGACACGTGTTTCGACTCATCTGGTTTCTTCAGTGTGGCTAGACATTTGTAAGCTACCTACAGCCCGGATTAAAATACCGGCCCTCGCTAACTCAGCATAGAATAGAACAACTTGTAATTGCGCTGTGAAGTGGGGAGCTGATGGTGTTACAATTATTGTGGCCATTTTTAGGCTACAGGTGAGAGCACTTTACAGTGGGGATCCCCTGTGTTCCTTGTGTTAAGCAGAGTTCTTGGTTGGTGACCCGTTCGTCTGTGTCGAATACAAGTAACTGAACGGCTTTAAAGATCGGTGATTAGATAGTTAACTAATCACGTATTCGAACGTGTTGATCGGTGGATTGAATCAACGCGGCCATGCACAGTCAATACGTTTAAGCGATGGAAAAAATAATTCCAACAGATGGTAGGTGTAGTGCTCCATCTCCGATGCAAAAACCATCTCCCTGCTCTAGCGCTTGTGAAAAGAGGATAGACTCCTTCGTTGATACTCCCAATTGGCCAACGTTTTATAAAAATATACAGAGTATGATGGGTAAATTGTCGCAATTAGGAATTATTTTTTGTTGGAATTTTGGTATATAAGGCGTGCGTCAAAAGGTCACTTCTATTTATAGACCTGCCGAGTATCACGTGACCAACCTATCAACCAGTCACTGACAGCGCTCTGCTGCTGCTATTATTATTGTTGTACCGGCTGTTCCTACAGTGGAGAATATACACCGGTTCTCACTATAAATAGTGAGACACCGAGTGAAAAGGTTGTACTGTTACCGTTTAGCGGCAAGCTAGCCGTTCTTGTACCTTATTGTAAATACACTTGTCTCATTTTACCCTACCTCGACTTGACTTCTTTTTTTACTGTTGAACTAACATCACAACAATTATATATATTGAAGTCTGGGAACACCTAGGCATTACACTTTGGACATTTGAGGAGTACGGACCTCATGTGATTATCTCACTGGATCTCATAGGACTTACCACCGGATACTATTGACTTATTGACTTACTTACTTGTTTACTTTAAGTCCTTTTACATCCGGCCACGGATGGCGGTCAGATACTCAACAATTTTAGCAAACTTGAGAGAGAAGGAAAATGTTCTCATGACACTATGATTATTTGATTATTACAACGTTTGATATGTATAAGTAAAGGTAAAGTCGACGGGGCGGCCTAAAGTCGGTATCAGCCAGTCAGCGAGGGAGTCTATCCCCTTTTCAATAGTGCTAGACCAAGGAGATTGTTTTGACGTCTGAGGTGGAGCGCCACACCTACCATCAGCTCCTTACTTTACCGCACAGATCCCTGTGCTACACATACGTTGAGTTGGCGAGGACCGGTATCGAACTAGGAACCTTGTGGTTTCTAGCCGAACGCTCTACCGACTGAGCTAATCCGGCCCTGTATACTCAAGCACTATTACAAAATATTTTAATATGTAAAAAGCATAATAATCTTGATTCAACTCTCTCTCTCCCCTCTCCCCCCTCTCTCTCTCCCTATCTATCTATCTATCTATCTATCTCTATCTCATTCATTTTTTCTTTCTTTCTTTCTTTTAATCATGTGGATTAAAAGAGATCAGCGTTATCGCTTCCACGCACCCTCTCTCTATTGTTCTTCATCTCTCTGTCTTTCTTACATTCTCTCTTTCTTATTATAGTTTTCTGTGTAGCATGTCCCTTTACTTTCCTTTATTTTTTTCATAATAAAAACGGAATTGTCCATTATTTAGCTGAAATAATGACACTCACAAGAAATAACAATTCTGTGGATAAGCAACACTAGATAGTAAGGATTTACATTTTCGAATTTTATATCAGACGATCCGGAAGGTCTAATTTCTAACCTGAGGGCGTTGCAAAGATAATAACAGTTGTAGAATTAAGGAACACGCGTATTAATATATAGAAGAATTCTATTTCATCTTGGAAGATTTTGGACGGTCCTATTTTTAATCAGAGGGTGTTGCAAAATGATAACGGTCGTACAATTAAGGAACACGAGTATTAAAATATAGAAGAATTCCATTTCATCTTGGATGTTTTTCGACGGTCCTATTTTTAATCAGAGGGTGTTGCAAGATGATAACGGTCGTACAATTAAGGAACACAAGTATCAAAATATAGATAGTTATAATTGATTATTTGTTTCTGGTGTGTTGATGTTATTTTTAGAATCCATTTGTAAATTTAACGCCACCATAATAATCAGACCGTTCAGCAGACAAAGAATATCAAAATCAGCTGCTGATAATCTGTTAAAATTAGATTTTGTATTCCTCGATAAGTTTAACGGATTATTTCTTTTATTGGATAAATCATTCATCTTTAAATACAGAAGTCAAGGAAATGTGTCTGGCTTTTAACGGATTAACAGTTCAAGTCAAAAATAAGACACAATTTACACACACACACACACACGCACACACACACGCACACACACACACACACACACATATATATATATATTATATATATATATATATATATATATATATTTATATTTAACATACCAAGCGTGTTGGTAAATCCTCGCGGTGAGAAAAAAAACATCAAATTGTTTGATTGTAAAAATATACTACCAAACATCAACCGGGGAGAAAAAATTTTTGAAAAAAAGAAAAGACCAAAATAGTCGTACCAACAAAAAATAATCTATTGGTACAGTATTTGGCCAAAAGAAAAAAACAATTTATATGTATATATAAGTATATAAGATATATATATATATATATATATATATATATATATATATATATATATATATATATATATATAACCGCGAGGAGAATAGCTAATAAGTAAAAAGTGCTCAATATCTAAGTAGAGCAAATAATAAAGATAAATCTAATGAGTCAGACGAACCTACTATTAGTTTCGCTTAATGCTCTTCAGGGCTAAGATATGACTCTTAGATCTTAGCCCTGAAGAGCATTAAGTGAAACTATTAGTAGGTTCGTCTGACTCATTAGATTTATCTTTATATATATATGTATATATATATATATATATAATATATATATATATATATATATATATACGGAGCATTTTTAATGCATACGGTATTGAATGAGACGAACATCTCTTGTCTGACGAGTTTCTTTTCGATTATTTGCAGGTTTCGGGCCAATTTCTTTTACAGCCACACAGCAGTACTGATACGGCTACGTATTCAAAGAATTCTCATTTTATTTTATGAGAAAGATAAGATTCTCATATGATCTATAACCTGTCAATAGCAGTTCATGCCTTTCCAATGTGTACATAGTCTTTTAATACACACCTTTCCAATGTGTACATAGTCTTTTTAATACACACCTTTCCAATGTGTACATAGTCTTTTTAATACATAGCACACACCTTTCCAATGTGTACATAGTCTTTTAATACACACCTTTCCAATGTGTACATAGTCTTTTAATACACACCTTTCCAATGTGTACATAGTCTTTAATACACACCTTTCCAATGTGTACATAGTCTTTTAATACACACCTTTCCAATGTGTACATAGTTCTTTTAATACACACATTTCCAATGTGTACATAGTCTTTTAATACACACCTTTCCAATGTGTACATAGTCTTTTTAATACACACACAATGTGTACATAGTATTTTAATACACACACACACACACACACACACACACACACACACATAAAGCTCTTCAGGGCTAAATTTCAGATTTTAGCCCTGAAGAGCTTTATGCGAACTAATAGTAGGTTGGTCTGACTCATTAGATTATATATATATATATATATATATATATATATATATATGATAGCAATAAAAAGATCATATATTTTATTTTTCACAATGAAATGAAGAAACTAAGAGGCGCGGACAGGCTAAACGGTTTTGTTCCTCACTTAATAAATTTAAATATTAATATATATATATATATATATATATATATATATATATATATATATATAGGAGCGATACAGATAACGGATTAAGAACCTACAACCGGAAATAGTAGAGCACTCTGGAAAGAAAGAAATTTTCTGCAATAACACATACGGCAATTATAATTGAAAATATGGATCTACACGAAATTGATTATTCGATAAAAAATATACCTACAAATTTTTAAATATATATATATATATATATATATATATTATATATATATATATAATAGATAGATAGATAGGTAGATAGATAGATAGATAGATTATTTTTTCTCAATGTATGCCGCGTAGTTTTATCATGTCAGAAAACGTAATATTTTCCTCATTTAAATAATACCAGATAGAGATGACGTAGAATTGAACCTTGGCATTTAATTGGTGTGTGTGGGGGCAGATCGGAAATATGTGTGATATTTCCGATCTCAAATATGATACAACCTATGGTAGAAAGGTGAGACTGATTAAACTTCACATATTATAGACCTTCAGAGGAAGCGCGTGGTGTAATGGTTAAGGTCATGGGAAATGGACTCGTCGCCCCGAGTTCAAATCCTGGACGTGGTAATTGCATTTCACTTAGCGCTAATACCCTTGGGAAATGTATGAATCCTATTCTCCCTCCAGCTATGGGTAAATAGAAGGGCAGACTGGGTTCTTTAACCATGGCTAGGTAACCAGTCTAGGTGAAGGAAAACTCTGAATTCAAACCTGTTGAACTCCGCTTAAGAAATTGACCTTGTGTCGTATCCTGCTCGTGCGGAGGAGTTGGTAAATATATATTATAGACCTTCAGAGATAACTGAATCATACAGCTGACGGAGAAAAAAGGTGGATGTTGGGTAGAATGCCGGATGAAAGTGGTCTTCATCAATTACACTGCTGCAATAGTAACATAATAGAGAGAAGTGCAAGGAATGTGAATTTGCACGGAAAAGTTTTTAGGAGGAATATAGGAATTCCGTGTAGATTAGAATGGAAAAGTTTAAGGATGAATCAATGCAAGGCCACATGAAATTTTTCTATTGGACGGAACGTGAGACGTGGCGAAGCGGGAGAGAGTAAGAGCAGGAGGTGATCATGTTGGGGGCGTTTGGGACAATGCGTTGACTAAGCGAGACGTAGCTCTTGCCCCGGGAAGTTTTGGCTTGGGGAAAATAAAAATCCAATGAGAAAAAGAAGTGGTCTTATGTTATTATTAAAGGCTATAAATCGCACACGGCAATATGTCCCCCAGCACCCCAAGCTGGTTTCCAGACTTCAAACATCATAGAATTGTCAGTAAGCTCATCATCAGTCCAAGCAACCAGATTCGAACTTCTCCAGAAGATGAGATAAGTATACAACTATTAATTCATTATCAGCACCTCATTTAGACTTTATACCGCATATTTAAAGCTTAACTGACAGTAATTAGATTGAGATAGATACCAATCAAATCTTCACTTTTGTCTTCGCGTGTACCAATCACATCATGAACATTCAAGATGAACGCTGGTCAATATATGGTTATGAGTCTTTTTTCTCAAGTCATTCAAACACGCATCCCGTTTGAACAAAAATATGTTTTTTTTCTATCATATTGTTCTGAGGAAGGTTTAACATAAACCGAAACGTTTAAGCGTCTACATCAACATAAAAATCTATATTTTCTTTTTGGAAAACATTGTTTTTCTATTTCTAGATAGATAGATAGATAGATAGATAGATAGATAGATTTTGGATATAAAAACGGTCCTCTTAAGAAATGATTGTCAGTGTTGTTGATTCGCTTACTATCACAAGACGCTTACGATGCAATAGTTATCATTGTAGGAAATGGACGAGGCGCCACCAAATCAAATGGCGGACGTAGCTCTGTATTCCATAGCCGTGAGAAACTTATAATTCCAACTATTTCCACTTCAGCTATGAGTATATAGTAGGGAAAATGAACGTTTTGGTATGGCAACAAGTGAGAGCCATTGCGTCACCCAATCATTTTTCGCTTGTAAGACGATATTTGCAAGAGAAACCTTTAGATTTTAGATCCTAGACAAGATCTCGTCACCCCCTCAAAAACCGTAAAAAAGTTAACTAGAAGTTAATTAAAAATTCATCAATGGAATTATATTCCTGATTATTGGAAATGCCTAGATTATTATAAAAAAAGATTAGATTGAAGCCAACTCATCAAAATATTCCAAAACTAAATTAGAAAAAATTAATTATCTTAGAAATAAAACCAGCTGAGTTTTAAAAGAAACGAAATGCATTTAAAATGTCAGTAACCATTTCTTAATATCAAAATCCATCCATTAATTAAAAATTGATTCGGATAACTGAATATCGTTTCAAGTGTCAGATACTGACGCGAAAGAAAATGGCCTATCTAGAACGTAAAGGTT
>CM042173.1:55454044-55464044 GCA_023376005.1 Doryteuthis pealeii
ACTCGGCCAGAACCATTTGATCTCTCTTGGCCAATCACTGGTAGTACTTTGCTGCTGATACAATACTTAAACCAACATTACTGGACATAACTACTTTGAACCTTCGTGGACGACGGACATAGGATTAAATCACTGGACTTTAACAATATGCAGGATAGGACATACGCAGGATAGGACTTATTCGCTTACAATGGATTCCATAACTCAGGACTTACTTACTTTAAGCCATTGTCAACTGGCTAAGGATGGCATTTAAAAACTTAACATTTACCCATAGCTTGAGTGAGAATAGTATGATTCATACCTTTTCCAGCGTTTTGAGAAATGCAAATAGCCTCGTCCAGGACATCATTAATCAGTTTACCGACAGACAAAATAAGTCGCTGTGAGAATTACATTCCTTACTTACTGCGATTCTCCCGTTAGGCGCCAAAGTCAATTTTCTTTTTCAAATTCTAGCTGCAACAGAGCTAACAGCTAATCTCATCTCTACGTGATAGGGAGAGGTTTCTCGCCCCCAGCCACCTCGTGGAACATAAAAACATTTCTCAACATGTCTTTAACTTTCATCTTGCACCAACAGCCTCAGGAACATTATTTACTTAAGAACTATTTTATTAGCAGGACATTTCTTTTATACAGTTATCTATACGCTGTTTATTGTATCTTCTGGAATATCTGTATTCTACTCTATTAAGTTTGCTCAGCGGATAAAAGGTATTTTTGGTAATTCGTCGGGAAGCTTTTTGTAGACGAGGTATGTCAGAAAATTTTCCGGTTGATCGCATTTTTCGATGTGAGGGGTATCTTCCACTGCGAGTTTTTGCCACACGGCCAGACAATCAACCAGCATGTTTACAAAGAGACAGTGCGGCATTTACTTTATTCAGTGCGCAAGAAGAGGTGAGAGATGTGGCAGGATAACTCGTGGTGCTTCACCATGACAACGCACCTGCCCACACTGCCTGAGTATCGAGAGTTCCTGGTTGAGGAGAACATCACTGTGCTGGAGCAACCTCCCTTCTCGCCCGACCTGGCTCAAAGTAATTTTTGCTTTTCACCAAGCTCAAGGGCGTTATCAAGGGAGCCCGTTTTGAGGACGTGCACGACATCAAAAAGGCCGTGACGACAGAGCTCCGTAGAATCCTGGAAAACCCTTACAGGAGTGCATGCAAGCGTGATAGAGAAGGATGGGAAAGTTAATTTGGGATTACTTTGAAGAGGATAACTTGTAGTTTGGAGTTTGGAGTTGAAATAAATTTTTGTGACACCAGTCCTCGAACTTTTTCTCGTATATATCCACACGATAATATATCATACTACACATGCTCTTAAAATACAAAGTGTTCGGGTCGGTTCAATTACGACTGTTTATTTAGATCTTGGTATAAGAACCACACAGAATCGTCACTTCTATAAATAGACCTTACCAGCAGGAATAGGAGTAGTAGTAGCAATATCAAGCGGATCTTAGTAAAGAAAATGACGTTTCATTCATTGTTCATTTCTGTCTTTATCAATTCAGCTTCAGTCTCGATACTTTTTAAAAACATCTTATATTTTGAAGAAAAGTAATATTACATTCATTGTTCATTTTTGTCTTGTAAAATACAGCTTCAGTATCGATCACTTTTGAACACAAATAAAGAAAATGGACGTTTCATTCATTGTTATTTCTGTCTTTTTAAATACACATCTCAATATTTTTAACACAGTTCGTATTAAAAGAAAAAAATACTTTTTATTCATTCTTCATTTTTGCCTTGTAAAATCCAGCTTCAGTCTTCACACATTTTAATCAAACCTTTTTAAAAGAAAATGAATGTTTCCTTCATTGATCATTTCTTTCTTTCTAAATACAGCTTCAATCTCGATAATAGTGAACACTGTTTGTATTTTGAAGAAAATTAACGTTTCAATCTTTGTTCATTTCTTTCTTGGTAAATACAGCTTCAATCTCGATATTATTGAACACTGTTCGTGTTTTGAAGAAAATTTACGTTTCATTCTTTGTTTATTTCTTTCTTGATAAATACAGTTTCAGTCACGATATTTTTAACACAGTTTGTATTTTGAAGAAAATTAACGTTTCAATCTTTGTTCATTTCTTTCTTGGTAAATACAGCTTCAATTCGATATTAATTGAACACTTTTTGTGTTTTGAAGAAAATTAACGTTTCATTCTTTGTTCATTTCTTTCTTGGTAAATACAGCTTCAATCTCGATATTATTGAACACTGTTCGTGTTTTGAAGAAAATTAACGTTTCAATCTTTGTTCATTTCTTTCTTGGTAAATACAGCTTCAATCCCGATATTATTGAACACTTTTTGTGTTTGAAGAAAATTAACGTTTCATCTTTGTTCATTTCTTTCTTGGTAAATACAGCTTCAATCCGATATTATTGAACACTGTTCGTGTTTTGAAGAAAATTAACGTTTCATCTTTGTTCATTTCTTTCTTGGTAAATACAGCTTCAATCCGATATTATTGAACACTTTTTGTGTTTTTGAAGAAAATTAACGTTTCAATCTTTGTTCATTTCTTTCTTGGTAAATACAGCTTCAATCCCGATATTATTGAACACTGTATTTTGAAGAAAATTAACGTTTCATCTTTGTTCATTTCTTTCTTGGTAAATACAGCTTCAATCCCGATATTATTGAACACTGTTTTTTTGAAGAAAATTAACGTTTCAATCTTTGTTCATTTCTTTCTTGGTAAATACAGCTTTCAATCCGATATTATTGAACACTGTGTTTTGAAGAAAATTAACGTTTCAATCTTTGTTCATTTCTTTCTTGGTAAATACAGCTTCAATCCCGATATTATTGAACACTGTTCGTGTTTTGAAGAAAATTAACGTTTCAATCTTTGTTCATTTCTTTCTTGGTAAATACAGCTTCAATCTCGATATTATTGAACACTTTTTGTGTTTTGAAGAAAATTAACGTTTCAATCTTTGTTCATTTCTTTCTTGGTAAATACAGCTTCAATATCGATATTATTGAACACTTTTTGTGTTTGAAGAAAATTAACGTTTCAATCTTTGTTCATTTCTTTCTTGGTAAATACAGCTTCAATCTCGATATTATTGAACAATTTTGTGTTTTGAAGAAAAATTTAACGTTCATTCTTTGTTCATTTCTTTCTTGGTAAATACAGCTTCAATCTCGATATTATTGAACACTTTTTGTGTTTTGAAGAAAATTAACGTTTCATCTTTGTTCATTTCTTTCTTGGTAAATACAGCTTCAATCTCGATATTATTGAACACTTTGTATTTTGAAGAAAATTAACGTTTCAATCTTTGTTCATTTCTTTCTTGGTAAATACAGCTTCAATCTCGATATTAGTGAACACTGTTTGTATTTGAAGAAAATTAACGTTTCATCTTTGTTCATCTTTCTTTACAGCTTTCATATTCTTTGTTTATTTCTTCTTGTAAATACAGTTTCAGTCATGATATTTTTTAACACAGTTTGTATTTTGAAGAAAATTAACGTTTCAATCTTTGTTCATTTCTTTCTTGATAAATACAGCTTCATTCAGTCACGATATTTTTTTATTACTGTTCGTATTTTGAAAAAAAATGAACTTTGCATTTCTTGTTATATCTGTCTCAGTAAATTCTCCTTCAATGTCGATATTTTAAAACACAGTTTGTATTTTGAAGAGCTTTAACGTTTCATTTAGTCTTCGTTTCTGTCTTGATAAATACAGCTTCAGTCACAATACTTTTTAAAGACACCGCGTATTTTGAAGCAAATGAACTCTTTATTCGTTGTTTAATCCTGGCTTTGAAAATAGAGCTTCAGTGTCCAAACTTTTTTGAACACATCTCATGTGTTTCATACATTATTCATTTGTCTTGGAAAACACAGCTTCCGTATCGATATCTTTTGATAACTCCCGGTATATTGAAGAACATTTATGTTTTCTTTATTGTTTTATTTCCGTCTCGGTAAACACAGCTCTAATCTCTGAATGTTTAGAAAACAACTTCCTATGCATGTAACATAGATTGATGCATTTGGTGAATCTCACGAACAAAAATAAAATGCATCTTAGAAACAAAAATACATTTAATTACAAATAACGGAAAGATACAGATCCCTTTTACGTTATTCCTAATGTCTGCAACAACATCCCAAACGAATAATGCTAGGGAATATTTGATTTATATCTGCCGGAGACAAGGACGGACGGTGCAAAACAATTGTGACTAAGAAATAGATATATATGTATATAGTTATTGTGTATTGGAGAAAGGAAATAAAGTGCTCCATTACAGGTGTAAGAACTATAAAAAAATCTATTTGGTATTGTTTAGTTATACAATTAAAAGGATTTTGATACCACTGATTTCAAAGCTGCGAATTTTCTATTAGCGGCATTGTGCATTAGCGGTATGTGAAATGTAAATAGCCTCGTCTAGGATTATAACTTCTGTATATGCAACGCTCTTCTATATAAGGAATGGAGCACTCTGTGACGGCCTTTACACACAAAGCAACGTGTGTATTAAAACAGTTAAAATCCCCTTCTCATTCTGTAAGTGAAGACAGCCTAATGGTTAAGGTGCCGGACTGATACCCAACCGATCGGATTTCAATTCAATTCCGGCTGTAGGTAGCTTACAAAATTTCTAGCCACACTGAAGAGACTTGATAAGTCGAAACACGTGTATGTGGATGATCCTATATATATATGTGTGTGTGTGTGTGTGTGTCTGTGTCTATGTGTGTGTGTGTGTGTGTGTGTGTGTGTGTGGCTGTGTCCATATACTTTTATATATATGTGTGTTTGTGTGTGTGGCTATGATCCCATACATATATATATATATATATATATATATATATATATATGTGTGTGTGTGTGTGTGTGAGAGAGAGTGAGAGAGAGAGAGTGTCTGTGTGTGTTTGTGTACTTATATATACTGAATGTCTATATTTACTTGTAATCACAAACAAGACTTAAAATTATCTATAGAAATATACATTTTGACGAAGTATGATATAAACTATTTAATTAATAATTACATCTTACCACATCATTACGCTAAACAGCTTATACTTTCCTATATGATTATAAAGGAGATATGAACTGATCACGGTGGATTTGTATTTATTTTGACTCCACTGTAAGTATTTAACAACCAATATTAGATTGCTTTAAGATCTGCATATATACGGTTAAAGGTGAATGATCTCCAAATAGAGGGTATGGAAGACCTCTGTGACATCTAGCTTTAAGATCGAGTGAAAATGTGTCCTTTATTTTTTGCTTTTACATTGGCTATAAGTGAAGTTCAATGTAAGAAACTATTTTTATGGAACTCTGAATGCTACCAATCTCGAAGAGAATCTTGCTACCTTACATTGATAACAGTCAACGCTACCCGAGTTAAAAAGACCACATTTTGAGTACCACCCGAAAGATAACGAGTGTTGAACGTTGTTGGAATGTAAGGTATCACCTTTTTATCACTCGACAAAATTTCTTTTAAAAAAATATCGCCCAGCTTTGCAAAAAAGAACTTTACTAAAAGGGATTTCAGTAGCGAACTTGGATTTGTTTTAGCGCTTCAAATAGAAGGGAAATGGTAAAAAGAAACAAAGGACTAAAGAAAGAGAAAAGACCGCGAGAGAGAGATAGAGAGAGGGGGGAGAGAGAGGGGGGGAGAAATAAATAAATAAATAAAAAGAGTAACGGCTGATAAAAAAGAGGAAGAAAAGAAGAAAAGACTGAAGAAGAAAAAACAAGCAAGAAAGAAAGAGAAAAAGGCAGAGAGAGAGAGAGAGAGAGGGGGGGAGGGAAAGTGAAATGGTAGAATAAAAAAAGAAAGAGAAAGAAAAAGAAAAAAAGGCACAGAAAGAAAGAAAAAAAGAAGGAAAGAAGGAAAGAAAGAGAGAAAAGAGTAACAGGTGAAAAAGAAGGAGCGCAAAAATGCCGAGAGAGAAAAAAGAGAAAGAAAAATGGAAAATATTGAGAAAGAAAGAAAGAAAGAAAGAATGGGTAAGAAACATTACTTAGAAATAAAAGGTAGGTATTGATAGTCAAAAGGAAAAAGATACAAAGATGACATGAAAGAAGGGCAGAAATATAGAGCTGAGAAAGAAAGAAAGAAAGAAAGAAAGAAAGAAAGAAAGAAAGAAAGAAAAAGATAAAAGATAAACTGCTAAGAAAGAAGAAATATAAGAAAGAAAAAGGTCCGAAAGATAGGAGAGCAGAGAGAGAGAGAGAGAGAGAGAGAGAGAGAGAGAGAGAGAGAGAGAGAGAGAGGGGGGGGATTCCACTTCCCATGATGACGTGAAAGAAGGGCAGACATATAGAACTGAGAAAGAAAGAAAGAAAGAAGAAAGAAAAAGATAAAAGAGAAACAGCTGAGAAAGAAGGAATATAAGAAGAAAAAGGCCGAAATATAAGAGAGAGAGAGAGATAGATAGAGAGAGAGAGAGAGAGAGAGAGAATGAGTCGACTTCCCATGATGACATGAAAGAAGGGCAGAAATATAGAACTGAGAAAGAAACAAAGAAACAAAGAAACAGATAAAAGAGAAACAGCTGAGAAAGAAGGAATATAAGAAAGAAAAAGGGCTGAAAGATAGGAGAGCAGAGAGAGAGAGAGAGAGAGAGAGACAGACAGACAGACAGACAGACAGACGAGTCCACTTCCCATGACTTTAACCCTTACACCACGTCCTTCCTATTTCTATATTAATATAAGTATATAAGTGAACATGTGCAGGAAGGTGAATTAAACGAGTCGCTCAATCAATATTTTGATAGATGCTTTAAGAAGAGATCACACCGTAAGCTTTTAATCCTATTATTTTTTGTGGATACACCGACTGCTGTTATCTTTACTTTTGATCTGGAACGAGTTAAGAAAAAAAAATCTTCTCTCTTTTTGCCAAGCAAACCTACTGCCATACGCTGCATACGTTGCAAATGATTTTTATCTATCACGCAGCTGGTATTATGCTCCCCCAAAAATAGATTTCTTCTTCGTACGAACGTAGGCGAAAAAATATAAAGGATCAATTTGCAAGACTCGTCAAAAGCTCTTTGATATTCATATGAACTAAAAACACCAATCAGATATATCTTATTATAATGGAGATTCGATGTCTATCTCTAACCGAAACTACATCACTGCAGGTCTTTACTGGACGGCCCACACTGATGTGCCCACGTACGGGTTTCCATAGGAAAATGTCATTTATGAGTTCGTTCTTGCTTCTCCAACAGCGTTCAGCATGTCTTGTTCGCTTCAATCGGATGATTTGTGTGATAGAGGGCAAGTGGCCGTATAGCTGCTTTCTTGTGGGTTTTTTCTCCAGGCAGCATTCTTGTGCAACTCCTATCTAGCTTATTAAATAGGCGTAGGGTCCAAGCGGTGTACAGTAGCACTGATAAAACTACGGCTTGGAAGATTTGTCGTTTTAACATATCAGTGAGATCAGATTTATATATATATATATATATATATATATATATTATATATATAATATATATATATATATATGAGGAAAAGGGGGTTGGAATGAATCCGACAGAATACGATAAAATAAGGAATAAAAGAACAAAACTCAGACAAAAATGGGTAGTATATTTCGCTAGAGGTTTGACTTCAGCTTCTTCTGCAGAAAATGTTCCGCCGATTTTAGCCCTGTCGTCTGAGGCTTTAGAATACACCGACTGCACCTCTGCAGAGTGGTAAGCACCACCCAGTGAGGCTACCCGTTGGCCATTGATGACGACCCCTGCTGCTTAAGGACGGAATCCTGATGGATGAGCAGTTCATAACATGCTACACTCCATTTACTTAGGCTAGACTGGTGGTCGGAGACGCCCCCTCCCATCAATCGGCTGGTCACGTCAAGCCCTAATACCTATATGATTGTCCTGGCCCTATTGACCTTATGGCAAGCTCCACCCTTGTTTTATCATATATCTGCTAGAAGGCGGTGGCTGAAGGTCGTCATGTCCTGGGAATGACGTTAAACTCTATCTGATGGTGTGATTCCAGTTCTGGAGGTCTGGGGAATATGGAGCAGACCCAGAATGGTGGTGCCTGTTATGGTCCTATCTATGGGTTAAACAGTAAATTTTTTAAAATAAAAAATATCAATTAAGAATTAATTTATTTCAAAACTTTGTCAGCATTAAATGACCCACCGAGTTTGATATGCCGGAAAACAAATCAAACCAAATCCACCAATTTAAGAAATCTATTTTCAACGACATCAATCATGAAACTGATGAAAGAGAAAGAGAAATAAAAAATAAAAAAACAGGAAAAAGAACGGAAATATTTGAAAATGAACACAATTCCAATAATTCTATTTTGTTTCTTAATAAAATCAAAACTAACAATGTGAGACATTTCGATGAATCAATAAATCAAAATTTGATTTCAATCAGACGCTTCGTAAATGTTTGATCAGTTAAAGATTTTATATAAATCTCACTCAAGACTCGACCGCCTTGTCGGGTGGGCCTGTAGAATGCGCCATATATATCTCTGCAGAAAATAGAAATCTCCTGTTTGTGGCGACTCGCAATGTCTGTGGATAGAATCATGGAGGCTGAGCAGTCGTAAACCGAATTCTAAATGGTCCCATGACAATTGGTCCTTACTTGAGAATGTACCGTATACATATCTGCACAGGGTAAAAAGTCGCAATGAGGCTACCTGATGTAAGTTGGTGGCAGCCTGTAATGTCTGTCGATAGGATCATGGTAGCTGAGCGGTCCGTGAACCGAATTCTAAATGGTCCCGTGACAAGCAACACACACCACTTTGGTCCTTAATTGGGATATACGGTCTGTAGACTGTGCCGTATACACCTCTGCAGAGGAGTAAAAAGTCGTTAAAGGGCCACCTGATGTAAGTCGGTGGCAGTCTGTAATGTCTGTCGATAGGATCATGGTTGCTGAGCGGTCCGTGAAGCGGATACTAAGTGGTCCTGTGACATGTAAAACACCACTTTAGGTGGATGGGCTGTAAAATGCACCGTATGCACCTCTGTAAAGGAATAATAAATCCCCACGGGAGCCACCTGTTGCCTTTGGTGGCGACCCCTAATGCCTCTAGACAGGATCATGGTGGCTGAGTGATCTCTGAACCGGATTCTAAATGCTCCCGAAACATGGAACACATAACATTGGCCGTTATTTGGGGTAAACAGGAATGCACCATATGCACTTCAGCAGATGAATCAGAAATCTCCAATGGAGACACCTGTTGGCTGTTGGTGGCGAGGTATAATGTCTACAAACTGTATCATGGCGGCTGAGCGCTCCGTGAACCGTATATTAAATGGTACCCTCACATTTAACATACCACTTTGGCCCTTACTTGGGATAGATAGGTGGTCATAGTGTGAAATTTTCTTAGTTCTTCAATTTTAGAAAACAAAATATATTCAACCGATTGAAATTCATCGCCAATTAACGGAAGTGTGTGGTGAGTCGTGCATGGATATCAAAAACGACCGCAAGTTGTTTGGGAAGTTTCTAACGACGAGGTTCTCCACTTCTTCAACGACATTTGGTGAGCTTGTATGACATGGCTATAGAGAAACTACCACAGCACCACTCGAAATGACGATTATGTCGTAAAATAGATGTTCATAGTTTAAAATAGTGTAAAAATCTTTGACAATCAATCTATAAGGACAAGTTTTGTGTAAATATATGTCGGAGGAAACTTCGAGAAATATATATATATACACATTAAATATCGCCAGGGCTTGGTTTTTGAGCAAAAATAACGAAGCTTTGATTTATATTAGTGCAGGTGATTAAAAAATAAAATTTAAACGATAACAGCATATAATTGTTGTTTTTTTTTTTGCATTTAATTTTGAATAGGAGACATTCATTTTTCTTTTCAGAGTGGCTGGATCAACGCAAGGTCTTTTTTACATAGGGATTTAAATGGGACATCCTTCAAGGATCCAACACTTGATTCAGTAATAATGGATCTGCGGG
>CM042173.1:55476544-55486544 GCA_023376005.1 Doryteuthis pealeii
AAAATAGGTAGATATTCTAGCCAAATCAAGACATTAGGTTTATAAGTTCCCAAAATTCACACTCAATTGGACACATGGCCGAGTGGATTAGGCAGTTAGGTCAAAAGACAGTTCTAAGTGACAGTTATCTCTGGTTCCCGAGTTCAATCCTGAGTGAAAGCAGTTAGAAAAATAATTAATTAACACAACTCCTACCCCAGCTATGGTTAGCGGAATGAGAACAGGATACCCCCGTGGATTAAATAAAGGGTTAGGTTCAAAGTTCCGTGATGGCTCCCGAATACGACAAGAAAGTTCCCGAGTTCGACAAGAAATACCTGAAGAAGGCCGGAGGGTATATCGGCCGAAACGTTGTACAAATAACAATGAAGATGGGGACAATAGTCCGAATAACGCTAATAATATATATATATATATTTATTTATTTGTAAATAAAAGGCCTTAAATACCATGGGTATGGTGGTTATGGACCATTTCCACTCGTGAGTATGCACACGAGCTTCTTCAGACCACTGATCAGTGGTCTGAAGAAGCTCGTGTGCATACTCACGAGTGGAAATGGTCCATAACCACCATACCCATGGTATTTAAGGCCTTTTATTTACAAATAACTTAGCTCTGTTTACAATAATTAAACATTGAGCTCTCAAACGGAACCTGAACTCTACAACAAACTACTGGTAGAGAATTAGGACCCGCCTAGAATCACCTTGTACCAAGAAACTTGGTACCGCACCAAAGTATATATATATATATATATATATATGTGTGTGTGTGTGTGTATGTGTGTGTGTGTGTGTGTGTAGAGTGAAATTAACCAATATTTATAAAAACTTTTTTTCTAAAAAGATTCTCTTTTCTGATTTATAAGAATGTTTTTATAACGATTTGTTATTTCCCTATTAAAAGCTCAAAAACCCATCATTTATTTATTTTTTAATTCAAATTAAGATGAACAAAAAACATATATATTCCGAAGAACCAGTCGAAACTGAAATATAATATAATATGATATAATGAAAAAAGTATCCAATCGACTGGTCAGCTTGGACTGTAGAGTACGCCAACTGCACCTCTGTTGAGGAGTAAGCCCCTCCCCTCAATGGGACTACCTTTTCACCGTGATGCTTAAGGACGGAATCCTAGTGGGTCACATCAAACCCTAGCACCTATATGATTGTCCCGACCCTATTTCCCTATGGCAAACTTGGACCCTTTTATCATATATGTGCTAGAAGGCAGTAGTTGAGGGTCTTAGTGTCCTGGGTATGACGTTAAAATTCATCTAGTGGTGAAGTTCCAATTCTGGAATTCTGGTGATAATTCTATTTCGGATCATCTATTTCCTCTGTATATCCACAATGCATTCCAATGCAGATGCACTCCAATATATTTATGCAAGAATAATTTCAAATGCTTAAAAGAGCTCAATGTAAGATAATTAATTAGTTAATCATACAAGTAAGTCGTCGGGGTGGCCTAAAGTCGGCATTAGCCAATCAGCGAGGGAGCCTACCGCCTTTTCATTTGCGCTAGACCAAGGAGATTGTTTTTGCATCTGTGGTTGAGTGCCACAGCTACCATCAGTTCCTTACTTCACCGCAAAGATCCCTGTGCTACTCATACGCTGAGTTGGCGAGGACCGGTATCGAACGAGGAACCTTGTGGTTTCTAGCATTCTACTGACTGCGCTAACACGGCCCTTATATACAGAGAAATATTTACACTCTCAATAAAAAAGAAAAACTCAACAAACCATCATTTGGCTATTATAAATTTGTTTCGGTCTGTGACTACATAAATGTGCCATTACATTACGTCAGATAGACATTACAAAATAAATAAGAAAATATATTTGAATGGAGAAATGATATAATGAATATATGTAAATACCTTGGTACCCACTCACTATAATCTGATTGGACAGTGTCATGTATAAATAGTCGTCATTTTGTTGGTACAGGCACCTGAGCCTACCAGTTTATTGAGCTTCAGCCCTGGACATGTGTTTAATTAATAGCGTCGATCCCAGGCGACCCCTTGAGGGGCAATGCCGACGAGATCGACGCAATTTTTCTACCTACCACCCATGAGTCTCGGCTTGTGGGTGGTGCCCACATAAAACGGTCTTGTGCCATATCATGTGAAAGTGGGACACATGTAAATACCCCTAAGCCTACAAACTAAACTTACTCTCTAGACGACACCACAACTGCTCGGCAGACGTATGCTATTCGACGTACCTATCACTACTGCGATAATATACCAAATACCAACTTCAGAATATATCCCTTAACCCGGATATATCAAGAAAAAAGAAAACTTCTTTTTTCTTCTTTTTTTTAACCAGTAGATTATTTTCCATACAAAACACCCGCATAAAATACTTATTTATAATGATAATAAAAACAAAAATTAAAACAATCAAAGGTAGTGGACAAAAATTCACTAATTGATTTATAAACAGGAAATTAAAACCTGAGTTTGAATTTAGTGTAACAAACAGGAAATATGTTAGGAATGTTAGGAAAAAATGTATCTATATACTTTTTTCTGTATTAAAATTAAACCTCGCATATTAGCCGGAGTCTACGAATAAATTAACCTATATTATTTTAAGAATTAAACTATCTATTCCTTCATTTATCAATCTATTAATGATATATATATATATATATATATATATATATATATATATATTGTTAAATAAAGCAGCCACAACTACCCTTTCTAGAAGACTTACAATGCACCTTACAGACAATAGCTCAATAGCCCAACACCTAAAATCACACTCATGTCCCAACAATAAATTCCGGAAAATACTTAACGATAATACTACCATTATAGAAACACAATCATGTAAACAACGATTAAAAATCTTAGAAGCACTTCATATTAGACACAAAAATCCAAAACTAAACAAAATAAACTTTGATAATAGCACCAACATTCTAAAATGCCTATAATTACTATAAAATTAAAATAGCAAAAAATAATAATAATAATAAACAACAATAATAATAAACACAACCTATATAAATGGTAAATGGAATATCCCATTGTTGTACAGCTAAAAATACCTTGAAGATGGCCCACGATAGGGCAGAAAGTACTCGGTCTATGACATATGGCGAATACATCAGCCAATTCTCGCCAGATATTAAAACAATAATCCGGCAATATGAAAAAACAAAGGATAGGACTTGCAGACAGAAAATGGCTGCTTTATTTAACAATAGAAATTGCAGGAGAAAATGCTGCCTAAATACACACACATATATATATATACTCTTATGTTTTTGGTTTACATCCGCTTGTTTTAATTAATTCCACACATAATTGTTCTGATGATCCTTTCGGTGAGATTCTGATTCTATCTATTTTCTAAACCAGCTCTACAAACGTATTAAACATTTTTATATTCATACATAACTCTCTATATATATTTGTGTGTGTAACCTATATATATATATATCTAAATATATAAAAGTAAGTTTTTGGTATGTACGTGTCGATGTATAAGTTCAAAACGGGAGATCACTCTGATTCGAAATCTTGCATACATATTACTATCCTTCTAACTAAGAAACACGCCAAATTTGGTTATTGTTTTTTAATGATTAAGGTTTATGATTAATTAATTAAGCCAGAATCCCCCAATTTGCGAAACTGTCTGTATACAAACTCCTGCTGATGAGAAAATATTGTCCCCCTGCCTGACTTTTTGTTACAGCGATACCAGCAGTGAAAATTCAATTTTAGTGAATAAATTTCGCTGTCTTAAGCTCGGAATTTATCGCCTATTTATAGTCCAAACTTAAAACTTAATATGGTTGAAAAAAATAGAAAATAATCTTTCTTAATATATAATTTGTATGTGTCTTTATCCATTGAATTATTTTTTATAGCGAGTTAGAAAAAAATATTTATACCGCAATCTTTTTATTCCTGTCTTTAAAATATCAATTCAGTTAGAAATGAAATGAAATAATCTATCTTACAAATATTTATTTGGTAAGAAATATGTGGTTTTATCGATTGAATTATTTTTTACAGCGAAGTAAATAAAAATAAAAAGCGAAAACATTTACTAATAACTCAACTTTGTTTTTAATCAGTATTTAATTTTTTATGTATAAAAGAGTTTTAGAAAAAAAAGCCTTTTACAAAAATAGGTAGTTAAATTATATAACTACTTATTTCGTAAATAAGTAAACATATAGTTGTAATAACAATAACAAAATTTTAAAAATAAAAATACGATGTAGTTGAATAAATTATAAGAAGTTTAAGTTTAACTTAACATTTCGTATATAAACAGTGTTTGAAATGTTAAGCTTTGTTTCTATTGTGTTTATTAAACACACTAAACAAACATAAAATAAAGATGATTCGAATGTACGTAACTTGAATAAGAAAATTTGATATCTAATTCATCATAATTCTAATGATAAATAAATAGGCAGATTTTTTTTTAATTAAGTCACCACTTCCTTTTTTTTTCTCTTTCTTTTTTTACTAAAAACCGTTGAACTTATCTCGGCTGAACTTGAAAAACGGTCGGAAAATTAGGGTGACCCAGAAAAAACAGAACCCACAAATTTTGTAATAAAACTGTAAATTTTTACTAGAGGGGTTTAGGGTAAGGGGTTAGGGTTAGGGTTAGTGTTGGGGATTATGGTTAGTTTAATGGGAAAATAAAAAAAATCATTGTTGTTCCTTTTTTTTCCGACCGTTTTTCAAGTTCAGCCCTTATCTCGAGATTTCTTTTAATCATTTATTAACATTTTTTTTTAATTATAGAAGTTACTTTAATTCATTCATATTAGTGTCGTCTCGAATATAACATTTATTTCGACCGTTTATTCATTAGACAATTCTCGGCGATTTTTTAAAAAATTTGATAAATGATTATCTCCTATTAGTTACCACCAATTTTCCCTGTGAAATTTACCCACCCTGCTATTTAACACAATGAAACTTGCATAAAAATTAATATTATCTTGAAAAAAATTTCCTTTCGAAAGGAGAAACATTAAACAAACTCCTGATGATTTTTAAAAAAAATTTCAGCTCACGTAAATAATGAAAATTATGATTGAAAAATAATGTTTTCATTTTTGCACCATTGAATCAACTGAAATTTAACGTAGCCAAAAACAACTTACGATAAGAGGATTTTAAAAATATAATTCAATTAATGGTCCGATTTTCACGAAAACATATTTGGGAAAATATTTTTTTACGATGTCTACCCCCATCCCCTATTTCATTTTATGAGGTATTAAAAAAATGAACCGAAATTGGGTGTACTTATATCTTATTTTCTCCCCACTCACTCTTTGGTTTTCCTATTTTTTTTAGTCCGGTCATGGACCGGGTGCGTTAGCTAGTATATATACACTATAAATAATGTCTGACGAAACTTCAGAAGAGAGAAACAAGAAGATATCACGGGACAATTAATTACTAGATTCACCTTGTATCTTTCCTTAGTAAATCTTTTTCCCTATTCTTAATACTCGTTGTGTTTCTTCCTATGAGTTCTCAGTTAACTCGAATACTAGAGTTACAGCAAATATACAGTGCGATCTTCTCCTTATGATATCTATTCTTATTAGAATTATTGATCGTCTAGTCAGCGGTATTGATAATATGCCAATTACATGAAAGGCGCGCTTAGCTAATTACCTTGGGAATATTTGCTTTAAGTGAGCGAGGAAAATACTGACCAATGTTCAAATCTTCGACCGCTGTCCATATTGTGAAGTGTTACACGGGCCTTCCCCTATACCATAAAAAGTGAATAAAAATAACAATCTATATATTAATACTCATAATAAGGAAGCGCATGGTGTAATGCTTAAAGTCATTGGAAATGGACTCGTCGCCCCGAGTTCAAATCCTGGACGTGGTAATTACATTTCACTTAGCGCTAATACCTTTGGGAAGGGTATGAATCCTATTCTCCTTCCTGCTATGGGTAAATAGTAGGGCAGACTTGGCTGTTTAACCTTGGTTAGGCAACCGGTCTAGGAGAAAGAAAACTCTGAATTCAAACCTGTTAAACTCCGCTTAAGAAATTGACATTGTGTTAGATCCTACTCGTGCGGAGGGGTTGGTAAATAAATATATATATCAATACTCATGTTCCTTACTCATGTTCCTTAATTTTACGACTTTTACCATCTTGCAACACCCCTGGTTAAAAATAAGACCGCATAGATTCTCCTAGATGAAATGCAAAAACGTAAATCCTTATTATTTGGTGTTGCTTATCCACCCAATTCTTATTTCTCATGAGTATTGTTATCTCAGCTAAATAAGAGAACATTCCGTTTTCATTATAAAGAAAAAAATGGAAGAAACAAACACGCTACATAGAAAAAATATGAGAAACAAAGAAAGATAGATGGGGAAATATACAGAGGGATTGGGTGTGCGGAAGCGATAAAGCTAATCTGTTTCACTCAAATATAATGAAAATATGGAAAGACAGAAAGAAAGAAAAAAGTGTGAGAGAGAGTTAAATCAAAATTATTATACTTTACTTATTGAACTATTTAGCAATAGCTCTTAAGTAAACATATGAAACGTTGCAATAATTAAATTATCATATTGTGGTATATCCACAGGTTCTGCTAGTACGCGTATATTATGAAAGACGTTTGGATTTTTTCTTATTTGTGGAGCTGGCCTTTTTCATGTGTGTTTTATTCTATTTGTAGCGTTAGTTTCCTATTTGCCTGGGAGAGTTGTCTGCCCGATTTAGTTTGCTGGTGCCCGCTAGGGGGCTATAGTATTTAAGCGCCGGGTTCAAACCCTTCTGCCGCTTTTCCTGTTCCAGTAACCACGAGACACATGGGGTAGATTTTGGTCTACTCCTTCTCGTTGGGGCTCCGCCCACTAACATTACTGTAAGTTCTTCACAGCATGGACTATCCTTAGTCTCATGTCTGTACTTTTTGTATATCTTGTACCATTCATGAATGTGTGTTTATCTTTCTACATGTAACTTCGTCTTACTTATGTATTTTGTATCTTGTTATATCCATGTGCTGTCCATATTAAATGTTTTATCTGTCAACTTTCGTCGGAGTCATGTATCCAATATATATAACTTTGAACATTTCTTACAACTGGTGACTACCCGAAGTGATGAACACGTTTTTTGAAGGTTTTGGAACTTTAACCTTAAATCGGGCAGACAACTCTCCCAGGCAAATACGAAACTAACGCTACATATTCATTGCATTTCGTTACGGATTTCTTTTTCTTATACTTGTAAATAAAATTTAAGAATTGCACCCATACGCGAATTCATCCTTAACAGGAATTATTTTTTTAACCTGTCTCCTCAGATGATTACCACAGGAATAAGAACTACGATAGAGAACGCAAGAAAGTCATTATGAGTGGGGGTGGTGGGGGGTAAAAAGATTATTTTTATTAACCAGGATCAGGTAGCTTCATGCTGGAACCACCACCGTTTGTTGATGGTAGATGAATTCCTTCTGTTTACCGCACAGATCCCTGTGCTACTCATACGCTGAGTTGGTAAATGCCGGTATCGAATCAGGAACCTTGAGGTTCCTAGCCGAACACTCTACCGACTGAGCTAAACCGGCTAAGTGGGGCTACCTGTGGCCGTGGGTGGTGACCCGTGATGTTTAAGGACGGGATCCCGTTGACTGAGTAATCCATACCATGTAAAATTCCATTCTGTCCCTTATTTAGGCTAGATGGGTGGTCGGAGTGCACTCCCTCCAATCAGCCGGCTGGTCACGTCAAACTCATGCTTTTGCATAGCCTTCTTACCGGCTCTAAATATCTATATGTTATATACCTTCTTACTTCTTACTCTGGTCGTCTACTCTTCTGGCCGGCTTGGTTCTTTTATCATCTATCTTGGTCTGGTCTGTCGTGGTGTTTCTTGGGGACTTCGGGTCTGGTTTCTGTTGGGGATCATTCCTTATCAGAAGCCTTGTGTCATTGTTAGTTTTTAGTAATAAACACAAGACTTCGATTTACGATGATGTTACTTTATTCGTAGACCCCCAGACCAGACATCTGCGCAGTGAGACTCACATCTTGCTAGCTTGGCTGCTAAGTTCTAACTCTAACTAAGTTGCTTACCCCTTAAACCGGAAGGGGGCTTTCTATGGGGTTCTCACGGTCTATCCCCAGAAAGCAAGGTCAGAGTGAGGTCAAACGCTGTCACTCACTCTCAAGGCCCTCAGCTGCACTAATATGATTTCTACACTATTGTCATAATCATTAGGTATCAAATGATTATGTAACAATGCACCTATATGATTGACCCAACACTGGAGGCGTGTGGGCTAGTGGTTAGAGTCGTGGAAAATGGACTCGTTGATTCGAGTTCAATTCCTAGACGAAGCTGTTGGCATCTCACATAGCGCTAATACCCGCGGGAAAGGTATGAATCCATATATTCTCCCTCCAGCTATGGGTTAAATAGTAGGACAGACTGGGCCCTTCAGCCTTGGGTAGGTAACCAGTCTAGGAGAGGGATAACTCTGAATTCAAAATTCCCGAGTTCGATCGTTGATTGGGTTTGTGGCAACCCTTGATGCACCAATTCTTTTCTATCGACTGTGCCAAAAAGTGTGGATGGTCCAACACAAGCCTTCACTACTATAAACAAATCACTGTGTGGATGTTCATTGTATGAACACTCATACGTCGATCGACGGGAGAGTCCATCATATGATTGATCCAACACTATAGCCCTTATGGCGATCGCCAACGCTAAAGAATAAATAAAACAAAACGTCTTCGACAGAAAATAACCCAACAAGAGATGACATGCCGTAAAATCTAAACAACCTTCTAACTATCCTAAATACTCGTTGGGTTTCTTCCTATTATTCCTCGGTTAACTCAGATACTCGAGTTACAGCAAATAACACATCACTCAATAATTCCCGGACCTAAATAATAAAACAACAACTTTTGAGGCAAAATTCGACTTCGGCCCAAACGAGTTAGTGGAGTTTTTTAGAGTTTTCCCGAACAACTACCGAATGTGGGCGACCTGAGCGTTCAGCATCATATGTGTCTGCATGACCGCATTTCAAGTCAGCATACCACCTCTTAACCCTTATTTCTGACGGAACAGAGTTCGAATAACTTATGAAGCCGTTGCTACAGTATTTTTCCATCAGAAAGCAATGCTTTATCAACACACGAAATTCAGATTTTTCCATTGTTTTGAAAAATTTGCAACAGTAGCTTCACTTAAATAAATACATTTTTAAAGTAATAAACCGATTGGACTCAAATTTTGACACGTGCCATTTGAAGGTTAGTACTTTATAAAAATCACTTTTTTTTTTATTTAGTGGCGCCATCTATATATCAGGCCCGGGATTTATTGAGTGATGTGTTATACCTTGGGATTTATTTGCTAATGATATCTATTCTTATTTAAAAATATTGATTGTCTGGTCAGCGGTATTGAGAATAGGCCAATTATATCAAAGGAACACTCAGCTAATTGTCTTGGGAATATTTGCTGTATGTAAGCAAGGAAAAAACTGACCACTGCCCAATTCTTCAATCAACATCCATATGTTACATAGACCACCCTAACACCATCCCCTACACCATAAAGAGTGAATAAAAATAACAATACGTATATATTATGGAATACGTTTTGATTTTTTTCTTCTTTGTGGAGCTGACCTCATGATTATTTGGCTTTGATCACCCACTAATCTCCCTTTCTAAAAAGCAAACACAACGTGGTATTGAGGTCGTTTAGCAGGCGGGACTGAGCGAGCCGCGGACGGTACTGCCCACGAAGAAGTACATCATAAAAACTATAGCACACAGTAGTTGTTGATTCCAGGATTTAACACAGAGAAAAGTGACATAAATCAGTAATCAGGGCAGTTTTATTGAACTGAAAACCAGAGAATGTCTGATAGAAACTTTGTGGCAAAATAAATCTCCTGGGCTGACAGCATGGGATTTA
>CM042173.1:55491544-55506544 GCA_023376005.1 Doryteuthis pealeii
ATAGACTTGGGATAAAATCTGAAAACTGAGTTAATATCGCCTTGGTCAGCCGAGGACTATTCAGCAACCGGTCAGACATATCAAATGGACCAAATTGTGAATTGCAATTTGAAATCACCTAACGGTTAAGATAGTTGACCATCATTTCAATATTTTCAATCTCTTAAATTTCAATCAACGTTGTAAGGTCCTTATAAGCAACGATTCAGTCTTGATTTTGAATACTGGATTCGAATGTTTTATTACATTATTCATATGCAGCTTATGAATTATCTACGTACCTGTAATAAGATAATTTGAATAAGAGTTCGTTCGATTTTAAATCGGAGGGAGTTAAGTGGGGAATTTCCATAACCGTTAGAGGTAGGATTGATTTATGATGACACCGACTTGACCCCTCCGGAAGGCGCCATTACAGACGTGAGAAGTTTCACTTTAGATTCGACAAGGCACTTAACAAGACTCTCTCATCTCTCATACTCTGTCTCTTCCTTCCATTTATACACCCGATTAAAGTGGTATATTACAATTCTAAGTTTTGATAAGTTCAGTGGAAACTAAATGCCGCTTAAATCGGTGTTTTCGGCTCTCGTGCTGTCGCTCTTGATCCGTGCGAAATCTGGGTTGTTTTAAATAAAAAATTTTAACAGAAAAACAAGTGTTGTTAACAAGAAATGACCAGCCCGAAGCAGCCAAAACGAAGAAGCAAGCCACAGGCTCAGCCCGAGAGAAGTCGGTCCTGGAGAAAATGGTGGTCGATGAGCTAACAGCAGTAGAAGTAAGCAGAAGGGTAACAAGTAAGAGCCATCATCATCTCTCATACTCTGTCTCTTCCTCCCGTATATACACCCGATTAAAGTGGTATATAAGTTTTGATAAGTTCAATGGAAACTAAATGCCGCTCAAATCTTTCTCAACAGAATCAAGTAAAATTCCATTTTGAATCTCATTTTGATCTCATCACAAATCACTGACCCGGAATTTTGATTCCCAAAATCTCCTTTCATTGACCTCTAGGGGTCAGATAATTGCACTCTACGTAAGTCGCAAAAACATCAATGAATGACCTGTTTTAAATGGAATTTGTTTGTGTGCCCCTGGGTGGCAACTTTTGGTATGTCACCCGCCATCAAAAGGGGAAAGTTATTATTCATATAGAAGAAGAAGAAGAAGAAGAAGAAGAAGAAGAAGAAGAAGAAGAAGAAGAAGAAGAAGAGAAGAAGAAGAAGAAGAAGAAGAAGAAGAAGAAGAAGAAGAAGAAGAAGAAGAAGAAGAAGAAGAAGAAGAATGACATTATGATCAAACACTGATTTATTTACGGGGACGGATGAGAAGTGTCACCTCGACAAGGGACGTACACTGGATAATATATATATATATATATATATATATATATATATATATATATATATATATATATATACGTGTGTGTGTGTGTTCTTTCATACATATGAAAATAATGAAAATGTTATTTGTATATAGATATTTATAAGACAGAGTTTGCGCATTCATTTCCGTAAAATTGCCAAAGTTTTGGTGAAGAAGGTTTGAATTATTTATCACAAAATATAAATAGGGCTGTGGAGTTGCAACACAAAACCTCCCACTGCAACTCCGCCTCCTTCTTACATGATTAAGTGATTGTGGCTTATAAATCTCAGAAAGCCTATGCATACGCCCAAACCTGAGTAGGCCTATATGATTATTACTAGGTAGTATCAAAGAATAAAGATATTGTGGCTTTTATATCATATCTCTTCATTGTTTAATAATTTCAAAGGAAATTACAGGCAAAAACTTTGAGAGGATATAGTAGAAATAATAATACGAATAAAAATGCTATAATGTAAGACTTTTTACACACACAAACACATACATGCACACACAAACACACACACACACCCATATATATATATATATATATATATATATATATATATATATATTATATATATATATAAATGTATATTATATATACTTATATATATATATATATATATGTATATATATATATTTGTACGTGTAAGCATGTATACATATATACATACATGCATATATATAATCATATATCCGCGGGTGTTTGTATATATATATATATATATATATATATATATATATATATATAGAGAGAGAGAGAGAGAGAGAGAGAGAGAGAGAGAAACACGTCCGCTCTGCTTCCAAGTTAGTTCGAATCTAAATTCTAAATTAAAACTACATCGCGTGTCTGTCATGACGCTTTTCAAGGGACCAAAAGGTTACACAGTGGTTATTTTCCATTGGAATGCCTTGATTCTATATCTGACAGACCCGAATTTAAATCTACTTACGATGACTTCTCATGAATTGTATCAATATATACTATATAATATAAGCATCTAAAAGGCATAACAAAAATAAAAATTATGTAATGTAAGATTTTATTATACCTATACTCTTGCAATAAAAACTATAACTAAAATAACTACAAAATATGACTTAAAACGTTGAGATTAATTTCTTTAAAGAACTTGAGTAGCATCGGAGTCGATATATTCTGACCGACTCCAACTCCGACTCCAATGAGCCTTAATTGCTTCCGACCCCGGCTCTGACTCCATGACTCTGACTTCGACTCCATTTGACCTTTGATTGCTTCCGACTCCGCAACATCAACTTTGCAGCTCAGAATATAAATGAGATTGCACAAGGAAACTTGCAAATTCTATCAACTCAAGTGTCATTACCAAATGAATCAGCACGGACGTCGTTATATCTCAATTCAACGTCAGAAATAAATGTAGATAATAATTACTTTTCCATGATATAGCGCTGTCATTCAGTGCGTCTGCAGACACCACAAGCTTTTATATTCTCGTACGCCCATTGACCCCAAAGGATCTAATTTACAATGACTTTATCGTGATATTTGTAACGCTAACGGCAGCAGCAAATCATTATCTTAACACTAATACCAATAAAAGAGTTGTAAGGTTGTTTCTGTTATTGCTTTCGGCCATGGGTTGGTTGGTTGGTTGGTTGGTTTTACGGCATTCAACCTTGTTGGGTTATTTTATGCCAAAGATATAGTTTTATTCATTCTTGAAGTTTACTGGGGGAAAAATTAAACTCACTTTTTTAAAACACATATTTGTTAACTTATTTTCTTCCATTTAATCCACAGATGGTTGCAAGTATCAAGCATTCAACGAGTATCGAACCCACTATTCAGTAATACTGGATATGCGAGTCTAGATTGCAAACCAATACACCCCGATGGAACATCCTTTCTACCAAAACCGTTCGCCACTGGTAAGATGTGACACAAGGTCGGAAATATGAGGCACCTAACGAGAATGGAACACATGTTACCTAATCTACGCGGTTGTATAAGATTATTGTCAATCCCCTGTAATTCTGAGGGGATGACCCCTTCATACCATGGCCGGGTCCTTCTATGGAAAATTACAGAAGCCCGCCAAATATGTGAAGTCACGTGGGGCCTTTTTCAGAGTCCCCAGTTTGCAGTTATACATCAGACAGAGCAGCGGCCATTTTATGCCCTGTCTAAAGCTGGAACTCACGCGCGCTATGTTATGTCTGGGTTGGGGATTTACCGAATAAAGAACATTAAAAGAAAATCGAAGTCTTGTGTTTACTAAAAACTAACAATGACACAGGGCTTCTGATAAGGAGAAATCCCTAACATGGAAACCAGACCGAAGTCCCAAGAAACTCCAGACGCAAAATGTTAGAAGATAGAACCAAAGCCGGCCAGAGAGAAGACGACTAGAGTAAGAAGTAAGAAAGGGTATACAACATTATATCGATTTGGTACTGTGAAAACCTCAGTACGTAACACACGCTATTCAGTAACAATGGATCTGAGAGTCTAGCTTGCAAATCATTACGCTACAATAAGACGCACTATGTATTTATCCCTTCGCTACGGGTAGGATGTGACACGAAGCCGCAAGTATGAGGCATCCACCGAGGATCGACCACGCTTTTAACTAATAATGAATCTACGAGACTAGCTTGTTAACCGTTACACCACTATGGGAGGCCCTAAGTATTTATCGACCCGTTCGCCATGGTAGGATGGGACACAAAGTCAAAAGTATGGGGCATCCAATGAAGGTCGGCTTACGGTCAAGTCATGTTGATCGCACCGGTTCCCGCTAATTCACCGAAGTTAAGTAGCAATAAACCTGTTCAATACTTAGATGGGTGATCATTTAATCAATATCAAGGTTGTAAGCAAACTATTATTAAAATTACTTAATTTGACATTAAATGACCCAAAAAGAGTTGATATGTTGTAAAACAACCAACCAGCAAACGAGGATGGAACACGCTATCCAGTAGTAATGGGTCTCCGTGACTAGCTTGCACTATGATGGGACGCATGTTTGGGTACGTCTAAACAAAGTTGGGGTTTGCCACCAGCAGGCATTACGATACAGCTTCCATCCTCCCGTTATCTCGTTCGGTCAGGTTTCGAAAGCTGTTTTTCGGAACCATGTGTCCAGTGGTTAAGGAATATATTAGCGTGCCCAGGGAGCCACCCTCAAGCTCTTTTGATTTAAATGGACAGGGCTGGGTTTATTGCTCAGTGTCTGTGGCGTGTCAAAAGAGCAATACCAACGGGATACGTTCCAAGTGCACCAACTACAATTGGTATCACTTTCACACTCATATTCCGCAGCCTTTTCAATTCTCTAGCAAGGTTCAGTTATGTGTCTATCTTTTCGATTTCCTTCGCTAAATACATGGTTTTTATTATTATTATTCTTTGTTATAGAGTTTTTCACACCAGCGTTAGCTGATGGACTTTCACAGAAGTCTGAATGACAACAAGTCTCCTCAGGTCTCCAGGACTTCTTCCAGGTATTCTAGCCGATTGCAGCAATGTAGTTGTCTGGATGGTCTCAATTCATCCTCTGATTTCCAGTTCCTCCAATCTTTTTTCCACGCTTTTGAGGACCGTTCCAAGTGCACCAACTACAATTGGTATCACTTTGACCCTCATATTTCACAGCTTTTTTAATTCTTTTAGCAAAGTCCAGGAATGTGTCTATCTTTTCGTTTTCCTTCATCTTCACCCTGTGATCTGCTGGAAATGCAAAGTCTACCAGTTAGGCAAGTTCTCTTTTTCTTGTTAATCAATACTAGATCTCGTCTTCTGGATGGGTAAGGTGACCCGTCTTTATCCCAGAGAATTTTATGCGTTTCATTTCTCAAGAACAATTCTGGTTTATGCATATACTATTTTGTTGTATGGTTAATCGATCCTTGTGCTCAATTGACATGGTAGGATGTCAGTAAATAAACATACCTAAATTAACCGAAACTTTCAGACGCCAACATTTATCAAATGATAGATAACCGACTTTTCAACAGTTCATTCGGTAGACTTTAAAATTATTTTCTCTCTTGTGATTAGTACAAGAAAATTTATTGACGCCTTTAATTTAATTGCAACCAGATATTATCTCTAATACTTAGGATTAGAAAATACAACTTGATTTTTTTGTAGTTGAGAGACCTCATTTTTTTTAAACTTAAGAATTGCAACAATATGTGGGCCTTTCAAAAAGCTCTAAAGCCACATCCAGAAAGAAGATGATTGATTGGTTGTTAGGTAGATTTTGCGACATGTCAACCCTTGTTGGGTTATTTTACGCCGAACATGTTTTGATTTATCCGTTCTTGATGGGTATTCAATTTTAGGTAGACAAATTTTACGTCATGTCAACCCTTAGGTAGGTAGATTTTACAACATGTCAACCCTTATTTTACGCCGAAGTCGTTTTGTCTCAATCATTCTTGATGGTATTTTTTATAATTGTATTCTCATGGACACGCGCATGACAACATTCGCACACGTACAAACAAACAAAAAACGCATTCACGTAAACATGCAACACGAGAATACAGTTATAAAAATACCATCATTTTCAAAAAAAATAAAATTTCATTAACTAGAAATGCCTTAAAAAACGACTTCAGTTCCAGTGATCTTCTGCAAAAGAGATTTTATCTCGAAAATTCAAAATAAAATACAGGTTAACACACAACATCATTGTTACCGTATGATTATTTTTTTCTCTTTACACCTGCATTGTGATAGCCTTCAAAATCAACCTCCAAACCAATATATACACAATGCTTCAAGCAAATTATAAAACTCTCTTATATATATATATAATATATATATATATATATATATATTCTTTTTTTCTAATGATCTATCAATCTATTCTTCTATCTATCAATTCTTCTCCTAGTTTCTGTCTATCTACTTATATATATATATATATATATATATATATATATATATATATATATATATATCTGTCAAAACATTATCTTTTTTCTATCTAGCTTCTTAAACAGATAAAATATTTTCATATGTCAAGAAAAATAAAAGATATCAGATATTATTTCTAACCGATCAGCTTGAAATTTCTTTTCTCCCTCTCCCTTCAAAATAAATAAATAAATAAATAAATAAACATAATGATTTCCTTATCACATATTCCTGTAATTCCTGCTGACATTGATAATTGAAATCAAGGAAACCAGGAACCATTTCCAAAGAGAAAGACAGACAGACAGACAGACAGTAAAAGGGTGAACGACATTTGAAAAGGACTAAAATGTTTGCCTAAAAAAATCCATTGAAAATCGCGATATAAAACTGTCTCTTTTAATCAGTTATAAACCCATTAACACATAACCGTGATAGATTTCTTAATTTAAAAAAATCAGATTAAAAAAAGATAAAACTTAATATAAAATCAAATTTACTTGTACTCCATTATAAATAATCATTTATACATTAAAAAGACATCTTATTATAATGGAGATTGTGTGTTTTTCTGTCTGTAACCGAAACTATATTCCTACTCAAGTCACACTTCTCTTAGTTATTGACATCACATTCTCCATGATTTTATTTTTATCTAAACCTCAATTATTAATAAAATTGTCTTACATTATTAATACTGTTAACTATGTCTACATACTGACAACATGCAATTGTATTAAAAAATCGAATTTAATAATTATGTGCTTAATATTATTGATTTCTAACTGTTTGGTTTTATTTTAATGAATATAAGCAAAAATCTCTTCAATGAATCTTAAATGAAATCCATTAACAAGATAAAATAACTGTCATTTTATTATTTACTTCCTCTTTTAACTAAATACTTAAATTAGAAAAAATAACAATGAAAGACGAGAGTGATGGAAGAGTAAGTTTCAGTTGTTCCATTTTTTATTATACTCCCTCTGTTTCAAATCTTTTATTATACTCCCTCTGTTTCAAATCATTTTATCTGTATTCTTATTTAGTTTCATTAGCCTTTCTAATTTAATACAATATTTTATTACATTAAAACTTAAATACTTGCACCCGGAGGGTGCATATATTTGCTAGTTTAAATAAAATAAGAAGTTGTCATAGTTTAAGTAAGGGCAAGTAACTCTGATTTTTATGGTAAGTTTATCAAATAAAGTCGTACGTTAACTTACAAACGTCACAATCTACGAGTTTTCCGAGTGGCTGTATTGTTTGGTTTTATCTTTTGCGCCTTCCTTCAAAAGATTATATTAAATAAAATGAAAATGACGAAAAAATAAAAAGATTTCAAAAGGCGAGGTATACATTTGCTTGTCGATAAAAAAAATCCCCATAAAAAGTTATGTCAATAAAAAATACCTTCAAACCGGTAAAAAAATATTTTAAAGAAGGCGAGGTAAAATATGTACATTTACTTGTAAAAAGACCTAATGCGCAAAATATCGCTTTCATATCGCATCAACTTTTCGGGAAAAATGCCTTCAAACAGGGAGTTCATTAGTAGTACGGGTCGGATTTTGAGCAGGAACCCCTTAGTTTATTTTTTAGGCCAGGAGGCCAGAACGCTTTTATGCGATATGCACCAAAATGTTGGCTTTTCAATTTAAAAACGAATCAAAATTATTTAAATTCATTATTTATATTGGTTACATCAAGTGCTAGCATCTGTATGATTGTCCAAACCCTATTGCTCCTATGGCAAACACCCAACCTTCTTTTTATCATATATATGCTAGAAGGCCGTGGCTGAAGGCCTTACTGCTTCTGGGTATGACATTAAACCGCAGCTAATATCTCTTTGATTTATTTCTTCCATTTTAAATTGCTGTTGTATTTCCAAAGATGTTTTAGTTGAATGTGTATTTGTGTTTTCCTTTAATGTTTTTGTATGTTGTCATAGTTTTCTTTTTATTTGTCAATCAAATCTAAACTCCTATCCAGCTTTTGTGTTTCTGTTTCTGTTCCGTAGTTGTACACCAATTCTATCACAAACTAGTTTTGCTCCTGCGTAAATAATGTTATCTAGGTCAGTGATGTTGTCTGTTGAGAAGTTATTTAATATTTTGTGTTTCTTTTCGGTTTCTATCACGACTCTTTTCCATTTCTATGTTTCTTAGGGATAATAACGTACCTTTTTTTTAATTAGTCACTATTTGTGTTAACAGCTGTATATGGTTTCGTTTGTTCTTATGTTAATACTGGTATTACAATGCTAGGTTGTAAGATTTTTTTTTAGTAAGTTTGATTTTCATATTATTTTACCCCTTTTGAGTTTTCACAACAGCATTAGCTGATGGTCTTTCACTGGAGTCTGAAGTGATAGCAAGTCTCCTCAGGTCTCCAGGACTCTTCTGAGTATTCTGGCAGATTGCAGTAGTGCAGTGTATTGAATGGTTTCAATCCTTCCTCTGATTTCCAAACATTCCAGACCCTTTTCTAAACATTTGGGACCGTTCCAAGTGCACCAACTACAATTGGTATCACTTTGACTTTCATATTCCATAACTTTTTCAGTTCTCTGGCAAGGTCCAGATATTTGTCCATTTTTTCATTTCCTTTAGCGTCACCCTGTGATCTGCTTGGCACTGCAAAATCCACCAGTTGACAAGTTTCTTTCTTTTTTGTTTATCAACACTAGGTCTGGTCTTCTTGCTGGGATAAGGTGATCCGTTTTTATTTCATAGTCACAGAGAATATTATGTGTTTCGTTCTCAAGAACAGATTCTGGTTTATTCATATACCATTTTGTTGTATGGTCAAAATTAAATTTTTTGCATAATTCCCAGTGGATCACTCTTCCCAACCCAGTCGTGTCTGGTTTTGTACTCCGTTGTGCTAGTTTGCTACATTCGCATAGTACATGGTTTACAGTCTTATCTCTATTACCGCATAATCTACATTTACTATTTTGTTGGGTATTATTATTATTATTAATTATTATTATTATTATTATTGTTCTGAGTTTTTAATTGATTTTTCGTTGATGGTCTTTCACTGGAGTTTGACGACGATAAGTTTGCAAGTCTCTCGGATTCTCCTGAATATTTTGACTGATTTCAACAATGCTATTGTCTCTATTCTTCCACTGATTTACAGTTCCTCTAGTCTATTTTCTAAGATTTTGGGGACCGTTCCAAGTAACCTACTACTATTGCTATCAGTTTTACCCCTATATTCCACAGTTTTTCCATTCTCTAGTGATATCTAGGTATTTGTCTATCTTTTCATTTTCTTTCATCTTCACACTGGGTTCTGCTGGAACTTCAAAATCTACCAGTTGATAAGATCTTTTTTTTTTTTTTTTGTTTTTTTTTCTGTCTTTATTTTAAAAGCCCTGGGATTTTTATATGTTTCACTTTCAAGAACAGATTCTGGTTTATGCATTACCATTTTTTTTGTATGGTCAAATTTCGTTTTTGAATAATTCCCAGTGGATCACCTTTACAATCCAGTCGGGCTGAGCTTTATAGTCTCGTTATGCTAGTTTACTGTATTCACTTAATACATCGTTTTATGCTCATTATTATTATTATTATTATATTATTATTATTATTATTATTATGTTTTTTTTTAGTTTGAAAACTAATTATATATATTGGTTAGGAGGTTGATTTAGAAGGCTATCACAATGCAGTTTGGAATAAATAAATAAAATAATAATACGGTAGCCAAAGTGTTGTGTGTTGACCTGTTATTTTATTCTTTTTATATATATATATTATATATATATATATATATATATAATATATATATATATATTAAGAAAGAATTAAAATTTACTATATATATATATATATATTATATATATATATATATATATATATAAGAAAGAATTAAAAATTACTATATATATATAATATATATATATATATATATATATATTATAATATAAGAAAGAATTAAAAATTACTATATATATATATATATATAATTAAAAATTACTATATATATATATATATATATATATATATATATATATATATATATGATTTTTAATATTCCCAGATATATTGTTTGAAAGAATACTAACATTCTCCTTTAATATAAATTGTTTGCAAGGAGTATTAGCTTTATTCTGTTTATAAAGTTGACTTAGTGACATTTCCCGCCTTTTTCTATCTATACATTAAAAAATTACTTTTCATCTTTTTCTTTTTTTTTTTTTTTTTTGAGCGAAATTTTCTAGAATATTTTGCTTGTCTCGTGCTGTCTGTAATTGATTTTTTTTCTATGTATTCATTTTGTAATTTACGTTTTGATGAGACCGGTAGGTAAAAATAAATTCATTAATCAATTTTTTAATAGAGTTACCCTTATATACATATACATATATATATATGTATATGTATATATATATGCATATATATATATATTTATATATATATGGATATGTATATATGTATACATACATGTATATATATGTGTGTATATGTATATATACATATGTATATATATGTATCCATGTATTTATATGCATATATATATATATGTATATATATGTATCTATGCATATATATGTATATATATATATATATGCATGCATATATAGGTATATATATGTATGCACATATATATGTATGCATATATATATATTTATCAATGTGTGTGTGTGTGTGTGTGTGTGTGTGTGAGAGAGAGAGAGAGAGAAGAGAGAGAGAGTGTGTTGGTGTGTGTGTTTTATTGAAATTTTAATCATTATTCTTTTCCGAAAATAGAACTGTCCATTATGAGCATCCATTTCTTAGGATCAAAAACTAATTAGGTATACAATGTAGATCTGAAGATTTTTTGGTCAAAATTTTCTTTTTTTAGAATCAAATTTGATTGTATTATTCGGCCGAAAACCGCCTCACACAGTGTTTGAAGAAAAGAAAGAAAGAGCCAAAGAAACAAAAAAAGAAAGAAAGGAAGGAAGAAAGAATATAATTACAGATCGAAAGAAAGAGAATAGAAATAGATAAAGAAAGTAAGGTAGAAAGAAAGGAAGAAATATAAGAGAGAAGAAATGATAAAAGATCGCGAAAAGCAAGGATAAAAAAAGAAAGAAAGAAAGAAAGAAAGAAAGAAAGAATGGACCAAAAAACAATAGAAAGAAAAAAGAAGCAATCAACAAGGAAGGAAGGAAGAAAAAAAGGGACGAAAGAAACAAGGAAAAAAGAAAAAAAGAAATAAAGTAAGAGAAAGAAATAATAAAGCTCCTAAAGAAAGAAAGAAGAAATAATGAAAAGATTGGAAGAAAGAAAGGAATAAAGAAGAAAAGAAAAGAAAGAAAAAGAAAGAAAGAAAGAATAAAGGACCACGTGTAGAAATTAAATAGATAATCAAGAAAAAAAGAAAGGAAAAGGAAAAAACAAAAAAAAGCATTAAGACTAAAGAAGGAAATAACAAAAAAGAAAGAAAGAAGAAATGAATGAATAAATAAACAAAATCTATAAAGGAAATTGCTAGTGATGATGGGACTAACAAAGAAAATGAAAGAATAAAATGGAAATTAAGAGGAAACGAATACTGAAAACCTACAGGGAATAAAGAAATACGAAAAAGGGGGAAACTGTAGAAAGAATGAATGAAAGAAGGAAAGAAAGAAGAAAGAAAGAAAGAAAGAAGAAGAAAAGAAAGAAAAAAAAGAAAAAGAATGGAAAGCATAATTGGCCGAATAAATAGAAAGAAAGAAAGAAAGAAAGAAGTAGGAAAGCATAATGGGCCGAATAGAAAGAAAGAAAGAAAGAAAAGAAAGAAAGAAAATGAAAGATAAAGAAGTAGTAATAGAAATGAAAGAAAGAAAAAATAAAAGAATAAAATACTGAAAAAGAGAATAGAAAGAAGAAAGAAAAGAAAGAAAGAAAGAAAGTTATGGTAGCGGAATTGAACAGGATACCCCCGTGGAATAAATAAAGGGATAGGTTCAAAGTTCCGTGATGGCTCCCGAATACGAAAGTTCCCGAGTTCGAAAAGAAGGTTCCCGAGTCCGAGAAGGTTCCCGAGTCCGACAAGAAATACCTGAAGAAGGCCGGAGGGCATATCGGCCGAAACGTTGTACAAATAACGGTGAAGATGGGGACAGTAGTCCGAATGACACCAATAATACTAAAGAAAGAAAGAATTAATACCGAAAAAGAGAATAAAAGGAAGAAAGAAAGAAAGAAAGAAAGAAGAAAGAAAGAAAGAAGGAAGGAAAAATAGATAGACTGAAAAAAGAGAATAGAAAGAAAGAAAGATAGAAAGAAAGAAAGAGTAAGAAAGAAAGAGAACGCAAGAATAAAGTTAAAAAAGAGAGAAGATTATAATGAAGTCACTGAAAAAGGAGAATAAAAGTAAAATAAAATAATCGATTTGACGAAAACATTTTCTGGTTGTGAGTTCGATTCTCAACAGCTGCCACACTCCATACTCCCGACTTTTGACCGCAACTAAACCTAGCTTAATAAATAAGTATATGTGGCACCCCAAGTAGGATAAAGAAGTAAACGTACGTCATGCAACGGTTATCGTCACAGGAAATGGACTCAGTGAGCCGAGTTCAAATCATGGACAGGGCTGTTTCCTTCTCCCTTCACGCTTTTTAGGGAAGCCATTAATCTTTCTGTTCTCTCTTAAATTATCAGGAATTACAATTATTTGAAGGAAACGAGGATATACATGACATGATAATTTGACTATTACAAAGTTTGATATGTTTACGTAAGAGCTATTGCGAAATAGTTCAATATGTGAAAAGTATTTTAATCACTGAAGAAAAGCCAACACACAAAACCTTCGGGATAATCTTCTAACAAGGAAGATAATTACTCAGTAATTACTATTTCTTTCGTGAATTCTTGAACTCGCTGGTTCAAATCCTTGGATAAACGAACAATAAACACTGTTTTCTCCGTCGTTGACACTGACCACTCCTTCCACCGCCTGGTTCGTTCTGCCTCAGTCTGTATGCTTTTATTACAGTTCAACCAGCCACATACCTCATACCGTTCGAGGCTTTCATGCATGGCACAGGTGATTCTTTGCCGCTTACGTCGGGGTAATCAGCTATGCTCATTAAAATCTCTGGCGAAATTCTTTCTTTCTCTTTCTCTTTTGTCTTCTTTTTTAACTTTCTTTTTTTTTCTCTTTCTTTTCTGCTTTTTTCTATTTCACTGAAACAGACAATAAGTGCTATCGCTTCCTCTCTCTTTCTTTCTTCTTTCTTTCTTCTTTTCTTTTTTGTCTTCTTTTTTAACTTTCTTTTTTCTCTTTCTTTTCTGCTTTTTCTATTTCACTGAAACAGACAATAAGTGGTATCGCTTCCTCTCTCTTCTTTCTTTCTTTCTTTCTTTTTTCTTCTCAAATGTAGCACGTTTTTTATTCCATTTCTTTCTTCACAATTACAACGTAATTGTTCATTATTTATCTGAGTGGATGACAGAGAATATCATTTGAATACATGCATTCATATCTTATTAATCAACACAAAATGATCAATTATTTATCAGAAATCATAAGAGGGTGTGGCACACATATGTTCTAGCAAAATTAACATATAGACTAGCATGACCTGTGGATATACAGGAGTATGATAATTTAATTATCGCAACGTTTTCTATGTCTACTTAAGTGCTATTGTACTTAAGTAGACATATCATAGTTCGATGAGTAAAATGTATGATTTTGCTCTCTCTCTCTCTCTCTCTCTCTCTCTCTCTCTCTCTCTCTCTCTCACACACACACACACACACACACACACACACACACACAGACACACACACACACACACTCTCTTTCCTTCTTTTCATCTTTTCATTATGTTTGACTGAGATTAGCATTATCGCTTCCGCTGCGCTCAACCCCCCTCCCTATCTTTCATTACTCTCTTTCTTTCTTTGTTTCTTTTTATATTTTTGTGTAGCATATCCTTATCTTCCCTTTCTTTCTTTATAATAAAAGCGGAATAAACCATTGTTTAGCTGGGTGACGACACTAAGAATTTGACGGATAAAAATACCAGATAATCAGGATTTTTTTTTCATTTTATATTGGACGAATTGAATGGTTTCATTTTTAATCAGAGAGTCTTAAAGGTTATTTCCTTGTTGACACAGAAAAAACAGAACCCAAATTATTTATTTATTTCCCATTAAACTAACCCTAAACCATAACTTTAACCCTAATCTTAACCATAAACCCTAACCCTAACCCCTGTTTTAAACTTTAAAAAAAATTAAAAATTTTAAAAAATCCTTCTGGGTCACCTTGTAATATTATGTTACTCATCTAGGGGGTTATGGTTATGGTTATGGGTTTAGGGTTAGGGTTTAGGGTTAGGGTTAGTGTTAGGGTTTAGGGTTAGTTTAATATGAAAATAAATAATTTGGGTTCTGTTTTTTCTGGGTCACCCAGTAATATCATGTTACTCAACAAGGAAATAACCGTGTTAAAAATGTTAACGGTCATACAATTAGTTAACACGAATAGATATTTGAAACATAAATTAAGATTATAAAAATATCTTTCTCAAATTTTTGTCTTTTTTCTATTTTCTAGAAAGAAACAATTCTTACTTTCTATCGTTACAAAAAGAAAATGACCTACATTGATCTGTCGCTGTTAATTATTCGGTTTCTCCTTTGATTACCATAATTCGACAATCAATTGGCTATGACTCACAATTATGGTGATCA
>CM042173.1:55509044-55511544 GCA_023376005.1 Doryteuthis pealeii
CTCAAGAATAAATTTATCTTTTTGGAATGCTTTGTTTCAAAAATTTTAACACATACACACACACACATATATATATATATATATATATATATATATATACCAGTCATTCACAGACAAGTGTTCCGAAGTTTACTTCTCATCAGTGCGGCTCGGCTTTTTAACAGCTACCTCTAGCCGGGTGCGAAACCCGACAGAATTTTTGTCTGTCAAGCTCCTTACTCTCACGGCTATCGGGGATTGTCAGCTAGGGACGAACGATTACTTGATATAAACAAACTTACAAGATGTACGTTTTACAATCACCAGAGTACTGTAAGCAACTTGAGTCATTTTTTTAAATCAAAAATGACTTGAGTCAACATTTAATGACTTGAAAAGGGTTAATATTTCGTAAAACAACCAAGCCCAAACTAACCAACCAACCGTCGAGATTACGGCCAAGAAACGTTGAAAACACCGGTTTCCGCTAGATCAACGAAGTTAAGCAAGGGTGAGCCTGTTTTACTACTTAATTGGGTGACCACTTATAAAATAGCTGGTACTGTAAGAAAACTGAAAGATTTGTTTATCAAAAATGGTTTGAATTGCCATTAAATGACCCATACTGTGTTGATATGCCACAAAACTATGTTTTTTTTAATATATATATATATATATATAGTCATCCACAGACACGTGTTTCGACTTATCAAGTCGTTTCAGTGTGGCTAGACTTTTTGTGAGCTACCTACAGCCGGGTTAGAAATCCGATCGTTTCAGCAGCAGTCGGACAGCTTACCCTCTCGGCTATCATCACCCACAGAATATGAAGGGGATTTTAACTGTTTTAATACACACATCTGTATGTATTTATACCACCGTTCTTATTGGTCATCGATCCTGGCGTGTCCTCTTGATGCTATCCAGTGTCCGTACAGTGGTTATGGATACAGTTTACTTTTTAATTCAGCAGCGACGAACCTGTTCAATATTGAATTAAGTGGACACTTAAGCAACAGCATTTAATGACTTGAAAAGGGTTGATATTCCATAAGACAAAACAGCCAACCATATTAGCCATGGTTCAACAACATATCAAAGATTTCATGGTATTATGCCAAAATATATCAGACATTTTGTAACACTTTTTCATAACCCGAAAAGCCGCCAATAAGCAATCTATTATTCATTTCATCTAACAGCAGGTGCGTTTATTAATTGATTTTGTCACTTGATACTGTTATAGTTGGTACACCCTATAAGACTAATGGAATGCGCCGACGGGTTACTATAAGTAACAGGGACAATTGTGGCTTGGGGCTAAGCCAATGCGAGTAAGCCAATAACTCTATTTGTCGGACGTAATTTCCACTTCTCTGTATTGTATTTGTCTACTTTCTATTAATACATTTTCCTACATTTGTTACTTGTCGGTTTAAGCAACAGCATTTAATGACTTGAAAAGGGTTGATATTCCATAAGACAAAACAGCCAACCATATTAACCATGGTCCAACATATTAAATATTTCATGGTATTATGCCAAAATACATCAGACATTTTGTAACACTTTTTCATAACCCGAAAAGCCGCCAATAAGCAATCTATTATTCATTTCATCTAACAGCAGGTGTTTTTATTAATTGATTTTGTCACTTGATACTGTTATAGGTGGTACACCCTATAAGACTAATGGAATGCGCCGACGGGTTACTATAAGTAACAGGAACAATTGTGGCTTGGGGCTAAGCCAATGCGAGTAAGCCAATAACTCTATTTGTCGGACGTAATTTCCACTTCTCTGTATTGTATTTGTCTACTTTCTGTTAATACATTTTCCTACATTTGTTACCCGTCGTTTTGTTCTTATTTGACCCCTTAAAACCTCACAACAGATACTTATCATCATTTCATGCTGGCAAGGTCACCTGGAATTGCCAAGAAAATTATTTGAAATATATCCTTACTTGATTTAACTCAGCTTTTTATTCTTCCAATAGAACAATCTAATTCGAAAATGTTTTTTATTTAAACTAGCAAATATATGCACCCTCCGTAGGGTGCAAGTATTTAAGTTTTAATATAATAAAATATCATATTAAATTAGAAAGGCCAAGGAAACTGAATAAAAATGCAGATAACATGATTTGGAACAGAGGGGTTATGATTGAAAAATAGAACAACTTTGAAACTAACTCTTCCATCATTTTCAATTACTCCTATTCCTAATTTAACTATTTAGTTAAAATAGGAAGTAAAGAATAATATTACAGTTATTTCTTTTTGTTAAGGGATTTCTTTCAAGATTTATTGAAGAGAATTTTGCTCATATTCAATGAGATAAAACTAAACAATTAGAAATCAATAATATTAAGCACATATTTATTAAAATCAATTTTTTAAGATCAATATGCAAATTAGCCTTCCCATTCACACTGTAAACCGCTGTTTTGTTGTATATATAAATACAACAGCATGTTATTTGTATGTAGATATGGTCAACAGTCTTAATGATGTAAAAC
>CM042173.1:55516544-55524576 GCA_023376005.1 Doryteuthis pealeii
CCCCAAAAACAGTTTTCCAGCGTCCTCAGCGCCTTGGAGACCTTACCTTTAGGATTAGCCTCGTATATAGTAACACATTGATATTTGTATGATATATATATATATATATATATATATTATATATATATAATATATATACCCTTGAGAAAAATATGCATCCTACTCCTACCCCTCTAGCTATGGTTTGATACTAGGCAGGCTGGGCTCTTAAACTTTAGCATGGTAACCAGTCTAGGCGAAGGAAAAACGCTGAATTCAAACCCATTAAACTCTGCTTAAGAAATTGACCGCACGAACAATTTCCCTGTATCCCCAGTGCTTTGGACACCTTAATTTTGGGATTATACTCCTATATCCTAACAAATTGATTTTTGTTAAAATTGACACATGTAATACACAGAAAACACAACAATGTTGCCAATAGCCACACGAACAGTTTCCCAGCCCCCCAGCTCATTGGAGAGCTTACTTTGGGGTTACCCTTGTAGAGGATTATCTTCCCTTTACCTGGAAGAGTTATCTTCCCGCTGTGTTGCCGTTTGTGGCCACCAGGGGACCTCTGGTATATAAGCGGCTGGTTCAAATGCTCCCCTCCCTCTTTCCTTACTGCCTCTGAACGAGCACATGGGTTAGACTTATGTCTACCCCCTTCTCGGTGGGGCCTGGGCCCCCTTACGTTACTGTAAGTCTTTTATACAGCATGGACTATCCTTTAGTTCCATGTCTGTAACAATTATATTTTATGTACATTTGGGTATCTCGTTTATACCTAAATAGTGTATCTTGTATTTACCATTCATGAATGTGTCCTTTTATCTCTACTCTTATATCTTATTTGTCTCTTATGTATCTATGTACTTTATGTATCTTTTCGTTACCATGTGCTGTACACCTATTAAATGTTTTGTCTCACAACGTGTCGGAGCTGTTGTTCAATCATTAACTTTGAATCTTACACCCTCGTATATCTTAACAAATTGATTTTTGTATATTTTTCTTAACAATAAAATTGGCTCAAGTAATGCACAATAAAGAAAACAGTGTGTCAATTGCCGGGCAGACAGTTTCCCTGAGTCCCCAGGTATTTGAAGAAATTACTTTTGGAATTCCCCTCGTATATCATAACAAATTGACTTTTGTAAGCATGTTTATCTTAACAGTAAAATTGGTACAAGTAATGAACAACAAACACAACAGTGTTGCCAATAGTCACACAAATTCTTTCACTGTGTCCCCAGTGCTTTGGAGACAGTACTTTTGGGATTACCCTCGTATATAATAAGAAATTGACTTTTGTGTGCATGTTCATCTTAACAGTAAAATTTGTACAAGTAATGAACAACAAACACAACAGCGTTGCCAATAGTGGCACAAATACTTTCACTGCGTCCCCAGTGCTTTGCAGACCGTACTTTTGGGATTACCCTCGTATATAATAAGAAATGGAAGCCCGTCGTGTAATGGCTAAAGTTGTAGGAAATGGACTCGTCTACCAAAGTTAAAATCCTGGAGACCTTACTTTTAGGATAGGCCTCGTATATGATAGCAAATAGATTTGTGTATGTTTATTTTCTTAACAGTAAAATTGGTACAGGTAATGCACAACAAACACCACAGTGTTGCCAATAGCCCCACAAACAGTTCCTCAGCGCCGTGGAGACCTTACTTTTAGGATTAGACTGGTATATGATAGCAAATAGATTTTTGTATGTTTATATTCTTAATAGAAAAAATGGTACAAGTAATGCACAACAAACACCACAGGGTTGCCAATAGCCACACGAACAGTGTAACAGAGCTACCTATGATTACAACGCTCCATGTCATCATTTACTCTATTTATCATGAAATTGTCCTTGGAATGAAAAACTTCCGTCTGGCCATTATTCAAAGAGAATTGCCACTGTCAGGTTATATATGCTCGCTGCACACCATGAAGACAGCATGGCTACTTTATAACTAGAAACTGTCACTTAGACCCGTCCTTCCCCACGTATCATCTCTTTGTCCGCCCCCCCTCTCTCTTCTCTCTCTCTCTCTCTCTCTCTCTCTCTCTCTCACTCACTCTCGCATTCTCTGGCACCGCTAACACTGTTTTCTTGTTTCTGGTAATGTCCTGATTCTATTCTATGACATTGTTTTATTCAAAGAGCACGATTGACTCGCCCTTCCGCATGTCTTGCAATTCGGTTTAAAAATAATTGACGACTTTATTAAGTCTTTTGTTACTGACAAAACCGTGTGTTAGTCGCTTGAGAATAGGTTTTGTGTTTTCTTCTTTCGGCGACAGACTGGCGTCATAACAACTTTTTCCTTTTGTGTCTTCGAAAGTAAAAAGACAAAACAATAACAACACAACAACTGAAAAAAAAAATAGCAAATATTTTCTGTCTCAAACTTTCAGATTTTTTTAGTGACAAGTCCAGGATGGCCAAGATGGGTGAAATGTGTTGACCTTAGTTATATCAGACGTGTATTACGTAAAGTTTGGTAAATTATTGAATTTACACTAATGTACAGAAATTGTATATTTTACTTATTTATCTATTAATTTATTGGATTTTTTTCTTTTATTTTTTCTAACTACGCGAAAATTTATCGACTCCAGTCATAAGTATGAAAAAAAGTCAAATAAATAGATTTAAATAATGTTTATATATATATTGTACGTATCAATTGCTAAAACATATTCTTTTAGCGGTCTTACAACAGGTTGGTTGGTTGGTTGGATTTTACGGCATGTCAACCCTTATTTGAATTATTTTATATCGAAGATTTTTTTATGTTTATACATTGTTATTGGGTATTCAATTTTTTAAACACATTTTTAATACTCATTTTTATCTATGTACCCCTTTTATCATATATATATATTTACCAACCCCTCCGCACGAGCAGGATGCGACACAAGGTCAATTTCTTAAGCGGAGTTTAACAGGTTTGAATTCAGAGTTTTTCTTCTAGACCGGTTGCCTAACCAAGGTTAAAGAGCACAGTCTGCCCTGCTATTTATCCATAGCTGGAGGGAGAGTAGGATCCATACCTTTCCCAAGTGTATTTGCGCAAAGTGAAATGCCAACGGCTTCATCCAAGAATTGAACTCGCGTTGACGAGTCCATTTCCTATGACTCTAAACATTAGACCATGCACCTGCATATTATATCCCTTTTATCATATATGTGCTAGAAGGAGGTGGCTGTGGTTCTTAGTATTCTAAACTACATCTAGTGATGAGGTTCCATTTCTGGAATGTGGAGTACTCCTAGGTTAACTCTGACCTGGAGTAGTAGTACCTGTTAGGGTTCCTTCTATGGTTTAATAAGATTTTTTAAAAATATGTTTAAAATATTTTAAAATGAGTTTTTAAAATTGAATACCCAAGAAGAATGAATAAAAGAAAATGTCTTTGGTATAAAATAACCCAAGGTTTGGCATGCCGTAAAATCGAACCAACCAGCCAACCTGGATTTATTCAAAAATGAATGCAGCATCCTTATGTCGTTTCTATCTAGCTTTTTTTTATAATTTCAGACAGTTTATCAAAATCCAAATCGGGAAACCATGTAAGAGTATTAGATTTTTTTAATGAATAATAACTACGACATCTCAGAGAATGGAAATTCATTGTGTAGGCTGGGGTTAAACTAAAATATTCAAATTATAAATATTGGGAATTATTGAATTCTATAAAGGGAAATAAACCTTCTTTTCCAAATAAGATTTTTATATATCATATGAAATTCAATTCCTTGCATCTTGTTGAAGATGTTTTAATAACTGAATGCACTTTGTTTTTCAACTCTCGAAGTGCATATGCATTATGTGCATATTTAAAACAAGATATTTATATAAAACATTTACAATCCAATACATTGAATTACGTCAATCTTATACTACTTCTACGTTTTTATCAGATGTTTGAATAAATGAATACTGATTATTTTCGCACACTCAATACATACACACACACACACACACACACACACACACACACATATATATATATATATATATATATATATATATATATATATATATATATATATATATATATATATATATATATATATATATATATATATATATATATATATATATATATATATATATATATATATATATATATATATCTATATATATATATATATATATATATATTCATCTCTCTCTCTCTATATATATATATATATATTCATCTATATATATACACATTTATATATAAACATATATATATATATGTATATACATATATTCATATATGCATATATTCGAATACATGGTTACTGATTGTTTTTACACGCTCAATATATGTATATATGTACACACACATACACACACATATATATATATATATGTGTGTAAGTGTGTATGTGTGTGTTGTATGTGTATATATGTGTGTGTGTGTGTGTATTTGTACTCCCACACATATCTCAGCCATAGGGTTTCACACTTAAGACCTCTGTGTTCCTTACGTTCTTGAAAAAATCCCTTGCCTCCTACGCTCTTGAAAAATAACAGAAAATGTAAAATGTAATGTTATTTAACACTTTTTACAAATTGTTAAATAAACAGATTACAATATTGCACGCCCAGGTCATGTTTGATGCCGTGTTGATACATTCAATTGAACATAACAGCGTTTTATTGGGTAAACAGGATGTTCTGTTTAGTTTTAGTTTTTGTCCTTATATGGTATTTTTGTTGTCCGTATATGGGGCCGGATTAGCTCAGTCGGTAGAGCGTTCGGCTAGAAACCACAAGGTTCCTAGTTCGATACCCGCCCTCGCCAACTCAGCGTATGAGTAGCACAGGGATCTGTGCGGTAAAGTAAGGAGCTGATGGTAGGTGTGGCGCTCCACATCAGACGCTAAAATAATCTCCTTGGTCTAGCGCTAGTGAAAAGGGGATAGACTCCCTCGCTGCATGGCTGATACCGACTTTAGGCCGCCCCGACGACTTTACTTTCTTTTTTACTACGAGGTGGGTATAGTTTTAAATCTTTTACAAAGACATCGCTCTTGAATGTATTTTGACGCCTGTCATATCAACGTGAATATTGAAACATGAATTTACCAACACATCCGACACAAGGTCAATTTTTTAAGAGGAGTTCAATTGGTTTGTATTCATAATTTTCCTTATGCTTGACTGATTTCCTAGACATGAGCCCAGTCTTCCCTACTTTTTACCTATAGTTGGAGGGTGAGTAATTGGGTACGCAAAGGACCTCGTCCAGAATTTGGACTCGGGTAAACGAGACGAATTTCCCTACGACTCGAAACATTACACCACGCGCCTTAAACATATAAGAACAATCTGCTTCAATGGATTACAAGAAACACTTGAAGAAGACCGGAGGGCATATAGGCCGAAATAATGTGTATATGTGTATAACAATAAAGAGGAGAACAGTTTTTGCATTGTATTGAGTGCTAAAATTTGAAGTACGAGAAAGCTTCGCATACGCTTATGTTAATAACATTATTTAAGTTTCCAAAATTATTACGTCAAAGAAAAAATATCATTCATAAAAGAAATAAGCATTAAAACATTATATTACATTTTATTGTTTTTATCCAATAAAATGTAATATAACTGTGGCGACAGACTCTCCGTAGATGATTGCTCATGTCAGAAGTCACACTGACACAACACCACGAAGCTAAGAGGAGCAGAAGAAAGCAGCGGCAACAAAGCACCGGCACATCAACATCTTCAGGGACAGCCTTCAAATGCGACATCTTTGGTCGAGAATGTTTTTCAAACATTAGACTTCATAGTCACAGGAGTCGCTGTAACTTCAGGGGCACAAAAACTTTATTATAGTCTTCCGAGACTCAAATGCCAATAATACATTTTATTCTATTTTTATACAATACAATACTATTTTCCGATTTAAAAGATCGTAAAAAATAGTGTGTTTTTACGGGAGCGAGGCTGGAATGAATTAATAGTATTACAATTCATTTCACTGGGGAAAATTGATTTGAAATACGAGAACATTGGCTTGCAGGCGGAACGAATTAAACTCGTAAGACAAGGTACCACTATGTATATATTTTTCATATATATATATATATATATATATATATATATATATATATATATATATAGTTTGTTTCTTCATAGTATCTTTGAAGCATTGTGTGTATGTGTAATATAAAGATTTTGAAGGCAATTTACAATGCAATATGTGTTGAATTTATTAACTTTTTCTTTTTTTTTTCAAAGCTAAATATTTTCGGAAGTAAAATTCCATCTTCAGAGTTATTGAAAGTACTAGGTGATTTTTTTTTTATAGTACTTATCCCACGGCGATATTGTAATCATCTGTTGTTTAAGAAGTTGAAGAACGCCGTATATTTGAAAATAAAATTTTCCGTGATGTTAAATCGCATTTATATATATATATAATATATAATATATATATATATATATATATATATATATATATATATATATATATTATTGTCCCTAATTAAAACACTTGATTATTTCCTTACGAATTAATTACCCTGATGATCTTTTGGTGAAACTTAAGTGCGTGATCTATCTATACCTTTCTAATATATTATTATTATTATTATTATTATTATTATTGTTCGGTGTCTGTCTTTAACCTTAACTATATCACTGCTTACGTCACAATACACCCAGAAATTGCATAAGTTTATCAAATGATATTTAATTCATAGTAAAAATCATTTATACATAGAATAAATCTTATTCATTAACGATGTATCTATCAAAATCTGAGGTATATTTGACTCACATCAACCCATGTTATTAGTGCGTTTAAAACCCTGCAATGTGTCTTATATATCACTAAGAAATAAAAGTTAACATAATATATGGTATGAATAATTTGCATACTAGTTTTAACAAAATTGGGTTTAACAAATAATTACTTGGTGATATTTATCTCTAATATTATTATTTTATTCTCCAAATAAATTTTAAAATTAATCCTATGAATAGGTTTATGCAGAAATTGTTTAAAATATGATTAAATAAGTGTAAACCTTTTATGCAAATTCTTATTTAATTTCGTTTGTCCTTCTAATTTAATATATTTCATTACATTAAAATTTAAATACTTATGCCCGGTGGAGGACTTATATTGTGGCTAGTTTATATAAGTCTCATCGATACATTAGTTGTCTTAAAATCATCAGTTTCGTTATTAGAGTTAAAAGCTTTTAAAAGTCCTATTTTCCGAACTAACTAAACTACAAATAAATGGCTAAGAAAAAAGATTCATTAATAGTTGGATTTTCCTATTGTCGAATAGTTTTCTGAAGTTTCTCATTAAGATGAAAATACTTTTAAAAGGATTTAATAATCGACTTAAAATGTATCATTTCTAATAATCTACTTAAACAATATATATATATATATATATATATATATATATATATATATATATATATTATATATATTATGCGTGTGCGTGTGTTGTGTGTGTGTGTGTGTGTGTGTGTAGCTCAGCTCATAATATGCAGGATCTAATATTTTCAATGTAAAATAATAATATATAATCAAGTCGTGTAGTCAACTTATTGTTGAGTGGAATATCTATCTATCTATCTATCTATCTATCTATCTATCTATATATATATATATAATATATATATATATATATTATATATACAATATTAGTCATATTATATCATATTGAAATCAACTGTCAACTTATTGTTGAGTGGAAATATATATATATATATATATATATATATATATATATACAATACAATATATATCATATTATATCATCTTGCTTTAACTGAATCATATCAGGAAAATATTGATATTATTATACACACACACGCACACAGACAAAACACACACCACACACACACATACAAATATATATATATATATATATATATATATATATATATATATATATATATATATATATATAATATATTATAATAATACGTGTGTGTGTGTGTGTGTGTGTGTGTACGCTCAGCTACATAATATGCAGGATCTATATTTTCAAGTAAAATAAATATCTATATCTCGCGGC
>CM042173.1:55524676-55547176 GCA_023376005.1 Doryteuthis pealeii
GGAGAGAGATAGCAATGTCTTTAGCAGGATAGCCTGCAGAGCCCCATCCTGGTCCCGGTCTACAACTGAATTTGAAATATAGAGTTTTCCCTTCTCCTAAATCAGTTGCAAATCAAAACAAATAGCCTGGCAGGCCCATCCTGGTCTAACAACTATTTGAATATAGAGGTTTTCTTCTCCTAAATCAGTTGCAATACAAAACAAATAGCCTGGCCAGAGCCCATCCTGGGTACCCGGTCTACAAACTGATTTGATATAGAGGCTTTCTTCTCCTAAATCAGTTGCCAATACAAAACAAATAGCCTGGCAAGAGCCGCATCCTGGTTCCCGGTCTACAACTGATTTGAAATAGAGTTTTCCTTCTCCTAAATCAGTTGCAAACAAAACAATAGCCTGGCAGAGCCCATCCTGGTCCCGGTCTAACCAACTGATTTGAATATAGAGTTTTCCTTTCCTAAATCAGTTGCAATAACAGAAAAATAGCCTGGCAGAGGCCCATCCTGGTCCGGTCCTACAACTGAATTTGAATATTAGAGTTTTCCTTCTCCTAAATCAGTTGCAATTACAGAACAAATAGCCTGGCAGAGCCAATCTGGTCCCGGTCTACAACTGATTTGAATATAGAGTTTTTCCTTCTCCTTAAATCAGTTGCAATACAGAACAAATAGCCTGCAGAGGCCCATCCTGGTCCCCGGTCTACAACTGATTTGAATATAGAGTTTTCCCTTCTCCTAAATCAAGTTGCAATACAGAACAAATAGCCTGGCAGAGCCATCTGGTCCGGTCCTACAACTTGATTTGAATAATAGAGTTTTCCTTCTCTCCTAAATCGTTGCAAATAAACAGAACAAATGCCTGGCAGAGCCCATCCTGGTCCCGGACTACAACTGATTTGAATATAGAGTTTTTCCTTCTCCTAAATTCAAGTTGCAATTACAAAACAAATAGCCTGGCAGAGCCCAATCCTGGTCCAGGCTACAACTGATTTAATTATAGAGTTTCCTTCTCCTACCAGCTGCATACAAAAATTTAAAGAAAATAGTCTGCCTGGGCAGAATATCTGGCAGAGCCACATCCTGGTCTCGTCTACAACTGATTTGAATAAGTTTCCTTCTCCTAGACCAGTTCAATACTAAGGTTAAAGAAAATAATCCTCCCTACTAATTTACCCTGAGTCTTGTGTTGAAGAAATAGTTGGATTCATTCTTTTCACAAGGGTATTAAACATAGGTGAAATGCAAACAGCTTCGTCTATAATAACGCAATTGTAATTCAAACTTGCTTGCTATGATGTCATAGTGCATATGTTAACCACAAAGTCATGGGAGTCACCTTATGATTTGTTAGTACTTTGGTAGGTAAATGGTTATTTTGTTTATGGTATAAAATCATCTTTGTGGCGATTCAGTGCCCAATGTAAAATGTTTTCATCTTTTTAGAATTCTCCGGCCGTATTAGAATTTAGAAAAAGAATGTAATTTCAATTTGGCAAACACATTTTCGCTAAATCACAAATTAATATATCCAGAGCTCAAGTGCGGTGTTCTAAAGCAAACACATTTGGTGAAGTATATATATATATATTATGGGTACTACTATGTGAACATAGCGTAAGTTAGTTAATCCAATAGGGCTAAATATATTGTGAAATAATAGAGCATTAAATAGCCGTAGAAGAATTTATTTCCCGACCGGCGGTTTCGGGTGTTACTCCAACAGCTTTCATCAGGGGGATTGGGTGGAATTTTTTTTTCGGTTACATTATATAGGTAGACTGATATCTTTTTAATTCTTCCTGAATTCAACCTTAATAGGCTGCTAGTTTGTAGTTGGGTTTAAAACTCCCCTATTTTTGACTCGTGGGTAGTAGCGCGCTGTAACATTTATACTTTTATTACCCCTTAACCACATCTTCATTACTCTATTGACCTTTTAGTCAGTTAGTCTGGAGTTTGGCTAATATTTTTTAAATTTATTCTTTATTTCTATCAAATTATATAAATATAATATATATATATAATATATATATTATATATATATATATATAAAGGAAGTTGACTTACCGGTGAATTTGGGTCACGATGATTAGTAAGTGAGGGGGGGGGGGGGGGGGGGGGGGGTGGAATTCAGGAGGGGTAAAGTCAGCGATATAACAATACAAAGTGCTCAATACTAAGTAGAGCAAATTTAATACAATATTTTATTACATTAAAACCTTAAATACTTGCACCGGAGGGGTGCAATATATTTTGCTAGTTTAAATAAAATAAGAAGTTGTCATAGTTTAAGTAAGGGCAGTACTACTCCTGAATTGTTATGGTAAGTTTATCAAATAAGTGTAACGGTTAACTTCACGTCACTTTAACGAGTTTCAGAGTGACTGGTAATTTGTTTTTGGTCTTTTTTTGCGCCCTTCCTTCAAAAGATTATAATTATAATAAAATGAAAATGCCGAAAAAAATAAAAAGATTTCAAAAGGCGGGGTATACATTTTGCTTGTCGATAAAAAAAATCCCATAAAAAAGTTAGTCTATAAAAAACGCCCTTCAAACCGGCTAAAAAAATATTTTAAAGAAGGGAGGTAAAATATGTGACATTTACTTGTAAAAAGACCTAATGCGCAAAATAATCGCTTTCAATATCGCACAACTTTTCTGGAAAAATTTGCTTCAAACAGGGAGTTCATTAGTAGTACGGGTCGGATTTTGAGCAGGAACCCTTAGTTTTATTTTTTAGGCCAGGAGCCAGAACGCTTTTATGCCGTATGCACCAAAAATGTTGGCTTTTCCAATTTAAAAACCGAACAAAAATTAATTTAAATTCATTATTTAATATTGGTTACATCCGAGTTGCTAGCATCTGTAATGATTTGTCCCAACCCTAATTGCTCCTTATGGGCAAACCAACAAAACCTTTTTATATCATAATTATGCTAGAAAGGCCCGTGGCTGAAGGTCTTTTTGGTGTTTCAAGGGGTATGAACATTAAACTGCCAGCTGATTTAATCTTTTTGTGATTTTATTTCCTCTTTTCTCCATTTTAATTTGCTGTGGTAATTTTCCAAAGTATGTTTTGTTGAATGTTGTATTTTTGATGGTTTTTCCCTTAATGTTTTTTTGTATGTTGTCATAGTTTTTTCTTTTTAAATTTGTTCCATCAGAATCTAAAAAGCTCCCTATCCAGCTTTTTTGTGGTTTTTTCTGGTTCTTGTTCCGTAGTTGTACACTAAATCTATCACAAACTAGTTTTGCCTCCCTGCCGTAAATAAATGTTATCTAGGTCAGTGGAAATGTTTGTTCCTGGTTTGAGATGTTATTTAATATTTTGGTTTATCTTTTCGTTTTCTATCACGACTCCTTTTTTCATTTTATTTTCTTTAGGGATAATAAACGTACTTTTTGTTTTTAATTAGTCACTATTTGTGTAACAGCTCTTTGGTTTCTTTGTTCTTATGGTATTGCAATGCTAGGCCTGTAAGAATGTTTTTTTAGTAAGTTTGATTTTTCATATTTACTTCTTTTTGAGTTTTTCAACAGGCAGCATCTAGCTGATGGTCTTTCATCTGGAGTCTGAATGACCGCAAGTCTCCTCAGGTCCTCCAGGGAACTCTTCTGAGTATTCTGGCAGATTTGCAGTAGTGCAGTGTTCTGAATGCGTTTCAAATTCCATTCCTCTGATTTCCAAAATTTCCAACACTTTTCTTCTAATCCTTTTGGGACCGGGTTCCAAGTGCACCCACTACAATTGGTATCACTTTCACTTTCATATTCCATAACTTTTCAGTTCTCTGGGCAAAGGTCCAGATATTTGTCCATTTTTTCAATTTTCCCTTTAGCGTCACCCTGTGAATCTGCTGGCACTACAAAGATCCCACCAGTTGACAAGTTCTTTCTTTTTTTGTTTATCAACACTAGGTCTAAGTCTTCTTGCTGATATAAGGTGATCTGTTTTTTTTATTTCAAAGTCACAGAGAATATTATGTGTTTCGTTCTCAAGAACAGATTCTGGTTTTATTCATATACCATTTTGTTGTATGGTCAAAAATTTAATTTTTGGCATAATTCCAGTGGATCATCTTCCCAACCCAGTCGTGTCTGGTTTTGTACTTCCGTTGTGCTAGTTTGCTACCATTCGCATGTACATGGGTTTTACAGTCTCAATCTCTATTACCGCATAATCTACATTTACTATTTTGTTGGGTATTATTATTATTATTATTATTATTATTTTATTATTATTATTATTAATTGTTCTGAGTTTTTAAATTGATTTTTCGTTGATGGTCTTTCGAACTGGAGTTTTGCTCAAGTTCTCGGACTCGTCCTGAATATTTTTGACTGATTTCACAATGCTATTAGTCTCTATTCTTTCCCACCTGATTTACAGTTCCTCTAAGTCTAAGTTTTCACTGAAGATTTTGGGGACCGTTCCAAAGTAACCTAACTACTATGCTAATCAAGTTTTACCCCTATATTCCACAGTTTTCCATTCTCTTAGTGATGTCTAGGTATTTGTCTATCTTTTCATTTTCTTCATCTTCACACTTGGGTTGCCTGGAACTTCAAAATTTTTTAAGCTAAAATAGTGTTTAAACATTAACAAAAATACCAGGCTTCATTTAATTATTTATTTAGTTATCATTCCCCACTTTTGTTCCTTAATAACCGACATGTATTAATTTATTATAATCTCCGTTTCTAAGTTAAAAATAGTGTTAAATAATTACTAATACCAGGCTTCATTTAATTATTTAATTTAAGTTTTATCATTCCCCTTTGTTTCCCCTATGTTCTCTTAAAAATAATCAGTCCATTATATACTTTTTTCTCGTCTTTTTTGCATTTCTTCGAGTGGCGGTCACGCGCATTGACACCTCGCGTGATATATCGAGACTTTGCCTTTCAAAATTAAAACGGCTGATCAATTACAGTTACATAACTAAAAAGTATTTTCTCTCTCTGTCACAATATAAAAACATCCATCATTTTTCTCACCCTAAGATACATTTCCTTGATTGAAGTTCAATGTACTCAAAATGTTTTTTAAAACATCGATTATTAAATGTCATCCCAATTTCGGAATACTTGTTGTTTTCAATTTTCTTTATATATATATAAATATATATATTAAGAAAGAATTAATTACTATATTATATATATATATATATATTATATTATATTAAGAGATTAAAATTACTATATATATATATATATATATATATATATATATTAAGAAAGAATTTAATTACTAATATATATATATAATATATATATATAATATATATATATAATATATATATATAAAAGAAAAGAATTAAAAATTACTATATAAAATATATATTATATATATAATATATATATATAGTATATATTATAGTGATTTTTTTATATATTCCAGATATCTTGTTTTGAAAGAAATACTACATTCTCACCTTTAATATAAATTTGTTTTTTGCAAAGAGTATTAGCTTTTATTCTGTTTATAAAGTTTGACTTAGTGACATTTCCCGCCTTGTTTCTATCTAATACATTAAAATTACTTTCATCTTTTTCTTTTTTTTTTTTTTTTTTTGAAGCGAAATTTTCTAGACATATTTTGCTTGTCTCGTGCTGTCTGTAATTGCATTTTTTTTCTATGTATTCATTTTGTAAAATTTACGTTTTTGATGAGAACCGGTAGGTAAAAATAAATTCAATTAATCATTTTTTAAATAGAGGTTTACCCTTATATACATATACATATATATATATATGATATGTATATATATATGCATATATTATATATTATATATATATGGATATGTTATATAGTATCATACAGTGTATATAAGTATGTGTGTATAATGTATATATACATATGTAATATATTAATGTAAATGCATGTATTTATATGCATATAATATATATGTTATATATATGTATCTATGCTATATATGTATATATATATATACTATGCTTGCATATATAGGTTATATATATGTATGCACATATATATGTATGCATATATATATATTTATCCAATGTGTGTGGTGGTGTGGTGTGTGTGTGTGTAATGTGTGTTTGTGCGAGAGAGAAAGAGAGAGAAGAGAGAGGAGTGTGTGTGTGTGTGTGTTTTTATTTGAAATTTTAATCATTATTTCTTTTCCGATAAATAGAATTGTCCATTATGAGCATCCATTTCTTAGGATCAAAAACTATTAAGGTATACAATGTAATTCTGAAGATTTTTTTGGTCAAAATTTTCTTTTTTAGAAAATCAATTTGATTTTGTTTATTCGGCCGAAAACACGCCTCACACAGTGTTTGAAAGAAAAGAAAGAAAGAGCCAAAGAAACAAAAAAAGAAAGAAAGGAAGGAAGAAAGAATATAATTACAGATCGAAAGAAAGAGAATAGAAATAGATAAAGAAAGTAAGGTAGAAAGAAAGGAAGAAATATAAGAGAGAAGAAATGATAAAAGATCGCGAAAAGCAAGGATAAAAAGAAAGAAAGAAAGAAAGAAAGAAAGAATGGACCAAAAAGACAATAGAAAGAAAGAAACAATCAAACAAGGAAGGAAGGAAGAAAAAAGGGACGAAAGAAACAAGGAATAAAAGAAAAAAAGAAATAAAGTAAGAGAAAAGAAATAATAAAGCTCCTAAAGAAAGAAAGAAGAAATAATGAAAGATTGGAAGAAAGAAAGGAATAAAGAAGAAAGAAAAGCGTGGAAGAAAGAAAGAAAGAAAGAATAAAGGACCACGTGTAGAAAGAAAGATTAAATAGAATCAAGAAAGAAAGAGAAGGAAAAGAAAACAAGTAAAAAAGCATTAAGACTAAAGAAGGAAATAACAAAAAAGAAAGAAAGAAAGAATGAATGAATAAATAAACGAAACCTTTAGGAAATTGCTATGATGATGGGCTAACAAAGAGAATGAAAGAATAAAATGGAAATTAAGAGAAACGAAATGCTGAAACCTACAGGGAATGAAGAATACCGAAAAAAGAGGGGAAACTGTAGAAAGAATGAATTGAAAGAAGGAAGAAAGAAAGAAAATAGAAAGAAAGAAGATAAAAAGAAGAAAGTAAGAAGGAAAAGCATAATTGGCCGAATAAACAGAAAGAAAGAAAGAAAGAAGTAGGAAAGCATAATGGGGCGAATTAGAAAGAAAGAAAAGAAAGGAAGGAAAGAAAGAAAGAAAGAAAGAAAGAAAGAAAGAAAGAAAGAAAAAATGAAAGATAAAGAAGTAAGTAATAGAAATGAAAGAAAAAAAATAAAAGAAATAAAATACTGAAAAAAGGGGAGAATAGAAAGAAAGAAAGAAAGAAAGAAAGTTATGTTAGCCGGAATGAAGACAAGGATACTCCCGTGGAATAAATAAAGGGTTAGGTTTTAAAGTTTCCGTGATTAGCTTCCCGATTACGACAACGAAAGTTCCCGGGTTTAGTTCGAAAAGAAGGTTCCCGAGTCGAGAAGGTTTCCCGATCCGAAGAATACCTAAAGAAAGGCCGGAGGGTATATCAGCCAACGTTGTACAAAATACGTGGAAGATGGGGACAGTAAGTCCGAATAACCACTAATAATACTAAAGAAAGAAAAGAATTAATACGAAAAAGAAGAAATAAAAGGAACAAAGAAAGAAAGAAAGAAAAGAAAGAAAGAAGAAGAAAGAAGGAGGAAGATAGATAGACTGAAAACCGGAAATAGAAAGAAAGAAAGGATAGAAAGGAAATATAGAAAGAAAGAAGATGAAAGAAGAAAAGAGTAAGAAAGAAAGAGAATTCCAAGAATAAAGTTAAAAAAGAGAGAAGATTAAAATGAAGTCACTGAAAAAGGGGAATAAAAGTAAAATAAAACAATCGATTTAACGAAAACATTTTCTGGTTGTGAGTTCGATTCTCAACAACTGCCACACTCCATACTCCCGACTTTTGACCACAACTAAACCTAGCTTAATAAATAAGTATATGTGGCACCCCAAGTAGGATAAAGAAGTAAACGTACGTTATGCAACGGTTATCTTCATAGGAAATGGACTCAGTGAGCTGAGTTCAAATCCTGGACGGGACTGTTTCTTTTCCCCCTTCACGCAAATGCTTTTTAGGAAAGCCATTAATCTTTCTGTTCTCTCTTAAATTATCAGGAATTATAATTATTTGAGGGAAACGAGGATATACATGACATGATAATTTTGACTATTACAAAGTTTGATATGTTTACGTAAGAGCTATTGCGAAATAGTTCAATATGTGAAAAGTATTTTTAATCACTGAAGAAAAAGCCAACACACAAAACCTTCGGGATAATCTTCTAAACAAGGAAGATAATTACTCAGTAATTAACTATTTCTTTCGTGAATTCTTGAACTCGCTGGTTTCAAATCCTTTGGATAAACGAACAATAAACACTGTTTTTCTCCGTCGTTGACACTGCCACCCCTTCCACCGCCTTGTTCGTTCTGCCTCAGTCTGTCTGCTTTTATTACAGTTCAACCAGCCACATACCTCATACCGTTCGAGGCTTTCATGCATGGCACAGGTGATTCTTTGCCGCTTACGTCGGGGTAATCAGCTATCTCATTAAAATCTTGACGAAATTCTTTCTTTCTCTTTCTCTTTTGTCTTCTTTTACTTTCTTTTTTTTCTTCTTCTTTTTTTCTGCTTTTTTCTATTTCGCTGAAACAGACAATAAGTGCTATCCTTCCTCTCTATTTCTTTCTTTCTTTCTTTCTTTCTTTCTTTTTGTCTTCTTTTAACTTTCTTTTTTTTTCTCTTTCTTTTCTGCTTTTTTCTATTTCACTGAAACAGACAATAAGTGCTATCGCTTCCTCTCTCTTCTTCTTTCTTTTCTTTCTTTCTTTCTTTTTTGTCTTCTTTTTTAACTTTCTTTTTCTCTTTCTTTCTGCTTTTTTCTATTTTGGCTGAAAAGACAATAAGTACTATCGCTTCCCCTCTCTTTCTTTCTTTCTTTCTTTCTTCTTCTTTCTTTTTGTCTTCTTTTTTAACTTTCTTTTTTTTCTCTTTCTTTTCTGTTTTTTCTAATTTCACTGAAACAGACAATAAGTACTATCGCCCTCTCTCTTTCTTTCTTTCTTTCTTTCTTTCTTTTTTGTCTTCTTTTTAACTTTCTTTTTTTCTCTTTTCCTTTTCTGCTTTTTTCTAAATTTCGCTGAAACAGAACAATAAGTGCTACGCTTCCTCTCTCTTTCTTTCTTTCTTTTATTTCTTTCTTTCTTTTTTGTCTTCTTTTTTAACTTTCCTTTTTTCTCTTTCTTTTCTGGCTTTTTCTTTTCTGCCAATAAGTGCATCGCTTCTCTCTTCTTTCTTTCCTTTTTTTTTCTTCTCATGTGCCGTTTTTCTTCCTTTCTTTTTCACATTACAACGTAATTGTTCTTATTTATCTGAGTGATTGACGAGAATATCATTTGAAAACATGCATTCATATCTTATTATTCAACACAAAATGATCAATTATTTATCAGAAATCATAAGAGGGTGTGGCACACATATGTTCTAGAAATTAACATATAGACTAGCATGACCTGTGGATATACAGGAGTATGATAATTTAATTATCGAAACGTTTTCTATGTCTACTTAAGTGCTATTGTACTTAAGTAGACATATCTAGTTCGATTAGTATAATTTCTCTCTCTCCTCTCTCTCTCTCTCTCTCTCTCTCTCTCTCTCTCTCTCTCTCTCTCTCTCTCTCTCTCACACACACACACACACAGAACTCTCTTCCTTCTTTTCATCTTTTCATTATGTTTGACTGAGATTAGCATTAATCGCTTCCGCTGCGCTCAACCCCTCCTCCTATCTTTCATTACTCTCTTTCTTTCTTTGTTTCTTTTATATTTTTGTGTAGCATATCCTTATCTTCCCTTTCTTTCTTTATAATAAAAGCGGAATAAACCATTGTTTAGCTGGGTGACGACACTAAGAATTTGACGGATAAAAATACCAGATAATCAGGATTTTTTTTTCATTTTATATTGGACGAATTGAACGGTTTCATTTTTAATCAGAGAGTCTTAAAGGTTATTTCCTTGTTGACACAGAAAAAACAGAACCCGAATTATTTATTTATTTCCCATTAAACTAACCCTAAACCATAACTTTAACCCTAACCTTAACCATAAACCCTAACCCTTGTTGGACTTAAACTTTTAAAAATAATTAAAATTAAAATTAACAATTTTATTACAAGATTTGTGGGTTCTGTTTTTTCTGGGTCACCCTGTAATATTATGTTACTCATCTAGGGGGTTAGGATTAGGGTTAGGGTTAGTTTAATGGGAAAATAAATAATTTGGGTTCTGTTTTTTTTGGTCACCCAGTAATATCATGTTACTCAACTAGGAAATAACCGTGTTTAAAATGTTAACGGTCATACAATTAGTTAACACGAGTATTAATACATAGATTTTTAAAACATAAATTAAGATTATAAAAATAGTTCTCAATTTTTTGTCTTTTTTCTATTTTCTAGAAAGAAACAATTCTTACTTTCTATCGTTACAAAAAGAAAAAGACTTACATTCATCTGTCGCTGTTAATTATTCGGTTTCTCCTTTGATTACCATAATTCGACAATCAATTGGCTATGACTCACAATTATGGTGATAAAAGGGTAATAATTGTCTATAGATTTTGAATCTTATTACGTCAACTAAACGGTATATCTTAAAAAAAAAACATAAACGAAAATAAATCACCCAAAATTGCTGAACTCTGCAAGGGAATTCTAAGAACTACCCCCTAACGAATGTATTATATGTACCCCTCTGTTTTAGGGGGGTTGTTCGATCCTTTCTAACTGTCTGGCCATCTCTTTAATGTCTGGGTGGATTTGGTGTAGATATCCAACGAATGTTCTTTCACGAGCGCTTTTTGCACGTCTTAGTGCCATCATCAGGTGTGAAACAAGAATTTTCAGTAGAGATTTACAAAACATGATTAAAAGAAGAAATGCTGCCAAAATATACCTATGTGTGTGTGTGTGTGTGTGTGTGTGTATAGATGTGCGTGTGTTTTAGTGTACAACGCAGTTAGTGGCTGACGAGGGCAGGGTATTGCACGTGGGATTTATTATACATTGTATGATGAAAAAATATATATCTGTGTGTGTGTTTTAGTGTACAATAAATACACACAAGGCGCTTGTTACTATTGGTTTCAGAGCAGCGTACTAACCATTTATCATCAGGACAACGCGCCTGTGAATAAAAGAATTTTACAGGTGCGTCATCCTGATGAACAGTGTCTAGAATGCTGTTTGAAACCAAATGGTACAATAACCCTTTATATTGTGTTGTATAATAAAAGAAAGATATAACTCTTTTACTTGTAAAACGATAACTTTATTTTCCATTTCTCCAATAAAAATACCTTATATATATATATATATATATATATATAATATATATATATATATATGTGTGTGTGTGTTGTGTGTGTGTGTGTGTGTGTGTGTGTAATACAAAATTGGAGCCTCGAAAGAGAAAAAACTGGAAATTGTTATCTCTAATCTGAAAGATTTTCATTCTCGACATAAACATAAACATATTTTTGGGGAGGGAAGCGGGGCGAGGAATTGTCGGATCTTTGGAGATAATCTTACGATCAGATCTGGCGCACATACGGAGATGCATTGGAATTAATTTGTAATGATTGCTTTAGGGATATGTCATTTTACTATCCACCATAAATCGTACTCGTCTCCGATGCACGCATACGTCGTATTATCAACAAAGATAAAAACACAAATACAAATGTACCGGGCGGCGCAGAAATAATAGGTCAGCAAATAATAAATAAATAAGCCGATTAGATAATCGACAGAAATAAGACGTGAAAACCAATTTCGTAGAGTGTTTACACACACACACACACACACACACACACACATATATGTTTATATATATATATATATGTGTGTGTGTGTGTATGTGTGTGTGTTGTGGTGTTTTATGTTGTGTGTGTGTGTGTGTGTAAATACGCTGATATCTTTCAATATATAAAATAACAGAGATTTATATTAATTATACAAATAAATAATTAATTAACCAAAACTAAGAACATGGAGAGAACATGGAGGCTTTGGAAAATGTCAGATATGTGGTCGAATTCTGCTTTCTAAGGCTGGATATTGTCCGATCATAGGAAATCTCATCAGGGACAATTCATGCAAATTTCAGGAACAAAAATGTGTCTTGTGCAATCTGTAACAAAGTCTGTAGTCACTTTCTGGTCTTAAGAGACATATGGTGGTGCATAAGCATTAAATTTTATCATATGATACAACGGAGAAGCACTCCATCTGTATAGTCAGTCAAGCAAGCATTGACTATACAGTGAGTGCTTCTCCGTCTTTGCACAGAGCCAGGTCCAAACAACTCTAGCAGTCCTTGAGGCTGTGAGTATTTTTTTCTCAGACCTACTCTGTGCAGACAAACACCGAGACACTTCCATCTATTGAGGTATTCATAACTCTGGTTTACTTTGGACACACAGCACTACCCCTTTCCCCATTTTTTTCCCCCCCCCCCCCACCTCTCTGGTTTTAACCCCATTTGTTCTTATCAATTTCTTACATTCTGACCTTTAAATTGCCAACCGGTGTAAATACTTGAAAAAGTACCGGTCGAAGGCCTTCGTATCCCCTTATTTTATATTTTTAATTTCATAATAAAAATATCAACCTCCCCATTTTACATATGATTCCTCTACTTGTAGTAGTTTACAAGTTTTCATGTACCAAACAATTATTATATATATATATATAATATATAAATACTAAACATATATTTTAGTTAAGGTAGCGTGGGAACGGAGTCAACGCGGGTTACTGACAGTTTCTTGCATAGATTGCATAGATGAGAAAACTATCAGGTAACCAGGTGTTGACTCCAATATGAAGGCTACCTAAACTCAAATATAAACGGTATAAATGATATTGAGCACTATGGTCTTTGAAATATAGCACCCATATTACCCATAGAATATATATACATATACAAAGGGAAGCTGGTGTATATTTATATATGTATTTATGTCCGGATAAAACGTTTTAATTGCGACTTCACCCTCAAGAATAAATTTATCTTTTTGGAATACTTTGTTTAAAATTTTTTAACACATATACACGCACGAGCACACACACACACATATATATATATATATATATATATATACCATTCATCCACAGACAAGTGGTTCCGAAGTTTACTTCTTATCAGTCCGGCTCGGCTTTTTAACAGCTACCTCTAGCTGGGTGCGAAACCCGACAGAATTTTTGTCTGTCAAGCTCCTTACTCTCACGTCAGCCAGGGATGAACGATTACTTGATATAGACAAACTTACAAGATGTACGTTTTACAATCACCAGAGTACTGTAAGCAACTTGAGTCATTTTTTAAATCAAAAATGACTTGAGTCAACATTTAATGACTTGAAAAGGGTTAATATTTCGTAAAACAACCAGGCCCAAACTAACTAACCAAACGTCGAGATTATGGCCAAGTCACGTTGATAACACCGGTTCCCGCTAAATCAACGAAGTTAAGCAGTGATGAGCCTGTTTTACTACTTAATTGGGTGACCACTTATAAAAGAGCTGGTACTGTAAGAAAACTGAATGATTTGTTTATCAAAAATGGTTTGATTTGCCATTAAATGACCCATACAGTGTTGATATGCCACAAAACTATGTTTTTTTTTATATTTCTACTATATATATATATATAATTATAATATATATATATATATTAGTCATCCACAGACATCGTGTTTCGGACTTTATCAAGTCTCTTCAGTGTGGCTAGAACTTTTGTGAGCTACCTACAGCCGGGTTAGAAAATCCGATCGTTTTCAGCAGCAAAGTCGGACAGCCTTGCCTTCTTTGGCTATCAATCACCCACAGAATATGAGAAAGGGAATTTTAAAACTGTTTTAAATAACACACATCTGATATGTATGTAACCACCGGTTCTTAATCGGTCATCGGATCCTGGCATGTCCTCTAGTGGCTATCAGTGGTCCATACGTGGTATGGATTACAGTTTACTTTTTAATTCAAGCAGCGAACGAACCTGTTTTCAATATTGAATTAATTGGACACTTAGCAACAAGAATTTAATGACTTGAAAAGGGTTGATACTTCCATAGACCAAAAAAACAGCCAACCATATTAACCATGGTCCAACATAATTAAATATTTCATGGTATTATGGCCAAATCATCAGACATTTTGTAACACTTTTTCATAACCCGAAAAGCCGCCAATAAGCAATCTAATTATTCATTTCCTCTAACAGCAGGTGCTTTTTATTTAATTGATTTTGTCACTTGATCTGTGTTTATAGGTGGGATACCACCCTATAAGACTAATGGAATGCGCGCGACGGGTTACTATAAGTAACAGGGACATTGTGGCTTGGGGGCTAAGCCAATGCGAGTAAGCTAATAACTCTATTTGTCGGACGTCATTTCCACTTAATCTGTATTAATATTTGTCTACTTTCTATTTTAAATAAACATTTTCCTAACATTTGTTACTTGTCGGTTGTAAGCAACAGCATTTATGGACTTGAAAAGGGTTGAATATTCCATAGACAAAACATCCAACCATATTTAACCATGGTTAACAACATATCAAAAGTATTTTTCATTGTATTAATGGCCAAAATACATAAAACATTTTGTAACACTTTTTTCATAACCGAAAAGCCGCCAATAAGCAATCTATTATTCATTTCATTTCTAACAGCAGGTTGGCGTTTATTAATTGATTTTGTCACTTGATACTGTTATAAGGTGTCACCCTATAAGACTATGGATGCGCCGACGGGTTAGCTATAATTAGCAGGGACAATTGTGGCCTTGGGGCTAAAGTCCAATGCGAGTAAGCCAATAACTCTATTTGTCGGACGTAATTTCCACTTCTCTGTATTGTATTTGTCTACTTTCTGTTAATACAGATTTTCCTACATTTGTTACGTCGTTTTGTTCTTATTTGAACCCTTAAAACCTCACAACAGATACTTTATCATCATTTCCATGCTGGCAAGGTCACCTGGAATTGCCAAGAAAATATTTGAAATATATCCTTACTTGATTAACTCAGCTTTTTATTCTTCCAATAGAACAATCTAATTCGAAAATGTTTTTTTTAAACTAGCAAATATATGCACCCTCCGTAGGGTGCAAGTATTTAAGTTTTAATATAATAAAATTCATATTAAATTAGAAAGGCCAAGGACTGAAATAAAAATGCAGATAAATGATTTGGACAAGGGGTTATGAATTGGAAAAATAAAACAACTTTGAAACTAACTCTTCCATCATTTTCAATTACTCCTATTCCTAATTTAACTATTTAGTTAAAATAGGAAGTAAAGAATAATATTACAGTTATTTCTTTTGTTAAGGGATTTCTTTCAAGATTTATTGAAGAGAATTTTGCTCATAATTCAATAGATAAAACTAAACAATTAGAAATTCAATAATATTAAGCCACATATTATTAAAATCAAATTTTTTAAAGATCAATATGCAAATTAGCCTTCCCATTCACACTGTAAACCGCTGTTTTGTTGTATATATAAATCAAACAGCATGTTATTTGTATGTAGATATGGTCCAACAGTCTTAAATGATGTAAAACAATTTTATTAATAATTGAGGTTTAAATAAAAATAAAATCATGGAGAATGGGATGCAGATAAGAAAGGGAATTGTGATTTGTATAGTAATATAGTTTCGGTTACAGACAGAAAAACATACAATCTCCATTATAATAAGATTACTTGGATTTTTCTGATTAGAAAATAGAATCTTATTATAATGGAAATTCAGTGTCTGTCTGTAACCAAAACTATATCAAATGACTTGATTTGTGATTTAATGACTTGAAAAGGGTTGATATTCCATAAGACAATACAACCAATCATATTCACCATGGTTCAACGGCATATCCAAAATTTCATGGAATTATGCCAAAATATCAGACTTCTTTTTATCAGATTTCTTTTTCTATACTGTTCCATAATTCGAAACCCCGCCAATAAGCAACTAATTATTTATTTCATGCATGGCCAACCCCTCCCATGACAATTTCCATTGATTTCGCATTTTTCTGTATTAAATTGGAAGACTTGTGAATGCCAAGGAATGTCCTGCTGATCATCCGCTCACGGACGTTCGAGTGATAATTAGAGTCATTAACGAAAATACAGCCCGAAGGTACGTGATGGTGTTTTTCGGTACGTCTTGTGGAATACGTTTATATTGTTAATTGGGTGTAGGGTGTTGTGGGATTGGGTGAGGGGGGTTACAGATCAGATCTCCTAAAGAACGGAAATACTGACCTGTTAGTAACAATGGTAGGAGTGGTGGCGTGTGGCGCGAAAAACAAATGTTTATCGAGAAGATTCTTTTAGAAATAGCTGTACGTAGCCAGTAACGAAATCAACAACACCTTAACTTTATATCTAATTATCTATATTTCTGTTTGTTTGTCTGTCTGTCTCTCTTCTTTTTCTCTTCTCTCTCTCTCTCTCTCTCTCTCTCTCTCTCTCTCTCCTTCTCAATATATATATATATATATATATATATATATATATATGATGTTAGTTTGTTTCTAATCTGTTAGTTTTGTTCATAACGCAACAAAAACAGCAACAACAACAACAACACACACACACACCCATATTCATGGTATATATAATATATATATATATATATATATGAGAAAAATGAGTAAAGAAAAGAAATGTAGATGGATAAAATGAATTTAATCGATATTACATTAATCGATATCACTTACACATGTGTTTCGGTCAGTTTATGTGTGTGAAAATATTTCGCACACATAGAAGAATCGACCTTCATCAGAGTGAACATTTTTATTTTTGAATGAACGAATTTTTTTCATTCAAAATAAAATGTTCATTTTTTCAATTCAAAATGAATGTTCACTTCTGATGAAGGTCGATTCTTCTATGTGTGCGAAATACTTTCACACACATAAACTGACCGAAACACATGTGTAAGTGATATCGATTAATGAGATATCGATTAAATTCATTTTATCCATCTAAATTTCTTTTCTTTACTCATTTTTCCTCATATTGTCGGATTCATTTCCTTTTCCATTTTCACACACACACACACACACACACACACACACACACACACATATATATATATATATATATATATATATATATATATATATATATATTTGAGATAAAGTAGCGGTGGAAATGGAGTCAACTAACAGTTTTCTCGTCTATGCGATCTTCAGGCGAAACCACAGGTGAGAAACTGTCAGTAACCAGGTGTTGATTTCATATCACCGCTACATTAACTTAAGTATAGACGCTCTATCAAGGATATTGAGTGCTGTCTGGTTGGAAATATATAACCCATATTATCTACAATATATATATATATATATATATAATATATATATATATATATATAATAACATTCATCAAAGGGTTACTACCATGTAAACAGGCGAGTATATATTTCATTAGCCACATAGATTTACTTTGTTCCCCCTGAAGACGGTGTACTAAGAAACACCGAAACCTTGGGTAGGAAAATAACTTTTCTACATCTGTCTCTCTCTCTCTCTCTCTCTCTCTCTCTCTGTTTCTCTGTCTGTCTGTCTGTCTGTCTGTCTCTGTCTGTCTGTCTGTCCTGTCTGTCTCTCTCTCTCTCTCTCTCTCTCTCTAATATATATATATATATATATATATATATATATATATATATATATATAACTGCCTATCTAATAATAGTTTGTTCATAACTTATCCACCTATATATATATATCTATTGTCAGTTTTTTGTATAATCTATCTCGCCAGTCTGTTAAATATGTCTATCCATTAATGCATCAATCTTTCCCTTCCCCTCTATCTCTCCCCTCTCTTTCCACCTCTGTCTCTCTGTCTCTCTCTATTCATATATATATATATACATTTATTCATTTATTTATATATATATGTATATGTATATATTTATATGGCATCTAATTATTAGTTCTTCAGTTGTATTTATACTAATATGTCATCAGATTCCATTATTTCTATTGTGTTGTTGAGCGACTTGTGTAATTGTCAATGAACCTATCTTTATTAAATATCTGAGAAAAATAATGGCGTCCATTTACTAAAATGTCCGTTAGCATCAACACATATCCATCGAGACAACCTCTTAATAAACCTGTTGATACCAATGAAACATAACAGTCAATTTTCCATCATTAGTGAATTGTACGAGTCGTAATATAAAAAAAAGGTACAATACCAAACGCCAACTCTATTTGACTTTTAGTCCAAGAAAGTTTGTCTTTCAACTTCCGGCTACCATTGAATAATGTGCCATATTTTTCGACCGAAAATGTCAGCCTAGACAAAACCTGTTATTTTTCTTTTGTTTCATTTATCAAAATCAGCACATCTGTAAGATCACAGACCGCCCCGTCGGCTGCAGCGTCAGAATGCACCGACTGCACCGCTGCAGAGGGGTAAGGCTCCCCCAAATAGGGCCACCTGTTGGCCGTCCAGTGATGCTTAAGGACGGAGTCTTGGTGGATGAGCAGTCCATGATATGCAACACTCCACTTAGGCTAGTCGGGCGGTCAGAGATGCCCCCTCCGATCAATTGGCTGGTCACGTCAAGCCCTAGCACCTATATGATTGCCCCAACCCTATTGCCCATATGGCAAGCCCCAACCCTTTTTATCATATGGGTTCTAGAAGGCGGTGGCTGAGTCTTCATGTCGTGGGAATGACGTTACTCTATCTGATGGTGAGGTTCCATTGCTCCCTGGTCCACTCTGATCCGGAGTGGTAGTACCTGCTAGGGTCCCATCTATGAGTTAAATAGAAAAATGTATTTATAAAAAGAATTGTGCATCCATTAAGAATTAATTTATTTCAAAACTTTATCAGCATTAGATGACCCACCGAGATTGATATGCCGTAAAACAAAACAAACCAAACTAAGATCACATAAAATATCTACCTATCTTTGTCTCTTATCTTTCTTGCTTCCTAGCTAGTTAGGTAACCTGTCCATTAATATCCATTTTTTAAATTTTTTTTGATGAGACTTGATAATTAGTATTATTTGAATTATTCGGACTATTGTCCTCATCTTCATTGGTATCTCTACAACGTTTCGGCCGAATTGCCCTTCGACCTTCTTCAGGTATTTCTCGTCGAACTCGGGAACCTTCATGGATTCGGGAACCTTCTAAACATGTTTTTAGCAGTAAAATTGGTACAAGTAATGCACAACAAACATAAGAACGTTGCCAATAGCCCCCAAAACAGTTTTCCAGCGTCCTCAGCGCCTTGGAGACCTTACCTTTAGGATTAGTCTTGTATATAGTAACACATTGATATATATATATATATATATATATATATATATATATATATATACCCTTGAGAAAAATATGCATCCTACTACTACCCCTCTAGCTATGGTTTGATACTAGGGCAGGCTGGACTCTTAAACTTTGGCATGGTAACCAGTCTAGGCGAAGGAAAAACGCTGAATTCAAACTATTAAACTCCGCTTAAGAAATTGACCGCACGAACAATTTCCCTGTATCCCTAGTGCTTTGGACACCTTAATTTTGGGATTATACTCCTATATCCTAACAACTTGATTTTTGTTAAAATTGACACATGTAATACATAGAAAACACAACAATGTTGCCAATAGCCACACGAACAGTTTCCCAGCACCCCAGATCATTGGAGAGCTTACTTTGGGATTACCCTTGTAGGGGATTATCTTCCCTTTACCTGGAAGAGTTATCTTCCCGCTGTGTTGCCGTGTTTTACCACCACAGGACATCTGGTATATAAGCAGCTGATTCAAATGCTTCCCTCCCTCTTTCCTTACTGCCTCTGAACGAGCACATGGGTTAGACTTATGTCTATCCCCTTCTCGGTGGGGCTTTGTCCCCCCCTTACATTACTGTAAGTCTTTTATACAGCATGGACTATCCTTTAGTTCCATGTCTGTAACAATTATATTTTATGTACATTTGGGTATCTCGTTTATACCTAAATAGTGTATCTTGTATTTACCATTCATGAATGTTTCCTTTTATCTCTACTCTTATATCTTATTTGTCTCTTATGTATCTATGTACTTTATGTATCTTTTCGTTACCATGTGCTGTACACCTATTAAATGTTTTGTCTCATGACGTGTCGGAGCTGTTGTCCAATCATTAACTTTGAATCTTACACCCTCGTATATCTTAACAAATTGATTTTTGTATATTTTTCTTAACAATAAAATTGGCTCAAGTAATGCACAATAAAGAAAACAGTGTGTCAATTGCCGGGCAGACAGTTTCCCTGAGTCCCCAGGTATTTGAAGAAATTACTTTTGGAATTCCCCTCGTATATCATAACAAATTGACTTTAGTGTGCATGTTTATCTTAACAGTAAAATTGGTACAAGTAATGAACAACAAACACAACAGTGTTGCCAATAGTCACACAAATTCTTTCACTGTGTCCCCAGTGCTTTGGAGACAGTACTTTTGGGATTACCCTAGTATATAATAAGAAATTGACTTTTGTGTGCATGTTCATCTTAACAGTAAAATTTGTACAAGTAATGAAAAACAAACACAACAGCGTTGCCAATAGTGGCACAAATACGTTCACTGCGTCCCCAGTGCTTTGCAGACCGTACTTTTGGAATTACCCTCGTATATAATAAGAAATGGAAGCCCGTCGTGTAATGGTTAGAGTTGTAGGAAATGGACTCGTCTACCAAAGTTAAAATCCTGGAGACCTTAATTTTACGATTAGCCTCGGATATGATAACAAATTGATTTGTGTACGTTTATTTTCTTAACAGTAAAATTGGTACAAGTAATGCACAACAAACACCACAGTGTTGCCAATATCCACACGAACAGTTTCCCAGCATCCCCAGCGCTTTGGACACCTTACTTCTACGATTAGCCTGGTATATGATAGCAAATAGATTTGTGTATGTTTACTTTTTTAACAGAAAAATTGGTACAAGTAATGCACAACAAACACAACAGTGTTGCCAATAGCCACACGAACAGTTCCTCAGCATCCCCAGCAGGTTGGAGACCTTACTTTTAGGATGGGCCTCGTATATGATAAATTGATTTTTGTATATTTTCTTAACAATAAAATTGGTACAAGTAATGCACAACAAACACAACAGTGTTGCTAATAACCGTACTAACAGTTCCCCAGCATTACCAGCGCTTTGGAGACCTTACTTTTACGATTAGCCTGGTATATGATAGCAAATAGATTTTTGTATGTTTAATTTTTTAACAGAAAAATTGGTACAAGTAATGCACAACAAACACCACAGGGTTGCCAATAGCCACACGAACAGTGTAACAGAGCTACCTATGATTACAACGCTCCATGTCATCATTTACTCTATTTATCATGAAATTGTCCTTGGAATGAAAAACTTCCGTCTGGCCATTATTCAAAGAGAATTGCCACTGTCAGGTTATATATGCTCGCTGCACACCACGAAGACAGCATGGCTACTTTATAACTAGAAACTGTCACTTAGACCTGGCCCTTCCCCACGTATCATCTCTTTGTCCGTCTCCCCACCTCTCTCTCTCTCTCTCTCTCTCTCTCTCTCGCATTCTCTGGCACCGCTAACACTGTTTTCTTGTTTCTGGTAATGTCCTGATTCTATTCTATGACATTGTTTTATTCAAAGAGCACGATTGACTCGCCCTTCCGCATGTCTTGCAATTCGGTTTAAAAATAATTGACGACTTTATTAAGTCTTTTGTTACTGACAAAACCGTGTGTTAGTCGCTTGAGAATAGGTTTTGTGTTTTCTTCTTTCGGCGACAGACTGGCGTCATAACAACTTTTTCCTTTTGTGTCTTCGAAGTAAAAAGACAAAACAATAACAACACAACAACTGAAAAAAAAATAGTAAATATTTTCCGTCTCAAACTTTCAGATTTTTTTAGTGACAAGTCCAGGATGGCCAAGATGGGTGAAATGTGTTGACCTTAGTTATATCAGACGTGTATTACGTAAAGTTTGATAAATTATTGAATTTACACTAATGTACACAAATTGTATATTTTACTTATTTATCTATTAATTTATTGGATTTTTTTCTTTTCTTTTTTCAAACTACGCGAAAATTTATCGACTCCAGTCATAAGTATGAAAAAAAGTCAAATAAATAGATTCAAACAACGTTTATATATATATATTGTACGTATCATTTGCTAAAACATATTCTTTTAGCGGTCTTACAACAGGTTGGTTGGTTGGTTGGATTTTACGGCATGTCAACCCTTATTTGAGTTATTTTATATCGAAGATTTTTTGGTTTATTCATTGTTATTGGGTATTCAATTTTTTAAATACATTTTTAATACTCGTTTTTATCTATGTAACCCTTTTATCATATATATATTTACCAACCCCTCCGCACGAGCAGGATGCGAC
>CM042173.1:55552176-55567176 GCA_023376005.1 Doryteuthis pealeii
TCTTCTTCTTCTTCTTCTTCTTCTTCTTCTTCTTCTTCTTCTTCTTATTCTTAGACACTCTGTTACTGAAGAATAAAAAATGCCATGCACCATTCTGGCAAAAATGGGTCGCTTTTATAGCCAAACAAAAGTTGCAATGCACTATGTACCGCCCCAACCACATTCATTCTTCCTCCATGTCTCATTCTGCAGGCCAGACACCGAGGAGGCCTTGAGTCAGGTAAGTTCGACTCGTCACTAAAGTTTTAAAAAAATATGTTGGTGGTAATTTAGTTATAATAATTTATTGTGTGTTAGAAATATCTACCAAATGGGTGTGTTTTGAAAAAATGTTGGTGGTAATTTGGTTATAATAATTTATTGTTACCACCAACATTTTTTTCAAAACACACACCCATTTCGTAGATCTTTCAACACATATTAATATATATATATATATGTGAGTTATAGTAGAGTTGACATGGAGTCAACAACTGCATATTGACAGTTTCTCGCCTATACGATCTTCATTCCAAAGATCGCAGTGGCGAGAAACTCTCTGGAAGCAGGTGTTGACGCTACCTTAACGTAAATGTAAATGCTCTATCAATGATATTGAGTACTGTCTACCAACAAATATAGCATCTACATTATGTACAACACACACACACACACACACACACACACACATATATATATATATATATATTTATATATATAGATAGAGATAATTATATATATATATATATATATTATTTGTGGTGGGTATGTGTTATAAAAATATTAAAAATAAATACTGGGGTATTTTTCATCATGATTGTATGGTGAATGTTTGTGTTGGTGTTGAAATAGACAAATATTTAAGAAATACTGATGACCTTTGATTGAAGTTTGTGTCCGAATTAATAGTGTGCCCTATGGAGATATGTATAGTCGTTGTTGGCAGATAGAAACGGCTTGATGAAGTGAATGGATTTTTAATTGGAAGATTGTTTGTAAGTTGAAAATTGTTTAGAGAATCATTTACTAAGGCAAACTGCTAAGTAATAATTTGCCTAAAGAGAAACTGGATAATTTTTAAATTGTGACGTGTCGTAAGTAGGTTGCATTTTATGCTTTTTGTATGTTGTATATATATATATATATATATATATATATATATATATATATATATATATATATATATTTTCTTAAGACATGTGTTATTGAACAACACGGAGTATTCTTTTTTCATTTTTGTATGGATATTTTTTCCAGTCTTCTGGCTATCCTTTTTGAATCTGGATCGAGTTGATTCATGATATTTTTTTCATACTTATTTCCCGAGCGCTTTCGACTGTTGCTCCAGTCGTATTCATGGGGTTATGTAATTTGGTTTTTAGTTAATTTTTTAGTTTTGTTATCTATGCTTTTATCAAATTCAGAGAGTCTATTATTTTTAAGAGAGGGGTTAGGTGAGTGTTAGTTATTGAAGATTTAATACATTGTCTCCGACTTTAAAGGCTATTTTATTAATGTTAGGTTTTTTTATTTTTAATGCACATTATTTTGTAGATAATTTTAGTCTTTTCGTTTAAGATTTTTCGGGGGAGGTGGATTTTCTGGGTGTTTTTTTTAATAAAGTGTTGTTTTATGGAGCTTGTGTCGGAGAGATGGTATGTGAGACGGCGGGATATATATATATATATATATATATATATATATATATATATATATATATATATATATATATATATAGTGGGTGTATATTTATATATATAACGTGTTTCCCCGAAAATAAGTCCTACCTACAATATAAGAACTAGCGGGATTTTTCAGTCAACAATTTTAAATAAGCCCTCGACTTAAGACAAGCCATAAGATATTTTCACAATCCCAGCATGCGACGCATATACTCGACATTACTCCTAAACTAAACCTAGGTGTTATATTTCTGAGTGAAAATTGATATAAGCCCTGTCTATTTTCGACAAAACACAGTATATATATTTTTAAAAAATTTTTTTAAAAGTTGGGTGTTATTACGAAGCATCTAAAAATATATGAATGAACTCGATGTTATTGCGTATTGGAATCACTTATTTTTTTATTATTTGTTATCATAATTTTCGAGTTCGTTAGATGCCCTTTTTCAAATGAATGTTGCTCGTTCAATGGATCTTTTGTCTTTGTTGTTATTGACAGCGGCAGAATCTGTAAAATATTTATAATAACAGAGTATTCCGATGTCAGCATATATATCATGTTAGGGGACAGAAAGCTGACATAACATCAAGTTCATTCATTTATTTTTAGATGCTTCGTAATAACGCCCAACTTTAAAAAAAAAACATTAAAAAAATATATACCGAGAGAAGCATACGGAGACCTCCTAAAATACATATATATATATATATATATATATATATATATATATATATATATATATATATGAAAATAATGCTAATAACTCAAATAAAATGTACCCATATGTAAAGCTGCTGGAATTGAAACATCTCCCAAAAAATGATTATCTAGCGACATTTTAAAGACCCTGTCTTCTTCGTCTGGCGATGGAAATCCGGATTGTATAACCGCTAGGGGGCGCCTCCTTTCAACAGGAAGTGGTTTTCTAGTTTAGTTGTCTGGTTGCTGAGAGTTTATCTGTATTTGGATGTATTACATTTAACGATTTGCAGGCGTCCAGTTTCCTTTGTGTTTGTAGTATTATTTCGATATATATGCCATATCATCACTTTTAGATCTTGTTATAATGGAGATCTTGTGTCTGCAATCAAAACTATATCACTGTTTACGTCATAATTCTCTCAGAAATTGTGTAAGTTAATCAGTGAGTAATTAATTTATAACTAAAATACATCGAATAAATCTCATTTATTAACGATGTCTCTATGAAAATCTGACTTAGGTTTGCCTCAAAACAGTTCATGTTATTAGTGCATTTAAAATCCTGCACTGTGTCTCATATACCAGTAAGAAATGGAAGTTAATATAATATATGGTGTGGTTTATTTCCATACTTATTAAAGTATTTAACTAAATTTTCTGTTATTTTTAATGGTTAGTCTTTGAGATGGAATTCATGAATATGGACTGACTGAATTTAGTATGCAAATAAACTCTGATATCAAATAAAAAACATTTTTCTTTTTGCCTATGCTATATGCTGAAAGATTGGTTAAGTGAAGGATCTGACAAATGCGGAAAAACAGAAAATAACAAATTTATTGAATTAAGAAGAAGAAAAGACAAAGAAAGAAGAGAAAAACAGAAAGAAAATGAAAAAAATAAAAAGAGGAAGCGGAGAGAAAATATTTATATGACTTAGTAGCAGCTAAAGATATTTAAGGACTGGATTCAAAATTAATTTTATTAAGGTTCGAATTTTTTTTCTAATTTGTAGGGCTTTGAAAATCTGTAATCTTTTAATAAGAGTGAAAATGGATTTACCTGGCCAATGTTAAATAGCCCAGTCTATCCTACTATTTACGCATTGCTGGAAGGAGAATAGGGTATTAGCTAAGTAAGAAATGCAAACAGGCTCGTCCAGGATCTGAACTCAAATCGACGAATCCATTTTCTACAACTCTACCCATTACACCACCCACCTTTCAAGGTCCATGTAGAACATTTACAAATTTTATTTATTTTTAAGGATCGGACAATTTAGTGCTGTAAAAGTAGGATCGTTGTTAAAGGTTGTTATGTCGGCATTGAAGATTTCAAAGGAGCATTGAACGATAAAGATTGTTAAGAACACGAAGCAAAGGAAAAGGCTTTAAGAACCTGCTTCCTTGAGATAAACGTAAACTAAAGCAAATTATAGCGAAACAACGACTTTTCGCCAGCGCTTAGAACGTTGAAATAGCTGCAATGGAAATAGTCGAGGCATCAAATTTGTGAATTGCGATCTGTAAAAGACTCTCTTAGGTAACTCCCTTTCGCCAAAGCAAATATTTTGAAGCGTCAAAATTTGGCCAAGAATTACATGAAAATTGACTTTTCTAAAGTAACTTTCAAGGATAAATCTTGAGTGATGTTTGATTGATAGATGCATTTTATTCAATTCAGAAATGCCCGTGGTCAGGAGAAGGCAACAATGAAACGGTTGTGTTTTGATATGAGCTTAAATTGTCGACCAAGCAATTATTGACCAATTTCAAAGTTGTTGAAGAAGGTAAGCTAAACATTGTTAACTAAAGCGATTTTATGGACAAGATTTTATTTGAATGGCACAAGTCCCAGTCTCAAAGTGAATTGTGTATGTATGCACGACAATGCCCCTTCTCGTGTATCTAAGCTTATCCGTGGATTCTCTGAAGAAGGAAGATAATGGAATGGGCACAAATCAAGTCTTGGACTGTACCCAATCGAAAATCTATGTGGCCATTTTGATCCGTAGCAGCTTTATTGGTTTGCTGAATTTTACAGCATGTCAACACTTGATAGGTTATTTTATGCCAATATATATATATATATATATATATATATATATATATATATATAAAGTGTGGATGGTCCAACACAAGCCTTCACCACAAATCACTGTGTGGATGTTCATTGTATGAACACTCATACGTCATATATATATATATATAAAATATAGAATGAATTGAGAATGAATGAGAAAACTATTATCATATAAAGGTGCTCAATGCTAAAATAGCAGAGCAGTTTTACAAGCAAATATATTATATTATGGATATCAATATCTCGTTACTATTAGTTCCATGCTTACTGCCATCGTCAGTATATATATATATATATATATATATATATATATATATATATATATATGGTTAAACAATAAAGTCACCTTTTGTCTGCATATTCTGGTTTCAATCCTTACAAGGCGCCAAATAAATTATATATCCGGCCGAAATTGGAAAGAAAATTTGGCATGACTAATTTGTTTCCAAGTACTTTGGGTCTCGTCATCGGCTATAATAGGGGGGGGTGTATTGAAAAAACAATAAAACTTTGAAAGCGCTCTATTTATACTTGTCTGTTGTAGTAAAAATGTATAGTCGTCGGGGCGACCTAAAGTCGGTATCAGACAATCAGCGAAGGACTCTATCCCCTTTTCACTAGCGCCACACCTAGCATCAGCTCCTTACTTTACCGCACAGTCCCTGTGCTACTCATACGCTGAGTTGGCGAGGACCGGAATCGAACTAGAAACCATGTGGTTTCTAGCCAAACTGAGCTACCGACTGAGCTAACCCGGCCCTCTTATGTAGTAGCATTTATTCTTTAGTGTGGTTCTATAATTAACAGTAGCAGCTAAAGATATTTAAGGACTGGATTCAAAATTAATTTTATTAAGGTTCGAATTTTATTTCTAATTTGTAGGGCTTTGAAAATCTGGAATCTTTTAATAAGAGTGAAAATGGATAAGATTTTTCTTTAGCTAGTTTGATTTTATTTGCTATTTTTCTGAATGTTTGTGATGAGGCTTGATGATTACTATTGTTAACACAGCTTAACGCCTCTGGGGTAGATGCGTTAAGCTGTGTTAATAATTAACACAGCTTAACACTTCTATCCCAACTATGGTTAGTAGAATGAGAACAGGGTGCCCCCATGGACTGAATAAAGGGTTAAGTTCCGTGATGGCTGCAGATTACGACAAGAAGGTTCCCGAGTCCGAAAAGAAGGTTCCAGAGTCCGACAAGAAATACCCGAAGAAGGCCCGAGGGCATATCGGCCGAAACGTTGTACAGACAATAATGAAGATGAGGACAATAGTCCGAATAACGCAGGTAATAGTGATTTTATTTGCATGATAACTTAAGACATGATGTATATGATTGTCCCGACCGTATTGTTCAAATTACTCTTCAAAACAAGATTTGATATTAAATAACTCACATGGGTTGATATGCCATTAAACCAAACAGCCACCCCATTCAGATATATATATATATATATATATATATATATATATATATATATATATATATTGCCGAAAAAAACATCAAACCTAAATCTTTTTTCTGATCCGTAATAATTGGTGCTTGATGTTCAAACACAGATATTTAATTCATCTAATTATCTCTTAAAAGATACAATTTATTAATTACATATAATTATTTGAAATAATTAGCTATCTGCAAGAAGAAAATATGAACTGAAGTTCTAGCTTGATATTTACAAACAAAACCAGAAAAAAAAAGCAAATTGCAAACCAAGAAAAAAAGATAAAAGACACTATCCCCCGCCCCCACCCAAAAAATGCAATAAAATTGATTTTCACCTGCAAAACAAATCACGATCTATATCGCAAATATAAACGCACGAATTTGCTAGTAAAAGTGTTATATCCTGAGATTTTCTTAGTTGTGGCATAAGGCCGAAAATATGGGGCACCCAGTAGGACTTATCTTCACTAGTAATGATTTACTTAGTGTGTATATTTATTGTTAGACGTCCAGCGGACTGAGAGGCCTTTTTGCACATAATTTCTGCATCACTCCTGCATTCCAGCACTTATCTCGCTGGCCATGATCTCGTGTCGTTTGCTAGCTACCCTTTAGGACCTCTACACGTTGCGACTGTGCTCAAAGCACCCTTGCAGAACCCTCCCCACCCCCGACGAAAAGTGCACAAACCAATAAATATTACAAAGAGGGAAAGAGAGGAACAACAAACAAAGTCAAATCAGGTGAACATTCATAAAAATGTCAGGTTCGCATTCATCCAGTCCAGTCACTCCCATCAGCTTCTATTTCATCTCCAATGTTTTGTTGAGATGGGGGGGGGGAACACCCCCTGTTCCTTTAAAGGATTTCTGCTAAGGCTGACTTCTACTTCACAAGTCTAAGGTTGACCTGTCTTGTCCCACTGCCCGGTCCTGACTGCCTAACTCACTTTCAAATTTCCCAGTTCTCCCAAATCTCATCTCAACTCTCCGAGATTCCACACGAGATTTCCTAATCCTGTGTTCTTACTGGGTTACATTTTATTGTTAGTCTGAACTCTAGTTAACACTAAATCTTGTTCAAAAGCAAGACCCTCCGCCTGGCCAATGGCCTTATCACACTTTTCTATCTATTCTAAATCCTTTTCTTAGTTTTAATGATTGTACTGAACTATTGACACCTACACACAATACACCCGCCTACCATATAATGTATGTATACACACACTTAATACTACGTATTCAATATAACCTATTTATGCAATTATATACACACGTACACTTGCTTGCAACAGACCTGCACTCTGCACGCATGCACCAATGCATATTGTTATATACATTACCCCTCTCACACACAACTACACACGTAAACACGCACGCACAAGGAGAATGTGACGCGTAGTTTACCAGATTTGAATTTAACTTTTCCTTCTTCTAAACTTGTTGCCATACCAAGGTTAAAGTACCCAGCATAACCTACTATTTATCTATAGGTGAATGCATACTTTTCTGAGCTTGAGTGGTAGTACCTCTTAGGGTCTCGTCTATGGGTTCAATAGAAAAATGTGCTTTAAAAAATGAGTAAAAAATTGAATATCTATCAGAATGAATAAACAAAACGTATTTTGCAGAAAATAACCCAATTAGGGTTGACATGCCATAAAATCCAAGCAAGCAACAACAACAAATAAACTAATATAAGAAAGATCTACTTTAATACTGGTCATAATCAACAATAACGACGTTGTAGTACCAGTATGGGTTCCATCTATAGCAAACAATCTCTGTAAAAATTCCCTTTCTAGGTCGATAATTGTCAGGCTAAGAGTATCTCCTGTTGATATATTGTTAAAATTCTTGATTTTGATCCGTTTTGAGTGGAATCCTATAATCCTTGTGTTTTCAGTGTTAAGCGGAATCCTTGTGCTCCTCAGTGTTAAGCAGAATCCTTGTATTCCTCAGTGTTAAGCAGAATCCTTGTGTGCCGCATTGTTAAAGCAGAATCCTTGTGTCCCTCATTGTTAAGCACGAGAAACTGAATGCCTTTCCATGAAAGCCTTTAAAGAGTTAACTAATCCCGTATTCGAGCGTGTTGATTGGCCGATTGAATATACGCGCCCACGAAGAGTCTATAAATTTAAGTTGAGACCGCCAGCACACCTTATATACAAAAGAAATTCCAACAATAGTTTGTGTTCAAACTACTCTATTTGATGGTGAGGGTCCAGTTTTAGAGATGTGGGCAGTGTGGAGTATCCCTAATTTGTGATTACTTGCAGGTCTACTTTGACTCGGAGTGGTACTACCTGTTACGGACTCATCTATCCATATTTACCAACCCTGCATGAACAGGAAGTAACACAATGTCAATTTCTTAAGCGGAGTTCAATTGGTTTGAAATCTAAGTTTGCATAACCAAGGATAACTAGCTCAGTCTGTCGAAATATTTTTACATAGCTTGAGGGAGAATTGTTGAATGCATACCTTTACCTATTTTTAACCTTACCCGGAGTGGTAATACATGTTAGGTTCGCATCTATAGGTAAAATAGATCTGTTTAAAAATTATTCATATTGTTGGATATATTATATATATATTATATATATATATATATATATATATATATATATATATATATAAGGCGTGCTGGAATCCACCACTTAAACGTATAGACTCGGCGTGGATAGGTGAATGAAAGCTAGCCAATCAAGTGCTTGAATACGTATTTAATCGCCTATATTGAAAGCCATTCATTTGCACGTTATTCGACATTACTAAACGGACCTGCACCCAAGGACTTGGCTCAGTCGAAGGATTCTAATCAACAATAAAGGACACCATGGAAGAACCAAAGGATTTTACCCAACACTAAGGGACACGGAAGAACAACCAAAGGTTTCTTCACTAAAGATCGCCTCTGCTTAACACAAGGGATCTCCACTGTGATGTGCTCTCACTTGAAGCCTAAAAATGACCATAAAAATTGTAACAAAATTTCATATTCGATAGAAATGGCAATGGAGGATAATCTAGAGCTTCAGAATTTGAACCTCATCACTAGATGCAGTTTAACGTCATACATGGGACATGTAAAGAGTAAATTACAGGTACTACCACTCCGGGTCAGGGTAGATGCGGGAATAATTGCAATTAAAGTTAATTCTACCTCACGCCCATAGCTCCATAATTAGAACCTCACTAGAGGCTGTTTAACATCATAACTAGAACTAATGACGGTCACAAAACAATTTAACTTTTTTTCCACCTTTTTTTTCTTTTCATGGAAATAGTTTACAATCAGATTTAATCTGGGTTTAATAAGAATAAAGATTTTTGTACTTGGTAAAAAAAGGTGAATAAAAGAAATGTAATCTAGTACTGAGTTGAAATCTTAATTAAAGTTCGTCATCTTTGTAGATTTTTGCTTCTTTATTCTTTTATGGACTCATTCCATATTTGTTCGAAAAAAGGGAGTCCGTAATAACGGGAGTGAAGATCTTAAATAAATGTTTGAGTAAATTAGTCCATGTCAATTGACTTCAATGAACTCATTCCTTGTGCGATGGAGTGGATTCCGTAAACTAGAAAGGAACAACTTTAATCCTTTCTCATAATAAGTAATTGAGTGTCGCCTCCCCTATTTTATGATTACTTCCCCTTTGGAGAACTCTCTAGTGAATACTAGACTATATAAACTCTCAGTAAGTGTACCAACAATTCTAAGTAGAACAAAGCTTTCCAATGTCTATCATTTGTCATGACAGTACATTTGTTCATGTTAATTAGATTCAATGAATTAATGAGTTAATGATGGCTATCACAAAAACAGACAGGCATATTTAATTTTGAAAAAAAAAAGACAAAAACATAACCATAATGACAAATATAAGGTTGGTTATTAAATATTATGAAAAAATTTTAAAAAACACCAGTTCATAAACGAGTAATACTTATTTCGCCTCCGCTGCAGTGTTTCGATCTGTTTCAATAGATCTTCACCAGTGATTTCGTTAGTTTGAGGAAAAATAAAATTATCACAGAAAATAAGAAATCTGCAAGACTCTTTTACTTTGTCGGTCAGTCTATTTAAAATTGTTGAGTGAAAAGACTAGCGTTCTTGAATGTTTAAAACGTAAAACGAACGTTGAAAACGGTTGCCGTGAATTTTGGTTGGTTATATGTAATATTCGTGGGTTGTATGTATTTTTCAGTTTGCTATGTAAGACTAACACATGTAGTCCAGGTTGAAAGCACAGTAAGCAAAACTTTTTAGACCTAATTTTTCTGGTGCAAGAAACGTTTTTTGTAACTGAGCCAGACTTTCGTCTATTTACCTAAACTTTTCTCATTCCCCAATGATACCAGCATCGGAACAATAAGGTAAAAAATATCAATAGATTAAGCAGATTAATATTTCAAATAAACTGAGTCAATCTTTTTTCCAAATAAAATCGTAACATTCTGAATAATCAGAATCCTTTTCTGATTGTTTACAAGGAAACTAGTTTTGTTTTTCAAAAAGGATTCAGAAAGAGAAGAACCCCAGCTTTCAAAAGATACTTGAATGTCCGCTGAGATGTTTGTCCAACTCGAAAAGTGGAAGATAAACACTTCTAAGGTTAGCGCCAAAGAGGCCGTGCAATAAACATCCAAATTCTAAACGCCCTGGGCGCAACAAAAGAAAACTCTGTGACTGAAAGTCATTCTTTTTGGAATAATGAACATTGATCATTTGTTTTTCATCGATTTGAAATTAGAAAGAAGGTTGTCCCTTTGGGGGGGGGCATTCACTAGAAATCAACAGAACTATTTACAAAAATGGTCCAAGATTAGAAGAAGAAGAAGAAGAAGAAGAAGAAGAAGAAGAAGAAGAAGAAGAAGAAGAAGAAGAAGAAGAAGAAGAAGGATGATGAGATGATGATGATGATGGTGGTGGTGGTGGTGGTGGTGCTGTGAATAGATAGATAGATAGATAGAATGAATCTCATCAGGAGAGAATGTGCAAACCGTTTCGGGGCCTTCCTCTCGACGGTTTAATGAGCCCATGCATTTGTAAACATCCTTTGTTTTTTCAATATATCACATTCACACTGTCGGATTAATTTCCATTTTATTTTCATATATATATATAGAGAGAGAGAGGGAGAGAGACAGACAGACAGACAGAGACAGAGACAGAGACAGAGAGAGACAGAGACAGACAGACAGACAGACAGACATTTACGAAACTAATTGTCAATATTTTATAAAATTTGCATACAGGTAATTTGACAGAATTATTTTATCAGTTTTAATTCATATTTCATTTATCTTAATTTTTAATTGCATGTGGGGAAAACACCAATACAAAAAAATATTTTCCGGTGAGAACCGAATTCAGGTTAACTTTTGACTCAGAGAAGCTCGGTGTTTAATACCAAGTGACGAACCGGTTCTCTCTAGATCACCGAAGTGAAGCAGCGATGCTTAGATGGTCGAGCGCTTAAACAACATTAGGTACTGTTAGCAAATTTGAGTCCTTTGTTTATCAAAATGACTAGAGTTGGCATAAAATGACCCAAAAGGGGTTAACATGCCGTTAAATAAAACGAACAAACAAACAACCAAGTGACGACAGGAAGGTTATTATCATTATTAAATGAATATGCATTCCCCAGCCGTAAGTATTTAAGTTTAAATGTAATGAAATATAATAAATTAGAAATACTAACGAAATTAAATAAGAACGCATATAAAAGGATTGCACTTATTCTAATTTTATTCTAATTGGTTTCTATATAAAATCATTATGATTGATCATATGTTATGAGTTGAAAAATAAAACAATAATATTAGAGATGAATAACACCAAGTAATCATTTATTAAACCCGATTTTGTTAAAGTCAGTATGCAAATTAACCACACCATATGTTATGTAACCCTTTATTTCCTAGACAGGATTTTATGTAAACCTTTATTTTTAAGACAGGATTTTAAATGCATTAATTACATGGGCTGTTTTGAGGCAAATATAACTTCAGTTTTCATAGTAGACATTCTTAATAAGTAAAAGAAGTAGAGTCGTCGGGGTGGACTAAAGTCGGTATCAGCCAGACAGCGAGGGAGTCTAACCTCTTTTTGTTAGGGCTAGACCAAGGAGATTATTTGGGCATCTGATGCGGAGCGCCAGTCCTACCATCAGCTCCTCACTTTCCCGCAAATAGCCAAGTGCTACTCATACGCTGAGTTAGCGAGGGCCGGAATCGAACCAGCAACCTTGAGGTTCCCAGACATGTATTTTGAGTATGAATTTAAAATTCATTGATAAACTTATGCAATTTCTGAGGTTATTGAAACGTAAGTAGTGACGTACTTTCGGTTACAGACAGGCATAAACCGAATCTCCATTATAATAAGATTGTTATTGGGAGGCATATAATTCCATTGTGTTCCGAACTTAATGAAAGAACGGTTGGTGCGAAAGATCCGGTTTTCCCGGAGAAAAATGGCTACGTGATTTCGAATCTCACCGGGTGTTTATCTTGCATTGTTCTTCTCGACGTGATACAGATAAAGACGTGTCTTTGTTGCGATTAACAAGCAACCAACATTAGGAAGATCGAGAAAAATAACAGTTAAATAATAATAATAATAATAATAATAATAATAATAATAATAATAATAATAATAATAATAATAATAAGAAGAAGAAGAAGAAGAAGAAGAAGAAGAAGAAGAAGAATTAAAGATAGAAAAGCAGAAGACAAAGGAGAAGAAATAGGGGGAATAGATAGACAGATAGATAGATAGAATACGAAAAAGAAGAAGATAGATAGATAGATAGATAGATAGAAGTAAAAAACGAAAAAGTATTATAAATAGAAAATAATAATAATAATAATAAAGGGAAACGTCAAAAAAAGAAACAGAATCACTTATAATTGCTGCACAAAATAATGCCATAAGGACAAACTACATCAAAGCGAAAATTGATAAGACCAAACTGAATAGTAAATGTAGACTTTGCGGTAAAGGAGATGAGACTGTTAACCATATACTATGCGAATGTAGCAAACTAGCACAACGAGAGTACAAAACTAGACACGAATGGGTTGGGAAGGTGATCCACTGGGAATTATGCAAAAAATTAAATTTTGACCACACAATAAAATGGTATATGCATAAACCAGAAACTGTTCTTGAGACCGAAACGCATAAAATTCTCTGGGACTTTGAAATAAAAACGGATCACCTTATCCCAGCAAGAAGGCCAGACCTAGTGTTGATAAACATAAAAGAAAGAACTTGTCAACTGGTGGATTTTGCAGTGCCAGCAGATCACAGGGTGAAGTTAAAGGAAAATGAAAAAATAGACAAATATCTGGACCTTGCTAGAGAACTGAAAAAGTTATGGAATATGAAAGTGAAAGTGATACCAATTGTAGTTGGTGCACTTGGAACAGTCCCAAAAGGATTAGAAAAGGGTTTGGAAAGTTTGGATATCAGAGGAAGGATTGAAACCATTCAGAACACTGCACTGCTGCAATCTGCCAGAATACTCAGAAGAGTCCTGGAGACCTGAAGAGACTTGCTGTCACTCAGACTCCAGTGAAAGACCATCAGCTAATGCTGGTGTTAAAACTCAAAAGGAGCAAATAATAATAATAATAATAATAATAATAATAATAAAATAATAATAATCTGAGAAAACGTGTCACTCTGTGGGATACTCTCTTTAATTCTATTATTCTTCTGATCGTTTTTTGGAATCTTATGTTCTTCTTCTAGTGTCTGGACTTCGTCTTGGGGATTTCATGTCTGGTCTTTTATTGGGGGGGGGGTCTCTTTATCAGAAGCCCTGGGTCATTGGTAGTTTTTGGATAAATAACCCAAGACTTCTATTTTCTTTATATCATATTTTATTCCGAAATCCCCACCAGAATTACTGCGTAGATTGAGTCGGCAGCGCTTAATGTGGTTTTGGCCAATACTGAACTAAAACTAACTCTTTCTAATCTAAACCGGAAGAGGGCCTTCTCCACCGATTCTCACGGTATCCACCGGAAAAGAGGGATCAAGGTGAGATCAAGACGTGTCACTCAATCTTCCATGACATCGAACTCAAAGGCTGCTAGCTGTAACTTATAACAGCCAGTTTGGTTTCTACACTAAGTGTACATAAGTGTTAGGGTACTAGCAATTATGTAACAACTCAGACTTCAGTGAAATAACATCAGCTAACGCTGATGTGAAAAACTTAATAATAATTATAATTATTATTATAATACAGGTTGAAGATGAAAGAAAACGAAATGACGGACAATACCTGGATCTTGCCAGAGAATTGAAAAAACTATGGAATATGAAAGTCAACGTGATACCAATTGTAGTTGGTGCACTTGGAAAGGTCCAAAAAGCTTAGGAAAAAAGACTGGAGAATCTGGAAATGCGAGGAAGAATAGAGACCCTCCAGACTACTGCATTGCTACAATCGGCTAGAATACTCAGAAGAGTCTTGGAGAACTTAGGAGACTTGTTGTCACTCAAACTCCAGTGATATACCATCAGTTAACGCTGGTGTGAATAATAATAATAATAATAATAATAATAATAATAATAATAATAATAATAATAAGAAGAAGAAGAAGAAGAAGAAGAAGAAGAAGAAGAACAACAACAACAACAACAACAACAACAAGAACAAGAACAAGAACAAGAAGAAAAAGAAGAAAAAGAAATCAGTTACAAAAGAATAAGACAAAGAAGAAGAAAGAGGGTGAGTAGAATGATAGATAGAACAAGTAAAAGATAAAGAATAATAGATAAATACGAAAAAGAAGAAAAAATGATAGATAGGTAGATAGATAGAAGAAAACGAAGAAGAAATATAGATAGACAGAAGCCAAAGAAGGGGGAATATGAATTAGGAAAGACAGAAAGATAGTTGGATAGAAGAAGAAGAAAAAGAAGAAGAAGAAGAAGAAGAAGAAGAAGAAGAAGAAGAAGAAGAAGAAGAAGAAGAAACATTTTACATATATAAACAGATAGCAGTAGAATATGAATTGTAGATAAATAGAACAAGATGTATTATAGGTATATAGAAGGAGAAGGAATATATATA
>CM042173.1:55572176-55617176 GCA_023376005.1 Doryteuthis pealeii
TGTTAATGGATTTCTCCCGCGATTTTTGCTCATATTCAATAAGTTATAACCAAACAATTAGAAATCAATAATACTAAGCATATATCTATCAAAATCAATTTTTTTAATATCAACATGTAAACTATCCTTCCCGTACACACTGTAAATCGCTATTGTGTTGTATATATAAATACAATTGCATGTTATTAGTATGTAGAAATGGCCAACTGTATTAATAATGTAAAACAATTTTATTTACAATTGAGTTTTAAATAAAAATAAAATCATGAGTAGTAATATAGTTTCGGTTACAGACAGAAAAACATACAATCTTTATTTTCTAAAGGTTGATGTGAAAAGATAGAAAAAAGAGGAGATGCCCAAGGAGACATAATAAATAAATCGGAAGAGGCGTTAAACGGTCTTTGCGTTTTATTGCACACTTTGAAGTCACAACACACCTGTTTTTTTTCTTGTCTTTAATTACATGACCTGATTTTTTGTCAGAGTTGGACGTATGAGAAGAGCTAAAGTTTAGCTATGCCGCAAAATTAAGCTTCATCTTTTTTCTTTTTTCTGAGTGTGATTGGCACTGCGTTCCAAATTTTAATAGACAGTGAGAGACAGAAAGACAGACAGAGACAGACAGACAGACAAAGAAAGCTAGAGAGAAGAGAGTGAGAGAGAGAGAGCGGGGACAGAGAGAGTGAGAGGGGGAGAAGTTTCCGCTGTTTTTATGAAGAGATAAAATCGCTTGAAGCGAAAATACCTTTTCAATTGAAAAGTCCTATTGATGAGAACTTGGAAAAATAATGAACAACTCACGACACCGATCTAATGAACCTCTATCTGAATATATGGAAGCCAGTAAGTGCCATGATTATTTCTATATAATGAATGAAGTAAACTATTAATTTTGTTGGTTGGTTGGTTGGATTTTACGGCATATTGGGTTATTTTATGCCGAACATATTTTGTTTTATTCATTCTTGATGGATACTCAATTTTTTTTCAAACTCCATTTTTTAAACACATTCTTCCTATTTAACCATAAATTGACCCTTAACAGGTACTACCACTCCGGATCAAGGTGGACCAGAGAATAGTGGCTATGAAGGGTGTGTTCCACACTCTCCAGGTCTCTAGAATTCAAACTCCCCCGTTGTATGCAGTTTATCGTCACCCCCGGGAAAATATTCATTTTGTAACGTTGTGTAGAAGTATTTGAATTTGAAAGTTAAATGAGGAAGAGTCATGGTAAATAACCAGGAGTTTGATTGACAGCTTTTAACCCCTTGTTGACCTACTTGCGTCACATTCTGATTCGGTGAGAATGTCACGTGATCGGAATCCATGGGTAATGCTGTGAGTTGTTAAGTAATAAATATTACCTAGTGATATCCCGTTCGTTTGTGTATTTCACCTTGCATCTTTTAGGCTTTAAAAACGTTAACTTCATTTTTTAAATCAACGTTTTTAAAACCCAAAAGATAGAAGGTGGAATAGAATGTATATATTTATTGTGAAGATTGGGTTTTAAAAACGTTAACTTCATTTTAAATTTAAAAAAGAATTAAAAAAATTAACTTTAATTTAACTTAAATTTTAAAAAGATCTTAAAAAACGTTAAATTTAATATTAAAAAAAATTAAAAATGTTAACTTAATTTTAAATTCAGAAAAAATGGGTTTTAAAAACGTTCACTTAATTTTTTTTAAGTTACCGTTTTTAAAACCCAAAAGATTCAATGTGAAAATAGAGTATATTTATTGTGAGCAATATACCGTTTAGCTCAGTCGATGGAGCATCCGACCAAAAATTTGCCATACCGATCGATACCGGTCATGCCAATGCAGCGCATGAGTAGCACAGCATGGATAATCTGATCTGTGCGGAAAAGCGTCTAAGAGCTGGCAGTAGATGTGGCAGTCCACCTCAGTAAAAAATATCCCTGATATTCGCTGTCAAAAAGTGCATAGATACTAACAACTGAATATTCAACCGATTACTTTTATGTAAAATAGGAACGGAGGTACGTGGTGTAATGATTATCGTCGTAGGAAACGGATACTGCTGGTTCAAACCCTGGACGAGCCTGTTTTCATTTCGCATAGCGCTAATACTTTTGGGAAAGGCAGGAATCCAACTATTCTCCTACTAGGTTTTGGTAAATAGTAGGAGAGACTGGACTATTTAACCTTGGTTGGGCAACTAGTCTAAGAGAAGAAAAACTCTGAATTCAAACCTGTTAAAACTCCGCTTAAGAATTTGACCATGTGTCACATCCTGCTCGTGTGGAGGGATTGGTAAATATGTATATATAAAATATCAGCTAAAATATTTCCCCTGATATATTTTAAAAGATTTAATATTTATTTATTTATTCTAACGGCATGCCAACCCGTCGATGGTTATTTTATACCTGTAGGTTTGGGATTTGCCATTATTGTACGATTGTTTAAACTTTTTGTGTGATTAAATGGTTTTTGCACGCAGTTTGTCTTTTGGGGACAGACAAACAAACATTTTTTATATATTGATGCAGGTATAAAAACCTTAGAATGTGAAATGAATAATACAATATAGAACACGACAGCCAAATGTTTCTTGAGTGTTTTATAAATAAGAAGAAGAATATCGTAAAACTTCCTACGCGACATAATGCCTTCAGGTTGCCTTTGGGGTTGGCTTTTTATTCTTCTATAGGAAAGTATAACCTTCAGGGTGTATTTTAATGTCCGGGCGAATTGGAATTTATATTTATTTTGGGGGTGGGGGGCTCAGTGAGAGCTGCATTTCCTGAAGGTTCATTATTTTGGTTTTCGGGTTTTTTCTAAATATTTTTTTACTACAAACCAAAATTGACTTTTGCAACAACTATTGACAGCAGCCGGTCTATTCTCTTTTGAATCAAATCTAGAGAATTCAATAGAATGAAAGTTTGTGAGACACTTACATATTTGAGAAGAGTGTTTTAAATTTTTCTTCTTTTTTTAATTTATTTTGCTGCTTGTCAACCCTTGTTCTATTAATTCTTAATGGGTGTTGAAAATTCTTTTTGTGAACTTTTTTTTTAAAACACATTTCATTTAACCCATCTTATTTAGCCCATATACGAGAGAGAGAGACAGACAGACAGAGAGACAGACAGAGAGACAGACAGAGAGAGAGAGACAGACAGAGAGACAGAGAGAGAGAGATAGAGAGACAGGGATAAAAAGAAAGACAGCAGATAGTGAGATAGATAGATAGAGAGAGAGAGAGAGAGAGAGGGGGAATGTGTGTGTGTGTGAGAGAGAGAGGAGAAGAGACAGACAGACAGACAGACAGAGACATATCCCCAACCAACATCGCTATACATATTTGGATCTTGCCAGGGAATTGAAGAAACCGTAGAACATGAGAATGATTAAATTTAAATCTTTTATTCTACATCACAAAAGGGAATAAGCTAATCCATTAATCATGTAACATTTCAGCCCAATTCTTGTGTAGTTCCCATCTCGGAATTTGTTCAAATCAAAGTGGTGCAGCCATTCAGTAGCACTGACACGGCTTGGAACTTCATTTTTTTGTTTTTGTTTTACGGCATGTCAACCCTTTTCAGATCATTTGATACCAAATCAAGTCATTTTAATATTCGGTTTACTTACATCTTCTGCTGTTGCTTAAATGGTCACCCATCTAAATAGATTGGATAGGCTTATCGCTGTTTAATTTCAGTTATTTAACGGGAACCGGTACTTTCAACGTGAGTTGAACATAAACACCTATTGGAAGAAGAATTTTCTCATTTATTAGTAAAGAAATAACTACAAAAAATCCTCCGTTTGAAAAAATGCTAAAAAATATTTCAATCACGAAAGCTTATTAAAAAACACCAAATAGTTATTAAAGTTAAAGAAATTGTCAGTTATTAAGATGGCTACAATCGAATAATCGTCAAATTTGAATTTTTATTAAATGTAAAATTACCAGACGAGCTGATGAAGAAAAAAAATAAATTGTTTCAAAATTATTTTTTTCTCTATCGATTTTTAAGTCTTGCTTCTGCCAAAGGAAATTAGGCTGATCGTTTTTTTTCGGGGAAATAAACAGTGGAGAAGGATATTTTTTTAATCGGAAAAGATAAGTTTCCAGGTGATATACAGAATATTTATTTAGCTATAAAGGCATACTTTAGGATGTACACGTGTGCTAAATCAATCGAAATGTATGAAAGTTTGTGAGATACTTACATGTTTGAGAAGTGCCATTAATTTTTGGTTGTTTGGAATTATTATAGGAATTATACAAGAGATTGATTTTTGATCATACAACTAAATGGTATATGCACAAACCAGAACACGAACTAGAGAATGAGGCACATAAAATTATCTGTGATGATACTTTAGACTATATGCCTTTAAAGATTAGACCTAGTCTCTTGTAACATTTAGGCATATCTATCTATAGAATATGTGTATAGTCTATAGCATTAGTTTCCAAAGTGGGCAGGATCACCACCCTGGTAGCAATGAAAAAATCTAGAGGTCAGTGATGCAAAAAGGGTTGGTGATGTCGTTTGGGCAAAAAGGGGCAGTTGGGGCGATTGGGAGGCATTAGGAGCAGTTAATAAATAAATCTCTCTTTTTAGATCATCTAAATGACAAAATATATGTAATAGATACTAAACAAAAGGAACACATATGCAGTTTATACAGAATAAAACTGACCTAAAATTATAAACAAATGCATAGTATTGTTACATAGAGTTGGTATATCTTTGTATATATGGTATGCTCTAATTCCTCACCAAGATTTATAGACTAGCCAAGGTCACGTGAGTTATTCTTGCAGCCAATCACTAGCAATACTGCGTAGCTGATAGAATACCCCCCACACTGGACCTCATTCTAACAGCACTCCTTGACGACGGACTTATACGATTACCAGAGATTCATTATCGAAGGACTCCATACCAGGAACTAAGAACTCTTTACCAGAGTAACCAAAGGATTCATTATCGAAGGACTCCATACTAAGAACAGAGAACTCTTTACCAGAGTAACCAAATGATTCATTATCGAAGGACTCTATACCAGGAACAGAGAACTCTTTACCAGAGTAACCAAATGATTCATTATCAAGGGACTCTTTATCAAGGATCCAATTCCATTGGATAAGCGCTCTTGCTTAAGGGCTCCATGATGACCCAGGAGATTGTAACATATAGTCCTAAATTAGAGTAAAAAGTCTGAACATTTGCTAGACGCATGTACACAATAGGATCGCTCACCAGTTATCATATCCCGCCTAGCCAGGCTAGAGAAAACTCTGAAGATGATGAACTTCGTTACTATGGTTACTGATGAGATGTTTATTTACCCTTCCATATTGCTGATGCAGCTAAGTCTGCTGAATAAATTGCTTTAATAAATTATTTTTTGGTGAAATATATCTTTGTGTTTAATCTTGTTTTCAATTTGGAACATAGCAAAAATTAATAAATAAATAATGTGTGTTCATGTGTGTGTATGAGGGAAGCCTGAAAAAGTTTGCTAACCGCTGGTCTATAGAAAAATATAATTATATCTATCAATATATGCATACGTCAGAGTATATGCATACTCAATATAAAAATATTCTTATAATTATATATAGATGTATACTTTTGACTATATGCATACTATATAAGAATATATAGTTTTATGTGCCTGTAGAGACATACTTCGAGTATTGACATAGTCTATAGAAACATATAGTCAAATCTATATACTTATATCTATATAGAAAGGATATTCACACCAAAAAAGGTCAATAAGCCGGGGATATCCCCCAGAACTATTACATATGCAGACTACGCAGATGATGTTCTACTTCTCTCAAATAAACCAGTTCATTTACATAGTGGATTGTAAACTTCGGAAATTAGATCACCATTTCAAATCCCTTGGTAGCAATATCTCATCTACAGAAAGGGATGTCAATATATACATAGGATGCATGGATTACTTTAGACAGATAATTCATCAGGAAAATTTGATATCACTGATAAGATAAAGCGTGAATTCTTTCAAGTTGTCACCGTGTCAGTGCTACTGGATAGCTGAACCACTTGGACTCTAATGAAGCTTTAGAACAAAAGCTAGATGAGGATGCTGCGTGACGTCTTGAACAAATCCTGGAAGCAGCATCCCACAAGAAAGCAGCTGAACGGTCACTTATCTCCTGTAACTCAAACCATATGCGTAAGATGAACAAGGTGTGTTGGAGACTGCTGGGGGAAGCAACAACGAACTCATAAGTGGCGTTCTATTGTGGACACACGAGTGTAGGCAGACTAGCAAAAATCTACATTTGTTCTGAGGGATTCTGGATGTTGTGCAGAAGACCTTCCAGGGGCGATGACATAAGATAGAGGCGGTTGGAGAGAGAGAGAGAGAGAGAGAGAGAGAGAGAGAGAGAGAGAGAGAGAGAGAGAGAATCATGAATATACGTACATATTAAACTAACCCTAAACCTAAACCCTAACCCTAAACCATAACCATAACCATAACTCCCTAGATGAGTAACATAATATTACAGGGTGACCCAGAAAATTTTTTTTAATTTTAATTTTTTTTTTAAGTTTAAGTCCAACAAGAGTTAGGGTTAGGGTTTATGGTTAAGATTAGGGTTAAAGTTATGGTTTAGGGTTAGTTTAATGGGAAATAAATAAATAATTTGGGTTCTGTTTTTTCTGTGTCAACAAGGAAATAACCTTTAAGACTCTCTGATTAAAAATGAAACCATTCAATTCGTCCAATATAAAATGAAAAAAAATCCTGATTATCTGGTATTTTTTATCCGTCAAATTCTTAGTGTCGTCACCAAGTTAAACAATGGTTTATTTCGCTTTTATTATAAAGAAAGAAAGGGAAGAAAGGATATGCTACACAAAAATATAAGAAAGAAAGAAAGAAAGAGAGTAATGAAAGATAGGGAGAGGGGTTGAGCGCAGCGGAAGCGATAATGCTAATCTCAGTCAAACATAATGAAAAGATGAAACGAAGGAAAGAGAGAGAGAGAGAGAGAGAGAGAGAGAGGAGAGAGAGAGAGAGAGAGGAGAGAGAGAGAGAGAGAGAGTCATGAATATACGTACTGCCACCTCGATTAGTGTATGATGATCTTGTCGAGGTGGACTCGTTAAAGCTCAATATGAATTGAAAATTACAACGTTTGGTTAAGACAACAAGATTGGCACAGCTTGGGTTCAAGCAATAAAGATTGTTATTCTCACTTACAACGGAGTCGTTTATTCATTTCTGTACCGGAAAGTACACGTTATAACAGACATTAAAATTAATTCCTTTTTATTTCATTTTAATTGATTATATACTATAGCATAATCACTTTCTATTTGTCTTGGTATAACATCACACACACACACACACATATATATATATATATATATATGTGTGTGTGTGTGTGTGTGTGTGTGTGTACACACATATATATGCCTATGTGTGTATATGTATGTGCTTCATTCTAATTGAATGCACTATACATATTATATTCAATGTGATTGTTATAATTTCATATACGTATATACATGTATATATACATATATATATGTATTTTTATTTCTGTATTTTCTATAACCCAGACTGCATATATATATATATATATATATATATATATATATATTATATATATAATATATATATGCCCATACGATAAATGACTAGAAAATTTAAAGACAAAGAGATCATGAAAAAAAATATTCCGTGGTCTTCAAAAGTACCTGCCTAGACAATTACTTGCTGCCAAAATACACATCATTTATGTACATACACACACACACACACACACACACACACACACACACACACGCACACACACACACACACACATATATATATATATATATATGTATATATATATACACATATACATATATATATACGTTATCTTCATATTTATATATACCTCATATATATATATATATATATATATATGTATATATATATATATATATATATATGATGTCTGTTTGTGTATGTAATTTCCATTTCCCGTTTACAAGTGATGTTTGTTGAAACGAAAAGTTGCTGACATTTCAAATTTCACGCTTTCGATTTTTATTTTTATTTTTTATTTTTATTGAATTTTCTCTTTTTTTAATGAAATTTTACGCATTTGTCACGATTGGCATTTATATTTAACTGAGGTTTTTGTTAATTACATCTCACCTGACATGAAACAGACAAGCAAATTTCGTAAACAAAAAAAAAGATGAATAAATAAATAAGCATCAAACAAATAGAAAGTTTTATATCCAGTCTGAATTTTTTTGAAGTGTTGTCTTTTTTGTTTTACATTTCTTTTTATTTGTTTATTTTATTAATTCTTTTAAAGTTTATCTCATCAGTTTTGTTTATTTTCATTAATTTTTCTCATCTTTATTGTGTCTTGGGTGTGTAAAAAAATAGTATCATCCAGAAAATTTTTTTAATGAAAGTATCGGACCACTGAGATGGTCACTATGTTCGAATGAAGCCAAATGTTACTAAGCCGTTTTGTTTTTAAGGTATATCAATCTTATATATACTAGTACAAGTATTTAATTTTAATGTAATAGAATATTACATCAAATTAGAAAGGATAATGAAACTAAATAAGAATGTAAATAAAAACATTTGAAACAGATATAATCTTATTATATAATGGAGATTGTGTGTTTTTCTGTCTGTAACCGAAACTATATTCCTACTCAAGTCACAATTCTCTTAGTTATTGGCATCACATTCTCCGTGATTTTATTTTTATCTAAACCTCAATTATTAATAAAATTGTCTTACATTATTAATACTGTTAACCATGTCTACATACTGCAACATGCAATTATATTTATATATAAAACAAAATAGCGGTTTACAGTGTAAATGGGAATGCTAATTTGCATATTAATATAAAATCGAATTTAATAAATATGTGCTTAGTATTATTGATTTCTAACTGTTTGGTTTTATTTAATGAATATAAGCAAAAATCTCTTCAATGAATCTTAAATGAAATCCATTAACAAGAAAAAATAACTGTCATTTTATTCTTTACTTCTCTTATAACTAAATACTTAAATTAGAAAAAAATTACAATGAAAGACGAGAGTGATGGAAGAGTAAGTTTCTGTTGTTCCATTTTTTATTATACTCCCTCTGTTTCAAATCTTTTATTATACACCCTCTGTTTCAAACTTTATTATACTCCCTCTGTTTCAAATCTTTTTATCTGTATTCTTATTTAGTTTCATTAGCCTTTCTAATTTAATACAATATTTTATTACATTAAAACTTAAATACTTGCATCCGGAGGGTGCATATATTTGCTAGTATAATTTTAAAAAATAGGACAACTGAAACTTACCCTTAACATCACTCTCGTCTTTCATTGCGAAATTTTCCTAATTTAACTATTTAGTTAAAATAGGAAGTAAAGAATAAAATTACAGTTATTTCTTCTTGTTAAGGTATTTCTTTTAAGATTTATCCGAGATCTTTGCTAATATTCATTAAGATTATATCAAACTATTAGAAATCAATAATACTAAGCATATATATATTAAAATCAATTTTTTAATATCAATATGCAAATTAGCATTCCCGTTAACACAGTAAACCGGTATTGTGCTGTATATATAAATACAATTTCATGTTATTTGTATGTAGATATGGTCAACTGTATTAATAATGTAAAACAATTTTATTAATAATTGAGGTTTAAATTAAAATAACATCATGGAGAAAGCGACGTAATCAACTAATTAATCATTATCCATTATAAGATAGATATATATATACAAACAGGGGTTGGACAAAATAATGGGAACACCAAACATCTTAGTATCATAATTTTGAAACTCTTATAAAACCATGAACAATTTTTTTTTTTTAATGTTTTTTTGATTTATTATTAATTTTTCTCGTCTTGTTTTATTAAAATTGTTGTTTTTTACAGATATCATCAGAAGAAATTAATCGAAATTCATATAAAATCAATCCATAATACCAGTAATTTCAATTTGTTAGATTTGGTTTTGTTTTACGGCATATCAACCTCAGTGGGTCATTTAATGCCAATAAAGTTTTGAAATAAATCAATTCTTAATGCATAATACAATTTTTTTATAAATACATTTTTCTATTTAACCCAGAGATGGGACCCTAACAGTACTACCACTCCGGGTCAGAGTGGACCAGGGAGAAATGGTGATGAAGGGGTGCTCCACATTCACCAAACCTCCAAACCTCCAAAACCTGGAACCTCACCATCAGATAGAGTTTAACGTCATTCCCAGCACATGTAGACCCTCAGTCACCACCTTCTCTCACCCATATGATAAAAGGGGTTGGGGCATGCCATAAGGGCAATAGGGTTGGGAAAATCATATAGGTGCTAGTGCTTGACGTGACCAACCGATTGATCGGAGGCTAGACGGGCGGTCGAGAGGCCCTCCGAACGCCCGTCTAGCCCAGATAGGGCCAAAGTGGAGTATTGCAAGTCATGAACTGCTCATCTACCTGGGCTCTATCCTTAAGTATCACGAGTCGCCACCCACGGCCAACTGGGGGGAGTCTTACCCCTCTGCAGAGGTACAGTCGGTGCATTCTAACATCCCACCGACAGGGCGAAATTTCAATTTGGTCCAGTAAGGTAGTGGATTATGAAGATATCTTAGCCGATCGAAATCATGGTAAGTACTGATACACAAATGCAAAATATACCGAATTCCTAATCATTTTTCAGGAAAACCAATAGTAGTAGGATTCGGGTATTTACTACTCACATGAATCCCCAAATGGGTTAGAGGGGGCTCCTCAGCCTTGGTCGGCAACCCATTTAAGTCAAGAAAATCCGGCCCTAAACTCTGCTACCTTTCAAGCAAATGCTAATGGTGTAAACCCCGAAAACTGAGTCCCGAAGGTGGTGCGATGCTGAAATCCAGTGCTATCCATCAACTCCTGCGACACTACCGTTGCCAAACTGCATTGTTTCCTCGCCTTTCCTTTGGATATCAGCGGCAGTGTGGAGAGGTGGATTTGCTGCATGGGAAACAGCTCATCCTCCATATGAACCCGCCCAGGTTATGTAGATATAAAAGAAACACTTTGACACTACTCCACCGTCTCTCGTAGAAGGAAGGCTGCCAACAACATCACGAGTGTAATCTCCAAAATATCTAGAAATCACATAAACGTTTATTGTTCATTGTCAATGATGTTTACATTAGAAACAACTGTCAAGTCAAGACTGAGCGTGTCAGCAAGGCGCAGGCACAACAAACACAACAGTGTTGTCAATAGTCACGTGAAGAGTTCCCTGTGTCCGACGCTTTGGAGGACTTACGTTCGGGTTTAGCCTCATATTTGTTGTTTGGGTTTAATTAATTTCTGGGTAAACACTCCTAAGCACATACACCGGATATTTTTGTCATCAGGAGCCTGAAATTGTCAAAAGACAGTTTTCGTGTATTGACAAGCCCCCCCTCCCCTCCGTTCTCATCCACGTCACCGCCCTGTCCGCGCTCGTCCCCCCACACACACATGTCACGCAATTTTAATGGATTTCATAGAACCTTTGAATTCTTTGAAAATAAGTAATAAACTTGGACAGAGCATCTAAGAAAGACACATCCGTTCTCCGACTAAGCCTCGTTTTAATAACGCCATTTTATTTAGAGCCAGTCACGTGACCGATGTAAGTTATACATTGCCCACCACCCTCCACACACTCACACGGGCTGTAGGTCGCAGGTGGTCGATTTTCTGATTTCTATCTGACGCTATGATTAAACCCTTTGATCTTCGCTATCTCATCAATGTCCTGGCCTTGTATAAGTTGTAGTCGTGGGTGTAATATTGGTAATGGTTATAAGTAATGGATTGGTAGATAAACATTTGGTTGAAGAGACGAATGTTTAGTAAACAAGAAAAGAGGGAAAAAGGAGAAAAATAAGGAAAGCTTAGTTGCCTTCTTCTATTAAATGTGCGTAGGTAGGTAATAGTCATTAGTAATCGAATTGTATTTGTGACGTGGCGGAATCCATTTCAAGTGTGTGTGTGTGTGTGTGTGTGTGTGTGTTGTGTGTGTACGGTCATTACTTTCGATATGTAACATGGCGTCCAATTAAAAGAGTATGTAGTATCTATACTTATCTTATACTGTTCTACTTATATCTGGACTGGATCTGGTTGGGACTCCACCCTGTCGACTGTGGCGTTAGAATGCACTGACTGCACCACTGCAGAGGGGTAAGACTCCCCAATGGGCCACCTGTTGGTCGTGGGTGGCGACCCGGGATGCTTAAGGATAAAACCCTAGTGGTTAGCAGTCCATGACATGCAATACTCCACTTTGGCCCTTTCTTGGGCTAGACGGGCGGTCGAAAGGCCCCCTCCGATTAATCGGCTGGTCATGTCAATCTAGCACCTTATATGATTACCCCCAATCCTATTGCCCTTATGGCAAGCCCTTTTTATCATATGGGTGCTAGAAGGCTGACTGAGGGTCTACATATCCTTGGAATGACGTTAAACACTCTGGCTCAGAGTGGAAGTACTGTTAGGGTCCCATCTATGAGTTAAATAGAAAAATTGGCTTTCCATTTAGGAATGACTTTATTTCAAAATTTTATCCGCATTAAATGACCCACTGAGGTTGATTTGCCGTAAAATAAAATAAAATAAAACAAAACAAACGGTTGGGACTCTGCTATTCTGGAACGGATTACTGGTATACTGGATCTGTTGTTGGGCTGGCTGGCATATGTCCGTTCTACGAGTGGTCCCAAACAATTTGGGTCCTTTTGGGTTCTTCCTTATGCCCGTTGGCAGTGATTACGAACACAAGACTTCCTTATTTTTTCTTAGCTCATTTTTATTTTTATTGTTTATTTTATTTTTTACATTAATCGAAGTTGGAGATTTGGATCTCGAACAGACACACCACCATTGCGATGAGTCTCCTCCAAAACCCTCAGCCAGACTCCCCAAATGCTTCACTCTCTCTTTCTTTTCACTGTTGTCATCTTCGACCAATCAGATGCCAACTGGTCAGTCATTTACACGTCATCCTTATTCTAGTTAATTTTCCTCATTATCTACATGTGTAAAAATATGTTGGTTTTTTCCAAGTGTAATCCAAAAGGCTTCCAAATATTTAAAATCACAGAAACGTTTATTGTTTATTGTCAATGATGTTTACATCATTTTAAACATTGAATATGTATCTATTTGTATAATAATTGTGCGAACTTCACACTTGATCATAGCGTCAATCGGAAGCTTCATCAGAAACGACTGTCAAACCAAGATTGAATGTATGAGCGAGGCACGTTGCTGGGGTGAGCGCAGGCATAAGCACAACAAACACAACAGTGTTGTCAATAGCCGGTTGAAGAGTTTCCTGTCTCCAGCATTTTGGAGACTTTACGTTTGGGATTACCCTCACATTGGTTGTTTAGGGTTAATTACTTTGGGGGTAAACACTCCTAAGCACATACACCGGATATTTTGTCATCAGGAGCCCGGAGATTGTCAAAAGAGTTTTCGTGTATTTTCTAGATGGAGATGCACAAGAATGCTGCGTGCAGTCTTGAACAAGTCGTGGAAACAGCACCCCACAAGAAAGCAGCTGTATGGCCACCTGTCCCCATCTTACAAACCATCCGAGTAAGACGGACTAGGCATGCAGGACACTGCTGGAGAAGCAAGGACGATCTCATAAGGACGTTCTCCTGTGGAAGCCAACACATGTGCATGCTAATGTGGGCCGCCCAGTAGGACCTACATTGACCAACTATGTAAGGATGCTGGTTGCTGCGCAGAAGAGCTTCCAGGGGCAATGAGTGATAGGGAAGGTTGGCGAGAGATTATCATGGAGATCCGTGCTACTTGCGCGACATGATGATTATTTTAAAAAGTATTCAACGTCTGGTTCTGAGATATTAAAAGTATTAAAAAACATGGTTCTTTTTGACAGTGTTTAAAATTTAGACTGATAATTTATGTACATTTTTCATTAATTTTAGCAAATCTCATTAATCTTATTATAATGGAGATTGTAGGTTTGTCTGTCTGTAACCGAAACTATATTACTATACAAGTCACAATTCCTTTAGTTATTTACATCATATTCTCCATGATTTTATTTTTATTTAAACCTCAATTATTAATAAAATTGATTTACATTATTAATACTGTTGACCATATCTACATATTAATAACATGCAATTGTATTTATATATACAACAAAATAGAGTTTTACAGTATGAATGGGAAGGCTAATTTGCATATTGATCTTAAAAATGATTTTAATAAATATATGCTTAGTATTATTGATTTCTAATTGTTTGGTTTTATCTTATTGAATATGAGCAAAAATCTTTTCAATAAATCTTAAAAGAAATCCCTTAACAAGAAGAAATAACTGTAATATTATTATTTACTTCCTATTTTAACTAAACAGTTTAATTAGGAAAATTTACCAATGAAAGACGGGAGTAAGGAAAATGATGGAAGAGTTAGTTTCAAAGTTGTTCTATTTTTCAATCATACCCCCTCTGTTCAAAATCTTTTTATCTACATTCTTATTCAGTTTCATTAGCCTTTCTAATTTAATATAATATTTTATTATAAAATTTAACTAAAATACTTGCACATATTTGCTAGTAAGAATAAAGGAGTTACCATTACAAGAATAGTGAGTATCAATTTACAACCAACACAAAATCTTTACAGTGTTACGTAGCGTGATCATAAAGGAATTGTAGATTGTAAATGTCACTAGGAATTCAATTGATTATGTGATGTGGCGTGATTTATTTGGAGTATGTGAATGTAAGGTCATTAAATTTCAATATGTGTTCAAGGATGTTTTAGGTGGGCTTAACGCCATATGTAATCACGAAAGCCAAAAAAAAAAAAGGGTGAATACAAAGCTAAACCTAAAAGAGTGTCAGTGACTTTCAATAACACATGTCTACAAGAGAATAAGCCCATATATATATATATATATATATAATATATATATATATTACATTTCGCCCATCGATCAAGAGCAACATATGAGAGCAGGATATTTATATTATTCAATGCTGGAATTTTTAGATATAGTTCATAATAAACTGAGTTTGACTAAATCCATGATATATTCCAGCTATTTTAATTAGTGCATGAAGAATGTAAAGTTACTTCCGTAGGTTCCTCAGAGGTGTATCCAATTAGAGCGACAGGGTTTGATGAATCCCCCCACAGGTGATAGGCTATCACAATGCAGGTGTAAAGAAAAATAAGGTACAATGGTGCTGTTTGTTAACCTGTGATTTATTCTTGATATTTCGAGATAAAATCTCTTTTTCAGAAAACACTGGAACTGAAGTAGTTGTCATTTTGTTAAGGCATTTTTAGTTAAACATTTTTAACTAGAAATGCCTTAACAAGACGACAACTACTTTAGTTCCAGTTTTCTTCTTAAAAAGAGATTTTATCTCGAAATATCAAGAATGTGGTAGTATCTGTTAGGGTCCCATCTATGGGTTAAATAGAAAAATATTTATGAAAGAAAATTCAGTATCCATTACGAATGAATTTATTTCAAAGTTTTTTCGGCATTAAATGACCCACTGAGGTTGATATACCGTAAAACAAACCAAACCACATGAACATGTGGAAACCGATATACAATAAAACATATTGTGATTGAATGCACACACCTCTCCCACACTTGAAGAAAGTTCTACAATGTTGATAGCATGACAAACTATTTGAAAAATAGATCCCAAGACATAATATTGTTTTGAAAAGAACCGGCTCCTATCAAGGATGTAAGTTCATAGACCTACAAAAATCACCCACACATTCTCGTGATGTTCAAATCCTCAGCAGAAAACTTGATTTCAATAAAAATAACTAAACCCCTATCACTATATCTAAATACCAACAGAAGCAAGATCTGGAATGATATGTAGGTGGCTGCTCACGTGGCAGCTGTACCTTACAAAGAAAAAGAAAAAAGAAAACGTATTCGACATAAAATAACCCAATGTGTTGACGTGCCGTAAAATCAACCAACCAACCAACCAACCATCCAAACCAACCAAATAATTAACCACAGGGTTGAATGCAGTAAAATCCAACAATCCAATCAACCAAGGATTCAGCGGGAAACCAAAAAAAAATGTTCCAAATTCTCTTGAAACTAGAATAAGAGAATTACCATTATCTTTAAGAATATTTGATGTGGCCCATGAAAATCGGATTAGAAAATCAAAAGAAACCTTGTGTTACCCATCAGAATGTGGCAGTTGTTTACTAAGCCCGGCTTTGTCTGACAGAAGGCCAAATGGAATCGGAATACAAGACTGCGAAATCAATCAATCAGATTAAGAATATGCCTAGATACTTTCCATAGCCCTACGAGGACATCGAGTTGGCATTCGGAGTAATTCCCCTTAATGATATATATCAGGCTTATCTCTTCTTTTGGTCACATTTAATAGATTAGAATTGGTTATAAGGGAAAGTACGAATCGGTCGGTTGATTGGTTGGTTAGTTGGTTGGATTTTACAACATATCAACCCTTGTTGGGTTATTTTATGCCGAAGACATTTTATTTCATTCAATAAGAAGGAATAATAATTTTGATATTTTTTACTGTCGTCTTCCTCTTTATAAACAGGGTATGAGTAGCATAGTGCGGCAAAGTGAGGGGATGATGGTAGGTGTGGCGCACCACCTCAGACGCTAAAACAATCTAGCGCTAGTGAAAAGGGGATAGACTCCCTCGCTGTCTGTCTGATACTGACTTTAGGCCACACTGACGACTACTTTAATATATATATATATATATATATATATATATATATATATATATATATATATTGGGAATTCAAATCTACTATACTCCTTTTAACACATTTTTAAACTTATTTCTGATCTATTTAACCTAGGGATGGGATCGTAACAAGTACTAACACTCCGGGTCGGAGTGTTATTAATGGCAATGAAGGGGTATTAAATACCTAGAAAATTTGGTACAGCCGTGGGGTAAAATTGGTAGGCAAAGAGTTAAACCCTGCTTGTGTCACATTCTACTCGTGTGATAAATATAGATTTTGGTCACCCGACTGTACGCAGTAGAATCGTCGCAGTAAATTTGCCTTTCTGTCAAAAGTTGAACCGAACAGTTGATCAACTAGACAGGCATTTTGATTATATGGGTAAATGGCTGCAATTTGTTATGAAGATATGGACATTTTCTAAGGTTAGATTAATTTAGGACACCATCAAGCGGAGTAAAGCCGGTCATATTTGTGATTTCAAATTTAACTCTTTGTCTACTTCAAACCACTCACAGTGGCTCTCCCACGACTGTTAAAGCAAAGTACAAACGAAGCGAAGAATTTGAATGAAAACAATATCAGACACTCTTTCAAGCTAGCGACTGGCGCTTCTTGGTGCTGCTTGGTAGATTCTACCAGTCATTCGACCGTCTTCGGTATGCGTCGGCAATCATTCACGTGACCTCCTTTTTCAGCGGTTCGAAAAAATGTTTGTCAACGAATCCTTTTTTATTCAAGCTTTTTGTTCGAACTTTGAATTATTCGACTTCAGAGTCGTTCGAAAACAGAGATTCCATTATATATTTAAGAATAAATAGGAAATACAAACTCTTAGATAATATCTATCATGTTAATTCCAAGAGATTAAAAACTTAAAAGAAGAAAAATGTATTGTTCCTGTTAGCAGTTAGGGTTATAGTTTTAAGTAAATATTCTTAAACAACACACACACACACACACACACACACACACATGCACACACCTCTTATATATATATATATATATATATATATATATATATATATATATATATATATTGAGTGAAACTTGTTAACAGTAGAGTAATTTCCGGGCCTGTTGAATTTCTTTACAATCCATTAAATTTTGTAGTTACCAAGCACTTTTTCTTTTTTCTTATGAAACTGTCAAATTTCTCCCGAACACCTTATATATATAATATATATATATATATATATATATATAATACTAAAGCTGAGTGAATCAATGGTTGTTTTGTAAAGGCTTTTTTTCTGTTTAATTGAAAGACACAAAATACATACTAAAATATTCGTTCGAGAACCGTGGTTCCACTATATTTTGATCCTAATACCGTTCTCTGTAGACACTCCCGTATTAGATTTGACACTTTGTCAAAAGTGGAACTGAACATTCTATGCATTTAGATCGTATGTGTAAATGATTCCAGGTCGGAGTGAAGAGACGGACATTTTCTAAGGTCAGATTAATTTAGCACAAGTGACCGGCGGAGAACTCACTAACAACGGTCTGCTATTCTAGACCGCTAAACCTGACACCAGGCATTTTGATTCCGTCTATTCAGTGTTAATAATTGATGTCAGAAGCGTGGAGACGCTAAGATGGATTTTTCACCTGAAAAGGTGGAAAGGTGACAAATGAGGTCCTCTAATCAACTGAATCGGGAATCAAACAAGTGCTTGCTAGTAATTAAAGCTCTGAGAATCGGAAACTTTGGCGAGATGAAGACTTACCAAGTGAATTTCAAAATCCTTGCTTTATATTTCACTTGGAATTAACAGGATAAACACTTTAAAAGTAAGTATATACTATCTATTCTTATACATGTAGAATTAAACAAAAGACACATCTCCTGTTTAACAATTTTATTTTTGATCTTTTCGAGTTTTCTGGCCAACTTTTTAATGTTTGGGTGGAATTCGTGGATAAGTCCACCAAAGTTCAGGTCCCGAGTACTTTCGGCACTTCGAAGTGCCATAATCAGGGTTGATGTGTTCCAGTTTTTAAAAAATTAAATTAATGTGGAGCCTGGAAGGAGAAGAATTGATGAGGAAGGTGTTATAGGCATTTTAAAATGTGTGTACTGCATTGGAAATTAATTTTGTTTAACGGTTTGTATTGTTTTATGTATAAAGTTTCTAGTATTTGAAAGTACTCGGGACCTGAACTTTGGTGGACTTATCCAACCAAAACATTAAAAAGTTGGCCAGAAAACTCGAAAAGATCAAAAATAAAATTGTTAAACAGGAGATGTATCTTTTGTTTAATTCTACATGTATAAATGAAAGAATGCTGCCCAAATACACATATGTATTCTCATATATATGAAATCGATTATAACATCCAGACGTAAATCTAAAGATGTATCAATATGTTCCTGCAGAATTAAGAAAGGCTGTCTGCTAAAACAAAATTGCAGCATGAAATCCATAATATATGAAGTGACAATAACACCAGCCAGGTCTGACCATCTCAGAAATAGCGAAAAATATGTTGGAATGGTCCAAGGAGATTTCAATCAGAGATTCGACTCACATAATGAATCATTCAGGAACGAGAAAAAAAAGGGGGCAGCTACAACGCTCGCAAACTGCGGATGGAAGTACAAATACCAATGAACGCCATGTAATATATATTTACCAACCCTCCGTACGAATAGGATGCGTCACAAGGTCAATTTCGTAAGCGGAGTTTAACAGGTTTGAATTCAGAGTTTTCTTTCTCCTAGACTGATTGCTTAACCAAGGTTAAAAAGCCCAGTCTGCCCTACTATTTATCCATAGATGGAGGGAGAGTAGGATTCATACCTTTCCTAAGTGTATTAGCGCTAAGTGAAATGCAATTACCACATCCAGGATTTGAAGTCGGGCGACGAGTCCATTTCCCATGACTTTAACCATTACACTACGCCATGCAATATAGAGCAGAAGTTATTTTAATATCACACGCACGAGGGTGACACGCGGTCAAATGAATCGAGAACGTTATTTATAACGTATATTCATTTTGATGTTATTTAGCTGAATTTAGGATCTCAGACGCTTTGGCATTGCCCCTTCCAGCTGAGAAAATTTGGCTCAGGATCGCCTTCGGTGGTGGCAGACACTTCGTAGTGAATTGCTTATGTCAGAAGTCACTGTGGCGCAACACCATGAAACTAAGAGGTCCAGAAGAAAGCAGGGGCAACAAAGCACCGGCACATCAACATCTTCAGGGTAGCCTTCACATGTGACATCTGTGGTCGAAAATGTTTTTCAAACATCGAACTTCACAGTCACAGGAGTGCTGTAACTTCAGGGGTACAAACATTTATTATAGTCTTTCCGAGACTGAAATACCAATAGCTAAACGAATCAATAATTGTTTTCTAAAAATTTTTTCTCATCATTAAAAATATTCGTTCGAGAACCGAGGTTCCACTGTATTTTGGTCGTGATACTATACGCGGTAGAATCCTCGAATTAAATTTGACATTTTGTCAAAAGTTGAACTGAACGGTCTGGCAAATAGAGTCTATACATTTCATTCGTGTGGGTAAATGGTTCCAAGCTGGAGTGAAGAGATGGGCATTTTCTAAGGTCAATTAATTTAGCACAAGTGACCGACGGAGAACTCACAAACAACGATCTGCTATTCCAGACCGCTAAACTTAACACTAGGCATGTCGATTCTTCTATTCGATGGTAATAATTGACGTCAGATGAGCGAGATTTTTCACCTGAAAAGGTGGAAAGGTGACAAATGCGGTCCTCTAATCAACCGAATCGGGAATCAAACAAGTGCTTGCTAGTAATTAAAGCTCTGAGAATCGGAAACTTTGGCGAGATGAAGACTTACTGAATGAATTTCAAAATCCTTGCTTTGGATTTCATTTGGAATTAACAGGATGAACACTCTCTAAAAGTAGGTATATCCAATCTATTATATATATATATATATATATATATATATTATATATATATATATATATGGTGCCTATTACGTCATGGAACAGGTTTTAAAAATGTACATTCAAAGATAGAGATGTTGAAAAGCTATAATAAAAAAATATATCAAAATTCAGTTGAAATTTCATTTGTTTGTGACAAAAATAGTCTACCATTTGTACAACGTGAGTTATTGAATGTTAAATTTTGAAACTGCTGCTGGACACACACACACACACACACACACACACACACATATATATACATATATATATATATATATATATATATATATATCATTATTTATATTTTTAAAGGCAATTACAATGCGTATAACGTATAGCTGCATCCACAACAGATAAATAGAGAGAATTTTATAATTATAATTAAAATAATCACGACAAGCAAACTCGGTGAATACCGCGTGCGATGTGTGGAACACCTCACAGCTGTTTGAACCTTATTAGGTCTCATCAGCAGTGTACACCTACGATCTTCACCCGACAGAGATCGAACCGGAGAACCCAGAATATATATATATATATATATATAATATATTATATTATATAATATAATGTGAAGATAGGAGGGTTGGAGTAAAATCCGACAGTATGAGGTGAGGTAAAAGGAAAAGTGAACAAAAATAATGACTCAGACAAGTAGTAGTAGGAGAGAAATATTTCGTTCTTCTCACGGGAAGAACATCTTCAGTCTCACAGTCTATACTCTTAATGTCAAAATATATTCACGAGTCCCTAAATGTGTTCTTTACTCTCTCTCTCTCTCTCTCTCTCTCCTCTCTTCTCTCTCTCTCTCTCTTCTCTCTCTCTCTCTCTCTCAGACACATACACAAACACCCACACACCACACACACACACATATATAATATATACATGTATGTAATATATAATATGTGTGTGTGTGTGTGTGTGTGAGAGAGAGAGAGAGAGAGAGAGAAGAGGGTAAAGAACACATTTATGCACTCGTGAATATATTTTGACATTAAGAATATAGCATCTTTTTTAATTATATGAATGTAACAAATGCACAAGAAAATAATCGAATCAACAGCCATTTTAAATCTCTACAGCAAATTACAAGTTTCTATAATGTGTCGTCTTATTTGACTAAAATCAGATCAGGTAACACTAAATGTAGGTTAGATAAGTTTATGATATTAACCCTTCACCTTTACTGACAGATCCAAATTGATTTGGTTGCTGCAAATGTTTTTACTCACAATATTTTTCACTTCAAAAATATATTCAATTTCACGTTATTTACTTCAAATAATAATAATAATAATAATAATAATAATATAATAATAATAATAATAATAGATAATAGATAGATAGATAGATAGATTATATGTGTCGAGAAAGGAAGGGGGAAGAGGTCTTGCCAACATAGAGGAATGCGTAGAAACAACAATCCAACAACTTGAAGATTACACAAGAAAGAGCAAAGACAAATTACTTATGGCGGCCAACAATAGTAGAAACGACAGATGGACAAACAGAAAAACAACAAAGACTAAAAAACAAAAATGGGAAGAAAAACAATTATATGGACGCTTCAAACGACAAATAGAAGAGGTTGCAAGTAAAAAGACTAGGACATGGTTAAGAAAGGGAAACCTTAAAAGAAAAAATTAAACCCTTATAATTGCTGCACAAAATAATGCCATAAGGACAAACTATATCAAAGCAAAAATTGATAAGACACAACAAAATAGTAAATGCAGACTTTGCGGGAATAGAGATGAGACTGTAAACCATAGACTCTGCGAATGTAGCAAACTAGCACAACGAGAATACAAAACTAGACACGACTGGGTTGGGAAGGTGATCCACTGGGAATTATGCAAAAAATCAAATGTTGACCATACAAGAAAATGGTATATGCATAAACCAGAATCTGTTCTTGAGAACGAAACGCATAAAATTCTCTGGGACTTTGAAATAAAAACGGATCACCTTATATCAGCAAGAAGACCGGACCTAGTATTAATAAACAAAAAAGAAAGAACTTGTCAACTAGTGGAATTTGCAGTGCCAGCAGATCACAGGGTGAAGCTGAAGGACAATGAAAAAAATGGACAAATATCTGGACCTTGCCAGAGAACTGAAAAAGTTATGGAATATGAAAGTGAACGTGATACCAATTGTAGTTGGTGCACGTGGAACAGCCCCAGAAGGATTGGAAAAGGGTCTGGAAAGTTTGGGAATCTGAGGAAGGATTGAAACCATTCAGAACACTGCACTGCTGCAATCTGCCAGAATACTCAGAAGAGTACTGGAGACCTGTGGAGACTTGCTGTCACTCAGATTCCAGTGAAAGACCATCAGCTTATGCTGATGTGAAAACTTAATAATAATAATAATAATAATAATAATAATAATAATAATGAAGGAAAATGAAAAGATGGATAAATACCTGGACCTTGCCAGATAATTGAAAAAGCTGTGGAACATGAGAGTGAAAGTGATACCAATTGTAGTTGGTGCATTGGAACGGTCTCAGTAAACTTGGAAAAAGACTGGAGGATCTGGATATCAGAGGAAGAATTGAGACCATCCAGAATACTGCACTGCTGCAATCGGCTAGAATACTCAGAAGAGTCTGAGTGACAACAAGTATTCTCAGGTCCTCATGGACCTGAGAATACTTGTTGTCACTCAGACTCCAGTGAAATACCATCCGCTAACGCTGATGTGAAAAATTCAAAAGGTGTGAAAATAATAATAATAATGAAAAATGCAGCAAACTAGGAGAAAGAGAGTACAAAACTCTGCACGATTGGGTTGGAAAGGTGATTCACTGGGAATTGTGCAATAAATTGATTTTTCACCATGCAACTAAATGGTATATGGACCAACCTAAATCTGTTTTGGAGAATGAGACGCATAAAATTCTCTGTGACTTTGAGATACGGACAGATCACCAAATCCCGTTCAGGTGACCAGAATTAATTAACCGAGACCACCCAAACTAAGATCGGGTAAAAATATTTAAAAGTGTCCTGAAGACTTGGCGGAGACGTGCTGTCACTCAGTCTCCAGCGAAACACCGGCTAAAGTGGTTGGGAAAATCTCTAATGGAGTGAAATAATAATGATAAGAAAGTCGAGAAGAAGTCGAGAAGATAAGAGTATTTACGGGATTCGAAGGAGCTCTTATTTCTCCGTAGTTGTAGGCAAATTGTTGGACAAGAAGACAAACACACAATGGAAATTTAAACATGTATTGACAAATAATACAAGAAATGTTATTGGTATTTGCTACAAGACTTATCTGAGTTAAGTAATGTTCTTGGAGTAGTGGTGATAACAGGGGTATTCTGTTCGTTGGTAGGAAATGTTGATAGTACGCTTCTTCGGACGTTACTCTTTCTTCCTCGTAACCGGTTCTGTGATAAGTGATGGGGGGTGCTATTTTAGAAGCTTCTCGCCCGGGTAACAGTTCTTTAAATGACGGTGAATGGGCCCTTTTCAAGTAGACTATTTGGTCTTCATGCCTTCTATAGTGTGCTTTTGTGCCTTCGAAAGTGTGCTGTGAGAATATGCCTCCGTCCAGGTCAACGGTCCGTAGATAAGTAAGCCCTGTTTTTGGGCTAAGTGATGAGTGAAGTTTAGGGACCGCTATTTACGCGACTATCCTCATTGGGTGCTCCGTGATAAGTAAAGTTTTTGGTTTTGGCGCCAACATACGATGTTGGCGATTCGCCCCCTTGCGGCAGGGGGGGATAATTAACTATGGAATTTCCAATAAAGAAGAAGAAGAAGAAGAAAGAAGAAGAAGTCGAGAAGAAGAAGGTCGAGAAGAAGAAGAAGAAGAAGAAGAAGAAGGAAGAAGAAGAAGGAAGAAGAAGGCGAGAGAAGAAGAAGGAAGGAAGAGAAGAAGAGAAGAAGAAAGAAGAAGAAGAAGAAGAAGAAGAGAGAGAAGAAGAAGAAGAATGAAGAGAAAAAGAGTCGAAGAAAGAAGAAGAAGAAGAAGAAGAAGAAGAAGAAGAAGATCGAAGAAGAAGAAGAAGAAGAAGAAGAAAGAGAAGAAGAAGAAGAGAAGAAGAGAGAAGAAAAAGAAGAAGAAGAAGAAAGAAGAGAGTCGAGAAGAAGAAGAAGTCGAGAAGAAGAAGAAGAGAAGAAGAAGAAGAAGAAGAAGAAGTCGAGAAGAAGAAGAAGAAGAAGAAGAAGAGAAGAAGAAAGAGAGAAAGAAGAAGAAGAAGAGAAGAAGAAGAAGAAGAAGAAGAAGAAGAAGAGAAGAAGAAGAAGAGAAGAAGAGAAAGAAGAAGAAGAAGAGAAGAAGAAGAAGAAGAAGAAGAAGAAGAAGAAAGAAGAGAAGAAGAAGAAGAAGAAGAAGAAAAGAAGAAGAAGGTCGAGAAAAGAAGAAGAAGAAGAGAGAAGAAGAAGAAGAAGAAGAAGAAGAAGAAGAAGAAGAAGAAGAAGAAGAAGAAGAAGAAGAAGAAGAAGAAGAAGAAGACAAGAAGAAGAAGAAGAAGAAGAAGAAGAAGAAGAAGAAGAAGAAGAAGAAGAGAAGAAGAAGAAGAAGAAGAAGAAGAGAAGAAGAAGAAGAAGAAGAAGAAGAAGAAGAAGAAAAAGAAGAAGAAGAAGAAGAAGAAGAAGAAGAAGAAGAAGAGAAGAAGAAGAAGAAGAAGAAGAAGAAGAAGAAGAAGAAGAAGAAGAAGAAGAAGAAGAAGTTTTTCACACATTTATATGTTTCAATTATTCCTTTATATGGTAAATAATTCATACATAAACTTGAAGTTGAACGTAACTATTCCCTACAAGTTTTTATGTCTAATAATCAGAGAATGATAACTCAGACCAGCTTTACTCCATTTGGGAGACGCAGTGGTTATCGGCGGAGGCAAATGGACGTGGCGAACCGAGTTCAAATCCTTTATATTTGCTGTTAGGTTTTATATCATATTTTTTAATACAACATAGTTACTTCTGTTTTGATAACTCTAAGTCATAGAAACAAAACTCAATCAAAAAGTCAATACTAAGAAGATAATTATCCCTGAAAAATAGAGGAATCTATAACATGTACAAAAATGCTGGTAAACATAACAGGGTTTTATTTATTTATATAAATTATGTAAATAAAGATTTTTAAAATTATTTATTTTATAATATACTAGCAAATATATGCACCCTCCGGGTGCAAGTATTTAAGTTTTAATATAATAAAATATCATATTAAATTAGAAAGGCTAATGAAACTGACTAAGAATGCAGACAAAAAGATCTGCAACAATCGAAAAATAGAACAACTTTGAAACTAACTATTCCATCATTTTCCATTACTCCCCTCTTTCATTGGTAAATTTTCCTAATCTAACTATTTAGTTAAAATAGGAAGTAAAGGATAATATTACAGTTATTTCTTCTTGTAAATAAATTTCTTTTATGATTTATCCACGAGATTTTTGTTTATATTTCTTAAGATAAAACCAAACAATTAGAAATCAATAATACCAAGCACATATTTATTAAAATAAAATTTTAAATATCAATATGAAAATTAGCCTTCTCGTTCAAACTGTAAACTGCTATTTTGTTGTATATATAAATACAATTGCATGTTATTAGTACGTAGATATAATCAACAGTATTAATAATGTAAAACAATTTTTATTAATAACTGAAGGTTTAAAAGAATGAAATCATGGAAAATTTGACGTATATAACAAAGGGAATTTTGACTTGAATAGTAATATAGTTTCGGTTACAGACAGAAAAACACACAATCTCCATTATAATAAGATTAATGATTTGAAGGCAATTACAATGCGTATAAAAATAAAAACAAAAAGATGTTTTTTTGTCGTATCGATTTCAAAGTAGAAACTTCATCTTCAAAGATGCATATCAGAAATGTACGTGCTTAAGTTTTTTTTGTGTGATTATAATTTTTTAATTTTTTTTCTTCTTCTTTTTTTTCTTTTTCCTCCTTTCTTTTTCTTTATGTTATGAATGAAATGGGCGAATAACTGTAATTTCTTATTTTTTGAATGTCTGTTGAGAACGAATGTTTGAAACCTGCCTTGTATATGTATCCAATATTGTCTGTTTATCATCCGGTGAATATTGCAACAATGTAGCCATGTCGAATTCAAAATAAAAATATTTATTTATTATTAAAAATATATCATTACTGATTTAATGATTATCTATTTTTAGGTGGTGGAATTAATTACATTGAAATCTATTATGATAAAATATTGAATGTTGAAGATTCAAACAATCTCGACATATTTCTCGGAATTTTTTAGATGAGGCTTGATGATTAGTATTATTTGTATTATTCAGACGCTGTACAGATAAAATGAAGATGAGGACAATAGTCCGAATAATACAAATAATGCTAAGCTCGACATATTGTGAGACTAATTAATCCTACACATAGATCCATTGGGAAAGGTAGGAATAACTATTCTAACCCCAATTACGGGTAAATAGTAGGACTTATTTGGGCTCTTTAGCCTTGGTTAGGCAATCAGTCTAGTAGAAGGAAAACTCTGAAACCAAACCTGTTAAACTCGGCTAAGAAATTACCTTGTATGAGTCCAACTAATTAAGTAAGCTGATGTTAAATAGTAGGGCAGATTTTGGTTATTTAACCTTGATATGCCAAACTTTTTAGGAGAAGGAAAACTCTTAAACTAAACCTTCTAAACTCCACTTAAAATGACTTTGTACGAACCTAACTATTCGAACGAAAGCTCTCGGTAAATAGTAGGTCAGATTTGCGTTATTGAACCTTGGTATGACAACCAGTTGAGTAGAAGGAAAACTCTGAAACCAGGTATGGTAAACTCCATTCAAAAATGATCTTATAAAAATCCAAATATTCTAACACAATCTATCGGTAAATAGTAGTGTAGATTTAGGTTATTTAACCATTGTAAGGTAACAGATTTAGGAGAAGGAAAACTCTGAAACTAAACCTGTTAAACTCCGCTTAAGATGACCTTGTATGAATGCAACTATTCTAACTGAAGATATGGGTAAATAGTAGGGCAGATTTTGGTTATTTAACCTGTGTAAGGTAACTGGTTTAGAAGAAGGAAAACTCTGAAACCAAACCCCTTAAGATCCGTTTAAAATGACCCTTACGAACCCAACTATTCTAAATAATTGGTAAATAGCAGGGCAGATTTGGGCTCTTTAACCTTTGTATGGCAATGGGTTTAAAAAAGAAAAGCTCTGAAACCAAACCTGTTAAAATCTGCCAAGGAATTATCTTGTATAATCTAACTATTTTAATACAAGATATATGTAAATCGTAAGTCAGATTTGGGCTCTTTAACCATTGTTTATCAACTGCTTTAGGCGAAGGAAAACTCTGAAACCAAACCTGTTAAACTCCGCTTTAAAACGACATTGAATAAATACAACTATTCTAACACACGCTATGGGTAAATAGTAGGGCAGATTTGCGTTATCTAACATTGGTATCGCAACCAGTCGAGTAGAAGGAAAACTCTGAAACTCTGTTAAACTCCATTTAAAAATGATTTGATAATCCAATTATTCTAACACAATCTTTTGGTAAATGATAGGGTTGATTTAGGTTATTTAACATTTTTAAGGTAACCGGTGTAGTAGAAACTCTGAAACCACACATGTTAAACACCGCTTAAGATGACCTTATATGAATGCTATGATTCCAACTCAAGATATGGGTAAATAGTATAACAGAGTTTAGTTATTAACCTTTGTACGGCAACCGGATTAGGAGAAGGAAAACTCTAGAACAAAACCTGTTAAACTAAGAAATGACCTTGTATGAATCTGATTCTACCAAAGACAACGTAACACTTGAGAAGAATTTTGACAAACTAGGTCCGTCGTGTTTCCACCTTGCCACTGTCCAACCGTTTCCTTTTTTTCTCGGTCTGGCCGAGACACATCACAACTCTCGTCTTGCTAGCTACGAGACTTGCCACTACAAATCGCGGCCTCAAGAACACTCACGATTTCAACTCATTCAGAACAAGTCGGACCCGTCACTATTCTGCTTCCGCACACACGTACAACATGCCACTCGCTGTCTCTTCGACCGACGGACCGTTGTTGGCTCATCACAGGTTTGTGAGTTTTGCCGTTCGATCTCGCTACAGAATCTAACTATTTTAGCACAAGCTATGGTAGAGTAAATTTAGGTTATCTAACCTTAGTATGGCATCTGGTTTAGAGAAGGCAAACTCTGAATTCAAACCATCGCACTTAGCATAAAAATTGACCTTGTGTCACATCCTGTCTGTAGTGGTGTGTTTATGCAAATATATTCATCAACACGTATTGGAACCTGGTCAAACTATTTCAATCATTTTTCCGTTCATACAAAAACGTTTGTCCATCTCAGCACCTCCCGCGTTTCATCAAATACCAATAATTAAACTTCAGCGCCATTGAGACAATTTTCATATCTAATTGCTTTTTATAGATTTGTCCATTTTACTCCACGCTGTTTTTTGTTTAGTTTACAATGCCTGTCCACAAAAGTTTATCTAATTCCAAGAAATCTCACACAATAATTCCGTCTATCAGATATTGTATTTATCGACTGTAAGTGTCTGGCAATTAATTTGTATTCTTATATACTTCCACCCACGTACAGGATGTGATGCAAAGTACATTTTATGCGGAGTAAATCTGTTTTCACATCTGAGTTTTCCATTTCCTACAAATAAAGGAATCGTGTTTATATTTACATTTTTGTACAACGTTTCTTTATTGTTTGTTTTATGTTTTGGCTTTTCTACAGACAGTTCTTTTTTTGTTATAATATCCAAAATATTATTTTTATTTTTAGATAGACTTTAATAGAGAAATCAATAATAATAAGATGCTAATGCTAATTAAGATTTAATAATGACAATTTCATAATCGTTGAAAATGAAATTTATATAACTAAGGGAATCGTGACGTCGGCTACACACAGACAGTTACATAATCTTATTGTAATAGAGATTGTGTGTTAGCAGGTCTGTAACTGAGACTATATCACTACTCAAGTTACAATTCCCTTAGTTATTTACGTCACTTTCTCCATGATTTTATTTTTGCTTATAATATCTAAAATGAATTATTTTCATTTTAAAATGCTTATTTCTAAATCAGTTCTGATTACAGTGTGGTCAGAGAGTCTTGTTGCTACATAATTATTAGATTCTTAATATGTATGTACAGTAGTGTAGAAATCAAAATGGCTGTTATAAGTTGCAGCCCACGGTCTTGAAGGATGAGTGACAAGGCTTGACCTCATCCTGATCCTTTCCGGTGGATACCGTGAGAATCGGTGGAGGAGTCCCTCTTTCGGTTTAGATTAGAAATAGATTTTTAGTCAGATCGGCCAAGACCACGACTGAGGTAAGTCGTGTTATGCACGCGGCCGACTCGATCTGCGCAGGTAGTCTGGTGGGGATTTCGAGAATTAAATATGATCTAAGTAAATCGAAGTCTTGTGTTATTATCTAAAAACTACCAATGACACAGGGCTTCTGATAAAGAGAAATCCCCAATGGAAAACCAGACACGAAGTCCCCAAGAGAAGTCCAGACGCTAGAAGAGATGTTAGAAGAAGACGTAAGATAGAAAAGACGTCAGAAGAAGAATAGAAGTAAGTAAGTTAAGAGGGGTATACAACATTGTCACCCCTACAAATTGTTTTAACTTTCATTATTTTTTTGAAAGAAATGATATCCACGGAATGGCTTATGTAATCCAGAGAAAGGGCAAGGAGTAAACACTGAAATCCGGTGTCGGAGTCCCTAAGGTGGAGTAACGCTAAATTTCATTGCTACACAGCAACTCTGCGACACTGCATACGTTCTTATCATTTGCTTTGGACCACAGCACCAGTGTAGAGAGGGGGAGATATGCTGCTTGGGCAACAACACATCCTCCAAAACAACCCACCCAGGCTACGTAGTAAGAAAAAAAAAATAAACACGCCATCGTCTTTCGCAGACAGAAGGATGCCAACACACACATGATATCTTTTTTGTTTGATTTACTCAGTCTATCCACACAGGAACAGGATGTAACGCAAAATACATTTATAAGTGGATTAAAGCTCGTTTCAATTCAGAACTTTTCTTTTCCTATAAGTTAGGGAATCGCGTTCATATTTACATTTTTTATTCAGAGGTTCCTTTTGTTTGTTTGTAAGCATGCTGTTCTGTTTTTGTTTAGTTTACTCTGTCTGTCCTCACAAATTTAACTAATTACAAGAAATCTCACACAATAATTTCGTCTATCATATGTTATTGCATTCATCAACTATAAATGTCTGGCAATTGAATTTCATTCGTATATATGTCCTCCCAGAGCACCTTACGTGATGTAATGGTTTGCAAGATGGATTCACAAACTATTGTTATTGAGTTCGATTCTCATTGGGCACCCCATACTTCTGGCCTTGTGCCGCTGCTTAGCTTAGTAAATAACTATAGATTTCCTCGCACGAACAGGTTGTAACACAAGGTAAATTTTTAAACGGAGTAAAGCTGGTTTCAATTCAGAACTTTCCTTTTCCTAGATGTTAGGGAATCGCGTTCATATTAACATTTTTTATGTAGACGTTGCTTTGGAGTTTGTTTCTTTTGTTTTTTATTTGTCTATTTATTTTATTTTTTAAAATCTTTTTGCATGCGGTTCTTTTTTTTTGTTTAGTTTATTAGAAATATTATTTAAGCAATTATCTCCCTTTGTCTATAGCAACAGAGCCCTAATGACTTAGCCATAAACTGATGAGAAAACTCATGCGATTGGCTAAGGGCCTTTGTCGGCGACCAATCAGAGCACACGTTACGAGGCTCAGTTTGGACCGCCAATTTTGATAGTTGGAAACTGCTATCACCCTCTTGCCGCTGGGACTCTGGTCAAGCACGACGTGTTTTTATACAGCAGACATTGGGAAGATTGAGTCAATGGAACAGCAAAGGCATAGGCCGCTGCCGTAAAAAGCGACAAACGAACTCGCAAGACATTCTACCTGGATTTCAGATAAGTCCGCGATAAATATCAAATCGCAAACAATTCACCATTTGAACATTTACAAACATTACACATTGTAAACTTACACAAACATTTGTACCAACTTACATTGTATTTGTATTGTATTGTATAACTTTGTCTTGCTACGATAAAAGCCTCTGTTTTGTTTATAAGCCTTGTTGTGTGTCGTTACCTATTTTTTACAATATCTGACTCTATTTCTTATAAGTTTACTCTGTCCACGCAATTTTACCTAATTATAAGAAATCTCACACAATAATTATGTCTATCAGATATTGTATTTATCGACTGTAAATGTCTGGCAATCAAATTGAATCCTCATATATTTCCTCCAACGCACAGGATGAGACACAAGGTAATTTTTTAAGCGGAGTAAAGCTAGTTTCAATTCAGAACTTTTTTTTGCTAAGTGTTAGAGAATCGCGCTCATATTTACATGTTTTGTGCAAACGTTCCTTTAGAGGTTTCTTTTTAGGCATGGTGTTCTGTTTTTTTTTAGTTTAATTTGTCGGTCCACACATATCTATTAATAATGGAGATTCGCTTCCGGTTTTTGTCTGTAACAAAAACTACATCACTGCTTACGTCACATTACCCAAAATCCTCATAACATAGAATAAATACACTCAAAATTTCAACATGCAACATTAGACAGTCCTCATTGTTTTTTAAAATAAGTTTTAATAAATACATGACTGGTATTATATATCTATATATAGTTTTTTTTATTTTAATACATATTTAAAGTTTGCATTTGAAATTGTTTTATTTTTTAATCCTTTAATGAATTTTATGATTTTACTTACTTAGGGTACATACTCGTTGACATTGAATTTTTTACTCCCACCTCTCAGGCAATATGTTTCAAAAATCTATTTTGACATCGCCCGGATGGTGTTTTTAATTTGTACTAGTTTAACTAATTACAAATTACACACAACACTTTCGTCTATCAGATATTATTCTATATATCGACTGTAAATGTCTGGTAATTATATTGTATTCATATATATTTCCTTCCGTGGTGTAATAGTTAGGATGATAGCTTCACAAACCATTGTCAGTGAGTTCGATTCTCATTCGGCGCCCCATACTTCTGTAACGTTGTGACTTTTTCCCGGGCACTCAAACGATATCTGTAACGTTGTCGTATATCTGGTCACAGTACCCAAAGCGATACACATAACGGGGTGGTGGTGGTGGCGGCGATATATTCACCGTACTAAAAATGTATTCTTGTTGATAAGAATTACAACGCGAGAAATATGTAGTCACAACTGCTAGCCTTTATTTCCAGGGTAGGCTCGTCTCGTGGGCTGTATCGGAGAGGAGGAAAGGCAGAGAGAGAGAACACTACTTGATTACTGTGACCCGATACTAGGCACCAAAGGGCCGTCCGTTCCCCTACGCGTCCGAAAGCAAAAAAGAGGCTTGTCCTTTTCTTCATCGTTCCACGTCACCACGTGACTTCCGGTCAACACCCGAAACTTCCGGTTGACACTCAATTCTGCGTTCGGGGTCACTCTACGGTCAAACCATCGTTCATCCTGTTTTGCTCATCACTATTTTTTAAAACCTTTATCATCTCTTATTTCTTCTTCCTCCTTTTCTAATATAGTAGTTCTAGCTCAGGTTAATATACCCATCTTGCTACACTTCTAGCCTTGTACCGCTTCTAAGCAAACCTTAGTAAATAACTATATATTTTCTCCGCGAACAGAATGTAACACAATGCAAATTTTTATGTGGAATAAAGTTGGATTTAATTCAGAACTTTTCTTATCGTCGAAGTTAGGGAATCGCGTTCATATTTACATTTTTTTGTGCAGACATTCTTTAAGAAGTTTTTGTGCACACGGCTCTGTTTTTGTTTATTTTACTCTATCTGTCCACACAAGTTTATCTAATTCCAAAAATCTCACACAATAATTCCGTCTATCAGATATTATTGTATTTATCGACTGCAAATGTCTGGCAATCAAATTGTATTTTTATATATTTCCTCCATCGGGCAGGATGTAACATAAGATACATTATTAAGCGGAATAAAGCTTTTCCTAGATGTTAGGGAATCGTTTTCATATTAATATTTTTGTGTAGACATTTCTTTAGAGTTTTTTTTGTACATGCTCCTGTTATTAAAAACGATTAGATAGAAATATCTGACTCATATGGGACCTTAAAAGATGCAACCACTCCGGGTCAGAGTGAATCTACGAGTAATGGCAATGTGGGGTTGTTTCACACTCCACTGAGTTCCAGGTGACAATTTGTGAAAAATTATGAATTCAATAATGTTTTACAGAATGGTTATTTTGGTGGTGGGGATTAAATTATTATTTAAAATTGTTTCTTATTTCTTTCAAGTTTTCTAACAATGTTTCTATGTTCTTATCGTGAAAGGTTTGACAATGGTTAAGAAAAGAACTGAGAGTACTTGGTTTACGAATGAGAACTCTTTTGGACAACAAATTAACACCTTTCAAAATGATAACATCCAAAAAATTTCAAAACAATTCGGATTCTATTATTTTTTACTAATTTAAAAAAATATATATATAAAGTCATCGGGGTGGCCTAAGGGAGCAAGGGATTCAATCCCCTTTTCACTAGCACCAGAGCAAGAAAATTGTTCTATCGTCTGAGGCGGGTAACACACCTACCATCAGCTACTTATACGCTGAAACTACGAGAGCCGGTATCGAACTCGGGTCCTTGTAGTTCCTAGTCGAACACTCTGCCAAATGAACTAATATATATATATATATATATATATATACACATATATATACACGCATATAATATATATATATATATATAGATACACACACACACACACACATATATATATATATGTGTGTGTGTGTGTGTGTTGTATCTATGTATATATATATATATAATATATATATATATATATATTATATATATATATGGGAACAATATTTTTTCATTTATTCATTTCATTCATTTTTTATTTTATTCCCTCATTCATTCTTCCATGTATCTTAGCTATATAATATATATATATAATTATATATATATATATATTATATATATATATATATATATGGAGGATATGTGCTTAATTGAAGTCATACCTAATTTTGAAATTAATTAGTTATAATTAATGAATTTAGGCGGGGATATATGTTCAAATGTAAGGCTAAACAGATCGAGAAAATGTCAATCTCTGAATGAACATTTCGACCTCTTAGGTCTCATCAGCAAGGTTATAGACATCAGAGACTGCTCCGTGTGTGACTCGAAACCTCGACTGTCAAGCTGACAGGCGAAGTCTCTAACCGTTTACACTAGCTTGACAGTCGAGGTTTCGAGTCACACACGGAGCAGTCTCTGATGTCTATAACCTTGCTGATGAGACCTAATAGATCAAAATGTACATTCAGGGATTGACATTTTCTCGATTTGTTTAGCTTTACATTTGAACATATATGCCCGCCTAAATTCATTAATTATTAACTAATTAATTTTCAAAATTAGGTATGACTTCAATTAATCATATATCCTTCAAAAATTGTCGGCTTAAAGCCATATAAAAATAAACACATTTGTTTGTTTACTTAACCTCATATATACATATATATATTGATGGCAATTACAATGCGTATATCGTAGAAAATTCGATGATTATTGAAAATAATCATGACAAATAAACTCGGCAAATAACGTGCGCACATAGATCACCGTACAGCTGTTGCACTTTTATTAAGTCCCATCAGCAGTGTATACCTACGATTTCCCTCCGACAGAAATCGAAACCGGGAACCCAGCATGATGGTTTGCCTTCAAAAAATATAAATAATAATATACTTTACTTAACAATGCTCCAAAGAGCAAATTTTCAAAATCCTAATATAATATATATATAATATATATAATATACCAAGCGTGTTGGTAGATCCTTGCGGAGAGAAAACCCGGCAGAGAGTTTGATTGTAAAATATACTACCAAACATCAACCAGGAAGAAAAAAAATTTTTGAAAAAAGAAAAGACCAAGATATTCGTACCAACAAAAAATAATCTATTGGTATGTATTTGGCCAAAAGAAAAAAAAATTTATATATATATATGTATATAAGATATATATATATTCATATAACCGCTAGGAGAAGCTAATTTGTAAAAAGTGCTCGATACCTAAGTAGAGCCAAGTAATAAGGATATCTACTGAGTCAGACGAACCTACTATTAGTTTCGCATAAAGCTCTTCAGGGCTAAAATCAGATTTTAGCCCTGAAGAGCTTTATGCGAAACTAACAGTAGGTTCGTCTGACTCAGTAGATATCCTTATTATATATATATATATATATATATATATATATAATCACTTGTAATATTATAGATTTGGACTTATAACTTAAAGTTTCATGGTTATGCAATCATCAGATGAGTCAAATGGTTGAGATCTTAAAAACCAGTAATCAAATGGTTGAGATTTTTTTTTTTAATTATTTTTAAAAAAATCTCAACCATTTGACTACTGGTTTTTAAGATCTCAACCATTTGACTCATCTGATGATTGCATAACCATGAAACTTTAAGTTATGTGTCCAAATCCATAATATTACAATTGATTATAAATCTGCCCTGCTTTATTAGCATTAAGCACCTTTTCATGCTAATACTTTTCTCATTTTCTCATGCATTCTCTATTCATTATATATATATATATATATATATATATATATATATATATATATATATATATATATGGCGTAGTCAAAATCCCGAAAGAAAAAGTTCTTCCGACAATTTTTGAGTACGTGTACATGACTGTTTTTTTAGCCATTATGGGCAAGTCCTCGTTTTTTATAACAGAAGGTCTCCCTGTTCCTTGTTAGTCTTCAAGGCTTGTGTCACGTTCCTTAAAACGCTTGAAGCAGTTTCATGCCACACGTTTATTGACAATTCCTGGACTTTCCGAATCACTAATTTCTTTTGCCGCTCTTCATGCACTCAGTTCGTTCTTTTTTTTCTCCGCAGGTGGCGTAAGATAATTTTAATTGCAATTTTTTCACCGCTCATTATCAAATGTGTAAAATAAATAATAAACAATTATTGTTTATTTGTTTTATATGCAAATGAAGAATAAATAATTCAGTCAAATTAATATAACATGGTTTTGTTTGTTATTTTACGGCATATCAACCTCAGCGGGCTATTTAATGCCGACAAAGTTTTGAAATAAATGCATTCTTAATGGAAACTCAATTTTTTCATAAACGCATTTTTCTATTTAACCTATACATGGGACCCTAACTGTTACTACCACTCCGGGTCAGAGTGTTTTGGTTTGGTTTGGTTTTGTGTTGTTTACGGCATATCAACCTTTGTGGGTCATTTAATGCTGACAAAATTGTGAAATAAATTTATTCTTAATGGATACTCAATTTTTTTATAAACACACTTCTCTATCCAACCTATTGATCGGACCTTAACAGGTACTACCACTCCTGGTCAGAGTTGACCAGGGAGCAATAGTGATGAAGGGATTCTCCACATTCCCCAGAACTCCAAAACTTGAACCCCACCATCAGATAGAGTTTAAGGTCATTCCCTGACATGAAGATCCTCAATCACCGCCTTCTCGCGCCCATATGATAAAAAGGGTTGGGGCTTGCCATAAGGGCAATAGGGTTGGGATAATCATATAGGTGCTAGGGCTTGATTGATTGGAGGGTGTTATAACATGGAGATACGAGCTTAGTCACAAAGTTACGCTCTCCAAAATATTTAGAAATCAGAGAAACGTTAATTGTTTATTGTCAATGATGTATATTAGTCGGACCTGTGGATATACCACAGTATGATAATTGAATTATTACAATTTTTGATATGTTTACTTACGAGATATTGCAAAATAATTCAATAAGTAAAAAGGATAATAAACTTAAATTGACTCAATTTCACCCATTTTCTTTCTTTCCATCTTTTCATATGGTCGATTGAAACGGATTAGCGTTATCGTTTCCGTGTGCTTACCCTCATCCTCTATCTTTCCCCTATCTTTCTTTTGTACTTTCTTATTATATTTTCTGTGTAGCATTCCTTTTTCTTCCCTTTCTTTCTATATGATGAAAACGGAATTGTCCATTATTTAACTGAGTTGACGTTACTCACAAGAAATAAGAATTCCACGGATAAGCAACACAAGATAATCAGGATTTACATTTCTGCATTTCATCTTAGACAATTTGACCTATTTCATTTTTACCAGAGGGTATTTCAAGATGAGAACGGTCGTACAAATAAGGAACATGAGCATTAATATATGAATAGCCATTTTGGACGGTGCATTTGTGTAGTTGTTCTGTGGTTGTTTTTGTAGACCCATGTTATACAAGCTCGCCGCCCTGTCGTTGAGGAAGCGTTGAACCTCGAGGTCGTTGCAAACTCCTTACACCACTTGTGGATATCTTAGACATCCAAGCACGACTCGCCGTACACTTCTGTTATTTGACGATAAAATTCAATCGGTTTAATGTTTCTTGCGTTCTAAATCAGAATAACTGCAGCAATTTTATACTTGGTGGTAGCGTCAATCGGGAGCTCCATCAGAAACGACTGCCAAGTCAACACTGAGCGTGGCAACGAGGCACTTATAGGTGCGGGCGCAGGTGCATGCACAACAAACGGCACTGTGTTGCCAATAGCCTTTGGAGAGCTTTTGAGATTACCCTCCTATAAATTGAAAAATTATTTGTGAAAATCCGAAAAAATCTTTTGACTAAACATTGTACTACTTTGTTACTTACACGAACCTTCTCGTGTCCTAAGTGTTTCTGTGCAACCTGACGTTTTCCCGTGGTTTCCCGAGAAAATGACGTGTCGTACGAGATTTGTCAATCAGCTAATGGCAATCCTAACGTCAAAACCAAACCAGTATATAGAATGGGTAAGAAACACAACAATCCAGTTTACACTAAATACTCAAAGATCCATTTCAGAGACCTTGTGTCAAACGAATTCTAAAATATCCCAATCACAACATAACTGGGAGAAAAGTAATCAACTTATACAACACAAAATAGAGCAACGTTGGAAACGTAGCAGCTGGTGACGTCGATATAACACCATTGTATAAGAATAAGTAGAAAAATGGAAATGAATCCGACAATATGGTGAAAGGATAAATAAAAATGAAAGAAAATGTTGAATGGATAAAAATGGTTTAATAAAATGCCAACACGTGGTTCAACCGGGATTGTTTCCATGTACACATTGTATTCTATTTTAAATATGAAATAAAATAATAATAATATTGTGGTAATAGAGATGAGACTGTAAACCATTGTACTCTGTGAATGTAGCCAACTAGCACAACGGGAATACAAAACTAGACACGACTGGGTTGGGAAGGTGATCCACTGGGAATTATGCCAGAATCTGGTCTTGAGAACGAAACACAAAATTCTCTGGGACTTTCAAATAAAAACGGATCACCTTATCCCAGCAAGAAGACCAGATCTGGTGTTGATAAACAAAAAAGAAAGAACTTGTCAACTGGTGGATTTTGCAGTGCCAGCAGATCACAGGGTGAAGCTAAAGGAAAATGAAAAAATGGACAAATATCTGGACCTTGACAGAGAACTGAAAAAGTTATGGGATATGAATATGAAAGTGAAAGTTATACCTACACTACAGTCCCAAAAGGATTGGAAAAGGGCTTGGAAAGTTTGGAAATTAGAGGAAGGATTGAAACCATTCAGAACACTGCACTGCTGCAATCTGCCAGAATACTCAGAAGAGTCCTGGAGACCTGAGGAGGGAAAGGTTACTAATGGTAAAACTCGAGTAGGTTATTACTGTGTACCATTATTATAATATATATATATATATATATATATATATATATATATGTTCAACCGTTATTATTAAGAACTTTATCTCAATTGAACTAAGGAATTACATCAACTTATTTAGGCGTAGGATAGGGCCCCGATGAAATCATTTGTATTGAAAACATGGTAGAACTATAACTCTTTTCCTCTACTACTATAACTAATATTATCATCGTTATCATGTATATGTATATAGATATATAAAAGTGAAGTTGCCAAAGTGGCCCTTTGTCGGTATCAAACAGATAACGAGGGTGTCTCTCCCCTTTTCGCTAGCGCTAGACCACGGAAATTGTGTTTTTTGCTGAGGTGGAGCGCCACACCTACCATCAGTTCCCCTACTTTACCGCACAGATCAGATTCCCTAATCTCTTCTACTCATGCGCTGATCAACAAAACATCCAATTTTCAAAACTTAAAGCATACAAAACATCCATCATCTTTTATCCACATAAATCTTTTTTCTTCTTAAATAATTTCATAGTCCTGAAGAAGGTTTCCTTTGTAAACCGAAATGTTCGAGTATCGACTAATAAATTTCCATCCATTATAACATCCCGGGTTTGTTCTTCATTTTCTCCTCATAGTTAGCTCAGTCGGTAGAGCGTTCGGCTAGAAACCACAAGGTTCCTAGTTCGATTCCGGTCCTCGCCAACTCAGCGTATGAGTAGCACAGGGATCTGTGCGGTAAAGTAAGGAGCGGATGGTAGTGTGGCGCTCCACCTCAGATGCTAAAATAATCTCCTTGGTCTAGAGCTATTGAAAAGGGGATAGACTCCTTTGTTGACTGGCTGATACCGACTTTAGGCCGCCCCGACGACTTTACTTTACTTATAAACAAATAAAAACTATTTTTGTATTCTTGTTTTCCATCCGAGACCTTCAGCGTAATTTCTTTCACTAGTAACCAAATTAACCATATCACCAATTACTGTATAATTATTCCTTTCCTATCAGCGCTATGTAATACGATTATGTACGAGGGCATCAAAAAAGCTACAGGCCCACGCATAACAAAGACTGCACCACTGAAAGATAAAACGGGGGGAGTCATCACTGACCAAGGGAAGCAGCTGCAACTTTTGGGTTGAGCATTACCTGGAACTCTTTGCAACCCAAAACGAAGTGACAGAAAACGCCCTAAGTGCCATCTCTGATCTGCCGACATTGGAAGGGCTGTACACACTACCAACGGTGGAAGAGCTCAGCAAAGCCATCGACCGCCTTGCTGAGGGGAAAGCAGCCGGGAGCGACGGCGAACCAGCAGAGGTCTTGAAAAGCGGGAAGGCAGCACTGCTCCAACCACTACAAGAACAAAGAAATGTTTTCTTTGCTTTTTTCCTTTTTCCTTTTATTATGATTTGGGATTGATTTAATATTAAATTTATTTTTGGGATTAAAAAAAAAGATTAATACTTGATCTTTTTGTTTATTTATTTATTAGTATCGGCTTTTTTATCAACAGGTTATATTTGATAGCAGCGGGGCATGATGGGTTAACACACTTTCTTGTTGTTAAGAATAATAAAAAAAATAAAAAAAATAAAAATGAATAAATTAATCTTACTTTTCAGTTTTTGAAGAGTAAATAACTTTATTTTAGAATTTAAATTTAAAAAAGAAAGTAATTTATACTTTATTTTAGAATTTAAATTTAAAAAAGAAAGTAATTTATAATTTATTTTAGAATTTAAATTTTAAAAAGAAAGTAATTTATAATTTATTTTAGAATTTAAATTTAAAAAAAGAAATAATTTATAATTTATTTAATTTAAATTTAAAAAGAAAGTAACTTATACTTTTTGCAATATAAATCTGGGAACAAGGACATATCCCTCAGGATATGCGCGACACCACCATCGTCACCCTTTACAAGAGCAAAGGAGATCGAAGCGACTGCAACAATTACCGGGGCCTTTCACTCTTCAGCATAGTTGGACAAGTTTTTGCTCGTGTTACACTTGCGCGTCTGTAGACCCTTGCATCTCGTATCTATCCAGAGTCACAGTGTGGTTTCCGAGCAAACCGGTCAACTGTAGACATGATCTTCTCACTACGCAAGCTACAGGAAAAGTGCAGCAGATGCCACTATTCACCCCATTCATAGACCTAACGAAGACATTCGACCTAGTCAGCCGAAGCGGACGTTTTATAAACTGCTACAGAAAATAGGCTGTCCGCCCAGACTTCTGGGAATCATTAGCTCCTTCCACATTAACATGAACAGCATAGTTTGTTTTAATGGTGCAACATCCGAGGCATTTCCAGTTAGCAGCAAGTGAATCAGGGCTGTGTCCTTGCACCTACGCTGTTCGGGATATTTTCTCCCTGCTTCTCCAGTACGCCTTCAAGGACTGCAGTCTACAAACACACCAGAGCTGACGGCAAGTTGCTAAGATAGATAGAGACTAAGCCGAACTGATGGGGAATTGATTAGGTTTCTATCCCGGCTATAGGTTTCTTACAAATGTCTAGCCACACTGAAGAGACATGATACGTCGAAACACGATGTCTGTAGATGACTATGTATATATATATAGATAAAATAGAGAAGAGGAGACTGATAGATATGAATGCTGGTAGATAGTTAACTGAATGATTTACTGTGTTACACCAAGTACTTTCGGTTCTTTTCTGAACCAGATAGATAGATAGAGACTAAGATAGATATATAGATATATAAATAGACCAATAAGGATAGACAAAGTAAGATAGATAAACAAAGAGCTAAGACCAAAGTCACTAAGGTCCTCATTCGGGAAATGCTATTTGCCGATGATGCAGCATTAACGTCACACACTGAGCACGGCCAGCAACAGCTTGTCAGTCGACTCACGCAGGCTTGCAAGGAGTACGGGCTTACCATCTAAATAAGATAAAATTCATGGCACAAGGTGTAGACACACGTCCAAACATTGTCATCAACGGGTACAGCCTGGAAGCAGTGGAGAACTTCAAGTACCTTATGTCCACCATTGCCAGTTCAGTCTCCACTGACGGTGAAGTCAACAGTAGAATCGCGAGAGCAGCGACAATCATAGCCAAACTGAGCCAGAGAGTATGGGAAAATGCCAGCCCTACTAAGAGACCCAAACTGCGCTTCTACAAAGCGTGCGTTCTCAGTACTCTCCTATATAGTAGCGAAGCCTGGATCACATACTCATGCTACGTGAGGAAACTGGACAATTTCCACCTCAGATGCCTACGCCGAATTCTACGCATACGCTGGCAGGACAGAGTTCCCAACACAGACGTACTGGAACGAGCAAACATAAACAGCATGCCCGTCATCATCTGCGAGACACACCTGCGCTGAGTTGATCACGCCAGGAGAATGGATAAAGGCCGCATCCCCAAAGACCTACTGTATGGTGAATTAGTAGAGGGCACCCGACCGGTAGGGAGCCACACCTGCGCTTTAAAGATGTCTGCAAGAAGGACATGAAGACATGCCACATCGACATCAACACATGGGAGGCTTATGCAGAAGACCGTACGACCTGGCGACTCCTCGTCAAACAAGGAACGAAACGGATTGAAAAAGTGAGGAAAGAAGCCACCACAGAAAAGAGAACCAAAAGGAAGGAGAGACAACAGCATCTCCCGCAAGCATCACCGTGTGTTTGCATTTACTGCAACAGAGATTGCCATTCAGAAATTGGTCTGTTCAGCCACTCACGCAGTTGCAGATATAAAAAAAGTGGACACTACGCCATCGTCTTTAGTAGACGGAAGGATACCAATAAATTCCTTTCCTATCAGCGCTATATAATACTATCTTACAGGAATAATATCCATTTTGATCAAAAATTACCTCCCCTGAATAAAACGCGTTTCTTACCTTCAGCAATGGACGTAACAAATCGTCCACTTTCAAATCCCAAGCGTAATCTGCAAAACAAAACAACAAAAGAAAAAGATTAGAATTAAAATTCGGGAATTATATACTTGAACTTTTAACAACTTTTTTTTTAGATTTAAAATTTTTAAAATCAAATACCAATATTGGGTTAAATTAAACAACGGACCTAAATTCCACCATTGTATGTCACCCCGCCGAAAGAAAAAACATACCAAAAAGAATTAACCGAATTTAATGAACTTTTCAGAGTTGATACATCAATGACTAAAAGATATAATGCACCAGTTATTTTATCTAAAAACATTTACGTTTTTTCAGGTCAGTTAATTTGAACTACGTATCTTTGAGGTGTAACCAACAGCAACACTCTTCCCACTCCCCCTACCATTTATCATCATCATTTTGCATTTCCACAACAGCAGCAACAACAATAATACAAAACTAGTTTAATGGAAGTGACCGTACATTTCTCTTCTTTTTAATTCGTCGATTGTTGATGAATGACACTTCAGTGTACTTTCCTTTCCTCAAACGACATAGATATACAAATAGGACAGATCCCGACTGAAGTGATAACAAACATTGGGTATATAAACGGTGAGGGAGAGAGAGTGAGAGAGAGAGTTCATCTGGGGTGATAGAGAGAGAGACAGACACAGACAGAGACTTAGATTAGAGAGGAGATGGTCTTACTTTATTACTTGTTGCTGGTTCCTTCTATCTATTCCGGTCACCATTGTCTTCTCTAGTTGAATTCTATCTTCTGCTTTTCAATATTCTTTGCTAATTCTTCTTCTGGATTGGGCTGGGCTGCACAATGCTTGTTTTTACATTTAATAAACTAAAAAGACATAGTTTTCACTTGATCAAGTTTTATTATTTATAAGCCCATGATTTCCATCCATTTCACCGCGGGGTATTTCTCCTACCAAGGCTTGGGTCGAATCTAATCTAAGCTAATTATGATGGCGCGTAAAATCGCGCCTCAAAGAGTGATGGGTTACTAACTGTCTCGTAAGTTTTCAGTGGGGACTCACTGATTCTAAATCGACAGACCTCAATTAAATTTCTAGCTACAGGGTCTGTTCCCAATTCATGACCTCTCATGAATTGTAACATAAATAGACTTTATTGTTTGAGCAAACTTTAACCGAAACACTACAAAACATGATACAAGGATGCGTATAGAATAAATGTCCCAATAGAAGAAGAATCATTGCAGATAGTCCTGAGGGTACTGAACAGAGAATAACAGTCGTCACTTACTGCATTCGAAAGGCCCTCACGTACAGATAATCCCTATAAAGCGGGTGGAGAGACGAAGAAAAAAGAGGATTTGATTTTGGCGGAACTACTTCTTATAACACCGGTGGCAACGCCAACTAGCAGCCAGATTGACAAGTGTAGCAAATAAGGGAAATAATCCCAATAGGTTCATTTAATGTCTAATGAAGTGATTTTTCATAGACTAAGTCATTATA
>CM042173.1:55624701-55634701 GCA_023376005.1 Doryteuthis pealeii
AAAGGAGAGATACACGTTGTCCTAAAACATTATATTGCAAAGTCTGAGAGGCCATTTTATTTTAGATAAAATCACTACAGAAGCTTAATAAAATCTATTGATTATAATAAAGTACTCTTGAAAAAATAACATTTCTTTTCAGAATACAATCACTTTAACGGATAGAAAACATCGCAGAAAGAATTGACAAATGTAGTGATAAATGGATATGTATATATTTCCCAACTCGTCCGCACTGGCAGGATGTGACACAAGGTCAATTTATTAATCGGAGTTTAACAAGTTTGAATTCAGAGTTTCGCTTTACTAGACTGTTTGCCTAATCAAGGTTAAAAAACCTAGTCTGCCCTATATTCCTGCTGGAGGGAGAGAGTAGTTGGATTCATACCTTTCCCAAGGGTATTAGTGCTATGGGAAATCTTTTAAAAATCGTCCTGAATTTGAACTCATATTGTAAGGAAATTCATGATGAGATCCCATGATCGAAACCGATTTCTCTACAATATATATATATATATATATATATATATATTAGAGAGAGAGAGAGAGAGAGAGAGAGAGTTAAACAAAAGACGTGTCTCCTGTTTAACAATTTTATTAACGATCTCTTCGAGCTTTCCGGACACCGTTTTTTTGGATGGAATCCGTGGATTAGTCCACCGAAGATTTTATCACAAGTACTTTCGGTACTTGGAAGTACCATCATCAGGGGTCTTGTGCTTGTGTTCCATTTTTTTAAAAGTTAGTAGTAGTGATAGTAACTAGGAGGGGAACTCGCACAAATTATATTAAGGGATGTGGAGGCTGGAAGGAGGAGATTGGTAGGAAATGTGTTATAGGCATTTTAAAATGTAACTACTGCATTCAAAATCAATCTTATTTAAGGATGGTTTGTATTGTTTGATGTATAAAGCTTCTAGTATTTGGAGTTTTTGTGCAATATGTGCGTATTTTCCGTTAGGATATTTCGGTAATTATAGTGGGGACATGCATGTAATTTTAGATGTGAAATGGAGCTATTATCTGACATATGAAGAGTCAAACGGCATGACAAGGTCGTTGAGGTAAAACCGATGTAGGTACTTTCATTTTTTAGGAGACAACAATCTACTGAGGGGCATTTAAATTTGTATACTACATTAGCCTCATTAAGACGACCTATCTGGGGATATGAGTTGTTGCAGATAACAAGGTTAGTGGTTTTAGATTTGGTGTAATAGATAATTAATATTACCTTTAATTATCGGGCGTGATTGAAGTAACGTTGTTCCGAATTAATTTTTTTAGTGCTATTTTATCAAGGTTGTAATTTCTGTGCATCTGGTTACAATAATAAATAATGAAGAAGTATTTGATGTAATATTTTTTCCTTGATGTTAGCGTCTATTTTTGGATGATATGTTTGATTTGTTCGTTAATGGCGTGATTAGGAAATCCGGTGTTAACAAATGTCCGTTTAATATTTTTAAATTCGGTGTAGAATATCGGCTTTTAGAAAGAAATGAGTTTTGCGCGATATATTAGGTTTTTTATTATAGCTTTTTTGTACTTTTCAAGACATTCGCTATTAAGATTAAAAATTTTTTTAAAAAATGATCATAAAATTTAAAATCTTTAAAATGATCAAATGATTAAATAATATTAAACATTTTTTTAAATGATCCTATAATGAAAAATAAAAATAAAAATTATGATATAATGGAAAATAATAAAAATATTATATTATGAAAAATAAAAAATTATCATTTGATGAATTTTTTAAATAATCATATAATTTAAAAAATGTTTAAAATGGTAATAAATTTTGAAAATGACCATATAATGAAAAATTTTTTTTAAAAAGCATCATTTAATAAAAGATATTCATACAATAAAATTTTATAGAATATCAAACAATGAAAAGAAATATTAAAAAAATGATCAGATAATCTTTCAAAATGTTCATAGAATTAAAACTCTGAAAATGACCATATAATTAAAGAAATATATTAAAAATGATCTTGTAATTAAAAAATTTTTTAAATGATCCCATAATTAGATACATTTTAAAATGGTCAAATAATTTTTTTTTAAAATGGTTATATAATTAAAGATTTTTACAAAATTAAGAGTACAGGAGTTAATACTTGTAGGCTTTTTATATGTTGCAAAAGTGTTATTGTTAGTGTTAATCAATACATCAAGGAACAGGAGTTGATTATCATTGTTTAGTCAATAGATTAATTTTGAATGCAGTACTTACATTTTAAAATGCCTATAACACTTTTCCTCATTCCAGCCTCCACATCCCTTAATATCATTTATACGAGTTCCCCTCCTAGTTCCCCTCACTACTACTAACTCGAAAAAAACTGGAACACAAACACATCACCCCTGATGATGGCACGTCGAAGTCTCGGAAGTACTTGTGATAAAAACATCCAAATGTTTAAAAAATTTGGTCAGAAAACTTGAAAAAATCGTTAATAAAATTGTTAACAGAAGACGTACCTTTTGTTTAATTCTACATGTATAAATGAAAGAATGCTGCCCAAATACATATTATTTATTATTATTATTATTATTATTATTATTATTATTATTATTATTATACTAAAGTTAAGCGAATCAGTGTTTGTCCCTTAAAGGCTTTTTTACTGTTTAGTTTAATTAGTTAAGGTTTAAGTTATATTTGAAAAGAAATCCATTTTAATTGGTTCTAATTAGTCGTAATTTTTAATTAAGACAAAAACTGACTCGTCTCTTATTTCACATTCTGCCTTCCCCCTCTCTATGTGTATCGTGATTAACTACTCCTTATATCTGTTAGTTTCTCAATAAGAGTAAATAGAGTGATATAGAGAATGTGAAATATATTTTTATGCCAAATTTCAGAGCAGCTAACGTTTTTATAATTTTCTGGTCGTATTTATTTTATTTAAAATGTCATTTACTTTTCTAATACTTTCTAATACTTTTCTATATATATATATATATATATATATATATATATATATATATATATATATATATATATACTAGAAAAATATAAAAATATATATTTGACCACTTCATATATTATATATATATATATATACATATATATATATATATATATATATATATATATATATATATATATATATATATATATATATATAATAGGTATGACTTTAATTAAGCACATAATCTCCCATATATATATATATATATATATATATATATATATATATATGTATGTATGTATGTATGTATGTATGTATGTATAAAACCTCTGGGAAATGATAAGCAACAACATATATGAAGTAATAATCCATAAGAATTATACTATATAATCCACTAATTTTGGTCAAATATATTTGGAACAACCTTCCATCACCTGAAAGGCTCTTATTCACAACTAAGAAAACCTATAAAATTTGCCACGATTCTAATTGAAGAAGTAAAAATGTCATTTATTTTGTAGATTGCATCCGCTGTCTAAAACAATATATTGGAAAATCTGAATGGCCATTTTATTTTAGATTAAACAACTAGAGAAATAGAACAAAGTCTATAGATTATCATAAACTGTCCCCATATAAAACAACATTTCCTTTCAAAATAGCATAACTATAACAGAGACACAAACTTCACCATATCTGAAAAGATTGAAAAACTTGGAAAATATATTAATAGTAATTTAAGCACGAAGATAAATTCAACAATAATAAAGGCGCCAGTGTCTTTAAAGCCAACATCCTTTGTATCCGGACATTTTTGTTGTTGGTTGGTTGGATATTTTCAAGTCGATCACCTTTCCTACACAGTCATGTCTACTCTTGTATTTCTTCTGTACCAGTTTGCTGTATTCATAGTACATGATTAAACGTTTCATATTATATGATTAAACGTAATAGTTCAATATGTAAAACGTATAAGACTTAACTTGATTTAACCCCCTCTCTCTCTCTCTCTCTCTCTCTCTCTCTCTCTCTCTCTCTCTCTCTCTCTCTCTCTCTCTCTCTCTCTTCTCTGTTTTTCTTCTTTCTTTTCATTTTTTTCATTATGTCCGACTGAGACATATTAACATTATCGCTTCCGCGTAGTCACCCCTTTCTCTATCAATATGTAAAACGTATATTATAATTATAAACGTACTTATCTTGATTTAACAACACTCTCTCTCTCTCTCTCTCTCTCTCTCTCTCTCTCTCTCTCTCTCTCTCTCTTTTTTTTTTTTTCTTTCTTTCCTTCTTTTCATTTTTTTTTTATTGTTTTTTCATGTCCACTGAAACATATTAGCATTATCGCTTCCGCGTAGTCACCCCCTTTCTCTATCTTTCCCTGATTATCTTTTTTCTTATTATATTTTTCTGTGTAGCATACAACTTTTATTCCATTTCTTTCATTCTAATAAAAACTGAATGGTCCATTGTCAGTACAGTTGGGACAATCGTATAGATGCTAGGGCTTGACTTGACCAGCGGGTTGATCGGCCACTCGTCTAGCCTAAGTAAGGGCCAAAGCGGAGTGTTGTATGTTTTTGACAGCTCAGTCACCAGGATGCTGTCCTTAAGCATCATGCGTCGCCAACAAAGGCTAACAAGTAGCCCCATGGGTGGTATTATACTCCTCTGCCGAGGCACAGTCTGTGTATTTTTCTGTTCCAGCCAACAGGACTCAATCCATCTGGCATCACAAATCATTATAACTGAATTGTGAAAGTGACCCTCACAAAGAGTCCAATGTTTTCTTCTGAATAAATGAATAAATGACTATTTTTCTAGCTTCTATTTGGGACGATCGTGTCCACAATATTGTAATTAGTTTAAGAACTTCCATTTTCCATTGTCCCACTTTACACTATATACGAAATTATTAGGCGAAAGCAAATTTGAGAAAGAAGTGTGCATATTTCGATTTCCAGCCTAGACACGTGACGTCCCCTTTGCTGTTTTCCAACGGCTTCTGTTTGCTCAAGCCAAAGGTTTCGCAAAGAAGAGAAGTAACACTAGCTTTATGTATCCATTATTTAAATGAAACTTTTCAAGTAGGCCTTTGTGTGAAAAGAGGCGGCATACGCCGTTGAGTTCTGAAAGATCGATACAAACAAAGTCAAGAACCGAACACAAAAGGCGCCAAATGCAAACAATGTCCCCTTTAAAGACAATGACGTCTTTGTTATCGATAAAATTATAGTGCATTCATTAGCAAATCCCCTGTCGGCTGGGGCTCTAGAACCAACTGCACCTCTGCAGATGGGTAAGCTTCCTTTCCCAATGGGGTCCACTTATTGGCCGTGGTTAAAAAAAAGACGCGTGCAATATACTTTCTCTCTTTAGTTATTACTTGTACGCTTATAGAATTATCCTTTGTTTTTTTGTATAAGTCAGAATTAGATACTAACGCTGTTAGTCCAATCTATGAGATTATATTTTTTAAATGATTTTACAAGAACTCTTTTAGCTATGATCGACAGTAGTAGATTTTTTAATGGTTTTATCTAGTGAAAGTATTTATCCATCCTGTTGATCACAGGTAGAGTGGGGCTCTAATATCAAATAATTTAGATGTAATTAACTTTTAAGTTCCATCGTTATGTACCCCACGTCGAACATTGGGTATATAAATGAGTGAGTGTTCAGAGTTCTCAGATGGTAGCGAGAGAGAGAGAGAGAGAGAGGAGAAGAGAGAGAGAGAGTGAGACAGTCAGTCAGTCAGACAGACAGACAGATTAGAGATAATGTTGGTGATCTTCATTTCCCTGGTTTCTAACCGCTTCTTCTTCTGAATTCTTCTAGCTAAGGGTTTGTCTTCTTTTGGGCTGATTTTAGCCATTGTAATTACAAGACTTGTGTTTTTTCTCTTGATCAAGTTTATTATTTATCCCATGATTTTCCGCGCGGAGGAGATCGATCAAGTATACGTCTGCTCTCTCTGGTGGTTAGGTCGAATCTAATCTCTAAACTAAATCACGTGAAATTCCCTCCTCTAGGGGTTAGGGTTATTACCAATCAGTTGTAAATTTCCAGTGGCTCCTCTGAACTCAAAGTTAACGGCCCTTATTTAATTCTACTTATAGGTACTACTCACAATCTATGACTCCTCATAAATTGTAACACCATGTTCGAATACCATTGACTATTATCTAGCCTTGACGACTGAGGCTTAAAATACACCGACTGTAACTCTGATGAGGGGTATGATCCACCTCCAATGGAGCCACCTATTGGCCGTCGGTTGCGACCCGTAATTCTTAAGGATGGAATCCTGGTGGCCGGGCAATCTATGACATGCAACAGTCTATTTGGCCCTTACTTAGACTAGATGGCGGTCAGAGAGGCTCCCCTCCTATCAATCGCCTGGTCATGTCATACCCTAGCACCTACAAAATTGTCCCGACCCAATTGCTTTTATGGCAACTCCCCAAGCCCTTTTAACAAATATGTTCTCGGAGGCAGTGGTTGAGAATTTTAGTGCCCTTGTTATGACGTTAAACTGTATATAATGGTGAAGTTCCAATTCTAGAGCTCTGGGGAGTGTGGAGTATCCATTCATCATCATTACTCCGAGTAACACTTTGACCCAGAATTGAAAAAAAAAGAAATGTTTTAAAAAATTGGGTTTAAATTATTTTTTAAATAGCCATCGGCATAAAATAACCTAACATGGTTTGACACACTTAAAAATCTAATTAATTTAACTTAACTAAACCTAATCTCATTATACTCTTTCTATATTCATAACCTAATGTGTTAATAACATGTTTCCCTTTCTACTCTTATTTGCTTAAAATCTCTCTCTCTCTCTCTCTCTCTCTCTCTCTCTCTCTCTCTCTCTTTATTAATTTGAACTCTCTCCCGCCTCTCTCTCTCTCTCTCTCTCTCTCTCTCTCTCTCTCTCTCTCGCCTCTCTTTCATGTATTTCGTGTATGTGTGTTGCGTGTGTGTGTGTGTGTGTGTTAATACGATCATATATTTTGGTCTTTCACACTCTCTGTCCCTTTTCCAGTCTCTATCTCTCATAATGTGTTTGTAATCTCTTTTTCTATCCTAGTCTCATTATAATGCCTCTCTCTCTCTCTCTCTTCTCTCTCTCTCTCTCTTTCACACACACACACACATATATATATATATATATATATATATATATATATATATATATATACTCAGCATCAACCTATATTATATATATATATATATGTATCACTCTCATCAGTGCAGTTATACCATTTTTAGCAGCTGCCTCTGGCCGGGTTCGAGACCCGAACGAACTTACGCTCGCCGAACCTTCTTACCCATACGGCCACAATCAGCTGCCAAGTATAGCAGGCTATCTAATCGCTACATTTCTAAGCGGAAATGAATTCACTAAGAGTTCTCAAACTTTGTAAACAAAGTGAGATTTAGCTTAACGCCGAATACGGTGAATTTGCAATTAAATTCCTCCTAAATAGAGTGCTCAACTGAAATTAGGAGTATTGATTTCTCTGTCTCTCTGTCTCTCTTCTCTCTGTCTCTCTGTCTCTCTCTCTCTCTCTCTCTCTATATATATATATATATATCCTGGACTCTTTATGATACCACCCTTGATATAATATATCTTTCTATTTTAATCAGTGTGTAACCCCCCTCTCTCTCTCTCTCTCTCACACACACACACACACACACATACACACACACACACACACACATACAGAAAAGCACACTATATATTTGGTTCTTAATAAATCAATAACAATATATAAATGAATGTCTGTATTAAATGGGATTTAAGAGATAGAATTTAATTGAAGCATTGTTATTGAGAAGGTCATATCCTTTTCTTGAAGGAGTGTCATCGACAATCTGCCACCAGGGTGAAGTCGTTACAAGAGGCATTTGTTAGAATACTGACACTTAAAAAACATATTAACAGAGATATATTGTTATACGGAGAGCCTTTTATCACTGGCGCCCTCGACACTCAGCAATGGCAGACGTGATTGACAGGGACAGGTGAAAGGTTCAATTGCCACTGCAGCGGGCTTGATGATGAGAGAAACGCAGGCATGAGATACTCGTTCATTGGCCAGAGGCGCTCACGTAATGCGTAAAGAGGTTTAAAAAGGGTCCGTCTGAGTTTAAGATGTGCAGAAAATCAATTGACTTATTTGGAAGTTAAATGAAACAGTCCTCGTTTTCTATTGGTAGTATATGTTAGTCACCCATAAATGGGACACTAAAGTGTACAATGACTTTGTTTTTGGTTTGGTTTGGTTTGTTTTACGGCATATCAACCTCAGTGGGTCATTTAATGCCGGTAAAGTTTTTTATAAACTCATGTTTTTCTATTCAACTCATAGATAGGACCCTAACAGGTACTACCACTCCGGGTCAGAGTGGACCTGGGAGCAATGATGATGAAGGGGTGCTCTACATTTCCAAAACCTCCAAAACTGTAACCTCACCATCAGATAGAGTTTAACGTCATTTCCAGGACATGAAGTCTCTAGGTCACCGCCTTCTAGCACCCATATGATAAAACGTGTTGAGGCTTTCCATAAGGACATTAGGGTTGCGACAATCATAGGTGCTAGGGCTTGACGTGACCAGCCGATTGATCGAAGGCCCCCTCTCCGGCCGCCCGTCTAGCTCAACTATGGGCCAAAGTGGAGTGTTGCATGTCATGAACTGCTCATCCACCTGGGTTCCATCTACACGGATTGCCGCCTATGGCCATCAAGTGGCCCCATTGGAGGAGTCTTACGCATCTGTCGGTGTATTCTAACGCCCCAGTCGACAGGGCGGATTACCACTTTGTGTCAGTGGTCCTGGGTAATAAGGACAATGAAGCCATACCTCTCACTCCCCTGATCTCTAGAACTGAAGCCTTACCTTGAAATTCAGTTTAGTATCATACCCACAACACGATTTAATTTCTTTTTCTTTTTTTCTTTTTTTTTCTTTTTTTCTTTTTTTTTTTTTCTTTTTTTCCTACTTTTTTTTTTTTGGTAAGTCAGGTTAGTAATTGTTTTATTTCATTTATTTAAAGAATCTTGAAATATTTTCTAAACTAAAATATTTATGTGCAGTTTATTTATTTATGTGCAAATGGGCTTCATTTCATATTCCACTAACAACTGTCCGATGGACTATAGTAAAAAATTGGCTAAAATTTGCAAATCGTCGTCAAAATTAAAACGGAAAATTTCTAATGACGATTTGCAACACATCAAACTAAAGTCAGGTAAGTCAGGTTAGTAATTGTTTTATTTCATTTATTTAACGAATCTTGAAATATTTTCTTAACTGCGCATAAATATTTTAATTTAGAAAATATTTCAAGATTCGTTAAATAAATGAAATAAAACAATTATTAACCTGACTTACTAAAAAAAAATTAAAATGGTGAACTGAGTTCAAATCCTGGATTAGGCTGTAAGTATTTCACATAGTGCTAATACACTTGGGAAAAGTATGCATTCAACTATTCTCCCTCTGGTCACGGGTAAATAGTAGGGCAGACTGAGTTTTTTTTACCTTGGAATTAGTTTATGAGAAGAACTCTGTATTCATCTAGTTAAACTCTGAAAAAAACTTGGCCGTGTGCCACATCCGGCTTATGGGGAAGACTTGGGTATATATATAAATGAGGTCCTCTGTGCGGTAAAGTAAGGAGCTGATGATAGGTGTGTCGCTCCACCTCAGATGCTAAAACAATCTCCTTGGTCTAGCGCTATTGAAAAGGGGATAGACTCCCTCGCTGACTGGCTGATACCGACTTTAGGCCGCCCCGTCGACTTTACTTACTTTATAAGTAATTTTAGGGCAATAAGAGTTATGATAATCCAAGGTAATTTAAATTGATATCTCTTTTAAGAAAAAGATAAGTAAAATTTGCTCAAACAAGAAAAATATTCACACACACACACACACACACATAGTAGATAAGAGATAAAACCAATCCCACCCAACCCTTTATTTGTAAGAGAAATAATCTCTAGATATATGAGACAAACAATGTGAGTAATTTCAGAAGAAATACAAACATTCCCATC
>CM042173.1:55639701-55646594 GCA_023376005.1 Doryteuthis pealeii
GTGGTTTCTAGCCGAACGCTCTACCGACTGAGCTAACCAAATCTTATTTATTAACAATGTCTCTATGAAAATCCGAGATCGATATGCTTTAAAAGTGCCAATGCTATTAGTAAGTTTAAAATCCTGCAATGTGTCTCTTATATCATTAAAAAATAAAGTTTGACACACACACACACACACACACACACATACACATATATATATATATATATATATATATTAATATATATAGTAACGCTTCCGTAATAGTATGTGCCGGATATCGCCTGCTTCTTGCTTTTTTTAGTATGAGGCCTGTTTCTTTCATGGGGATCTAGTGATGTTCTGAGTATGTAGTCTAGGCATATGATGAATATATATGGCGCTAGTGGTATCCCCTTGTAGGACTCCAGCGACAATGTCAAAGAAGTCTGTGTCGACATCTGGTCTGGACCCCTACGAAGCGACTAGAAGAATAACTACATGGGAGCTGCACATGACAAGAAAACGTGGAACAGCACCCTACGAGAAAGCAGCTGTACGGCCACTAACCCACATATCAACCCAAACCATTCCGAGTGAGACGGACAAGACACGCGGGACACTGCTGGAGAAGCAAGGACGAACTCAATAAGCGACGTACTCCTGTGGAAACCAGCACATGGACAAACCAGTGTGAGCCGACCAGCAAAAACGTACGTTGATCAGCTCTGTGCGGATGCAGGATGCTGCCTAGAGGACCTCCTGAGAATGATGAATGATAGGAACGGATTGAGAGAGATTGTCATGGATATTCGCGCTGAAAGCGCGACATGATGATGATGATGATATATATATATATATATATATATATATATATATACCAACCCCTCCGCATAAACAGGATGCGAAACAAGGTCAATTTCCTAAGCAGAGTTACACAGGTTTGAATTTAGAGTTTTCCTTCTCATAAACTGGTTACCTAGCCAAGGTTAAACAGCTCAGTCTACCCTACTATTTACCTATAGCTGGAAGGGAAGTAAGTCAACGGGGCGGCTTAAAGTCGGTATCAGCCAGTCAGCGAGGGAGTCTATCCCCTTTTCAAATAGCGCTAGACCAAGGAGATTGTTTTTAGCATCTGAGGTGGGGCGCCACAACCTACCATCAGCTCCTTACTTTACCGCACAGATCCCCTGTCCTACTCATACGCTGAGTTGGCGGGGGACCGGTATCGAACTAGGAACCCCTTGTGGTTTCTAGCCGACGCTCTGCCGACTGAGCTAACCCGGCCGGCCCTTGGAAGGGAAGTAGTTAGATTTAAAAAGGTTTACATATTATATGGTGTAGTTAATTTGCATGCTGATTTTTAAAAAAACCGGTTTTAATAAATAATAGACACCATTCAAATTATAATTAAGACAAGTGTAATATTTTTATATGCGTTCTTATTTGATCTCGTAGTCTTTTTGATTTAATACATTTCATCACATTAAACTTAAATACTTTCGCCCGAGGGTGGATATTCTTGCTAGTTAGAAATAACATATATAGAAAATAAATCTGCTGTAATTAAATCTGTGTGACGTCAGGAAAAAATTGATTCTGGCTCTAAGCGTTAGATTTTCCTTTTCTTTTATTATCAAGTGAAGAGTCTTCCCCTTTTCAATTTAAGCAAGAACTTTGCAGCAATTTCTATGAGAGCAATTCTAAGTAAGGGTCTCCAAAATATTTAGAAATCACCGAAATGTTTTATCGTTTATTTTCAACTAGAAACCGCTACTCGGCATCGCGTGGATAGAGGGGTGAAGTTAGTCTCGCAGATTCATTATTACTGAATGAGGGTATTGTGACGTAAGCAAGTAACATGATTTCAGACAAACCCAGATTTTTTTATTATCATCATCGTCATGTGGTGCCGTTAGCGGAGACATTGGTGAAAATCGCTCGCCAACCGTACCTATCAATCATCGCTCTCGGAAGGTCCTCTGCGCAGCATCCAATACCCGCGCTGATTTGGTCTATGTAGGTCTTTACTGCTCGGGTCCTGTCTGTAGTGCCTATATGTTAGTTTCCATAGGAGAACGTCTCTTATGAGTTCGTCTATTATATAAAAAAGTAAAGGTGTCAGGGTGGCCTATAGTCGATATCAGCCATACAGCGAGGGAGCCTATCCCCTTTTCATTTGCGTTGTTTAGCGTCGTGAGACGGAGCGCCACACCTACAATCAGCTCCTAACTTTACCGCAGAGATACCTGTGCTACTCATATGCTGAGTTGGCGAGGGCCGATATCGAACCAGGAACCTTGAGGTTACCAGCCGAACACTCTACCGACTGAGCTAAACCGATAAGATATAAATATAGATAAGAGATTCATTTCTAACTTTTGAAATCCCGGACAGCGCCGGATAACTCTGCTAGTATTCATGAATTTCGAATTGACACCAGCGAATGAAACGTGCCGCTGTTTTTAATAAGAATTCTTGAAAACCATGTCTTTCTTTTACTATTCAACTTTTAGTTAAGTACGAATCTGATTAAAATATCTCTAATCTCTTGGTTAAATTTGTTCTATTTATTTTTCTACATATTTGTTTCTTTGTGATGACTGAACCTAATGCAAATTAACAAGCAGTCATTTGACTTATAAATTTATTTCAACCTTCTCCTTTTTAAAAGAAGCCAGCATTTTTAACATTTTTCTTATTAGCTCTTATTTCTATAGGGTGTCCCAAAATGATGTATACACGCTTTGAATCGTTATAACTTTCAATTTATGTATTTTTACTTTTCGAAATAAGATTGATCCAGTAGAAAGAACACACATTTAAAGAATTTGAGAGTAAAATATCCACAAAAAAACAGCAAATTAACTTATATAAGATAAAAGCTACTTGGGTCAATGGCAAAATGTTCATATAATGATGAGTTCACATCAAGTGCTCAAACTTCACCGTGTTGTGAGAACTTATCTAGATGAAAATATACAAAACAGATGAATTGGAAGAAGAGGGAAAGTAGAGCCCCCACCTAGATCACCAGATTTGACACCCTTGGATTTCTTTTTGTGGGGGTTTCTGTTACATAATCTATGCATAGATTATTGTCAACCCCCTGTATTTCTGAAGGGATGGCCCCTTTTCATATCACGGGCAGGACTTTCCATAGAATATTACATAAAGCCCGCGAAATACGTGAAGTCACGTGGGACCGAGTTAACCCTCAGTTCCAGCTTAGACGTCAGGCAGAAAGCATGTCTCCCTTAGCTGGGCTCAAATGCACACGCTCGTTGTGTTAAATAGAAGAAGTTTAAGCAATAAAAGTTTAAAGAAATAATATGGTGTTCTTGCTTGATGAATGTCTTGGCAAAAGGACTGACCAAGAAGTGGGAATGAATCAAAAACGAAGTCAACAAAAATCTAGAAATAAAATTCAACATGGAGAGAAAAAATAGAAACGACTAGAGATCACCAAATGGCCAAAGAAGTAAGTAATGCAAAATGCATATGCATCTCTCTGTCTACCTGTGTCTATCTCTCCCCTCTCTCCAGTAAAAGACACTTGTGTATATACCCAACAATGGGTATATATGTATGAGTATGTAACAGTTTCTAAAAGATAAAGTTTACAGCAGAAAACCTGAAACACTTGCTGAAATGAGAGTAGCAATTGAAGAAGAATGTGCTCTCAAATACCAGAGGAAATGTTGCTGGACGTTTGTAGGTCCAATTTATCAATATGAAAAAGTGTATTGAAAGAATGGACAAAGAGTGTATACTCAATTTTTTGGGACACCCTGTATTTCTACTACTTTAGCTTCATTTCCACGCCTTCATCCACTTTCAATTCTTTCATTTCTTTCCGGTTGGACTCTCACATTTCTTTCATAGACCAGTAGATAGTGTCTCTCCAGCCAGGTCAGTTAGAAGTTAGCTTCTCCCAGTCTTTCATGGCGATTGCAAAGCATTCTTTAGAGTGTCCTTTGTCACAGTCCCTAATTATCAATTTGGGTTGCATTTGACGACATTTGCCTGGTGGAATTTCCATCCCCGTATGTTTGGTTCTTGGGATTTTCGGCAATTGATTATAGCGAACTAGATGACCGGACCAGCGAAGACAAGATCTAAGGATCAAACTCTTAATACTAGACAGGCGACATACTTTTTGAAATTGTGGTGTCTGGTGTAAGTGAACCATTCTATCTCTCCTGAATTCCCTGTGAAGCAAATTCTAATGGAATCATTCTCAAGGAGTCCTGAGATGTCTGTGTTATACATCCAGGTGGCTCACAGACGGCATAACGTAAAGGTTGCAGTGAGCACATTTATAAAATACAATTTAAATGAGATTTTTTCATGCTGTTGTTGTTATCCCTTTTTTTTTTGTTTGTTTTTTTTTTTTTTGTCTTGAATAAAGTATGTGGAAAGAGTCAAGACAAAAACAAAACAAAACACACAAAACAAGAAAAACAAAAAACAAAAAAAAAAAACAACGATAACAACAGCAAAGCAGCTTTGAAAAAAAATATTTACATTTCAACCGACTTTTTAAGATATCTTGGCGATTAAGAAACATTTCTTATTCTAAATTTATTCTTATTTTCGAAAAAGAAAAATGTGTATTTTCATTTTTATTTATTAAAATTTAAGACTTTATTATTCATACTAGCAAATATTGCACCCTCCGGGTGCAAGTATTTAAGTTTTAATATAATAAAATATCGTATTAAATTAAAAAGCTAAATGAAAAATGGCATATAAAAAGATTTGAAACACAGGGGGTTAATCGAAAAATAGAACAAAACTAAAACTTACTCTTCCATCACTCTGTCTTTCATTGTTTATTTTTTCTTATTTTAAGTATTTAGTTAAAGGGAAGTAAAGAATAAAATGACAATTATTTTTTCTTGTTAATGGATTTCATTTAAGATTATTGAAGAGATTTTTGCTTATATTTATTAAAAATAAAACGTTTAGAAATCAATAATACAAGCAGATATTAATTAAAATCACATTTTTAATATCAAAATATGCAAATTAGCCCTTCCCATTCGCACAGTAAACGCTATTTTGTTGTATTATAATAATAATTGCATGTTGTAGTAAATGTAGATATGCTTAACAGTATTAATAATGTAAAACAATTTTATTAATGTAAGAGGTTAAATAAAAAATAAACCATGGAGAATATGACGTAAATAACTAAGGGAATTGTGACTTGAGTAGTAATATAGTTTCGGTTACAGACAGACAAACACACAATCTCCATTATAATAAGATTTTATTTTTACTACGTTTATTATTATTGTTATTGTGATTATAATTGTAACAATAATAATAATAATGATAATAATACTAATAATGATAATAATGAAATGGACAAATACCTGGACCTTGCCAGAGAACTGAAAAAGTTATGGAATATGAAAGTCAAAGCGATACCATTTGTAGTTGGTGCACTTGGAACGGTCCCAAAAGGATTAGAAAAAAGATGGGAAAATCTGAACATCAGAGGAAAGATTGATACCATCCAGAATACTGCCCTGCTGCAATCTGCCAGAATACTCAGAAGAGTCCTGGAGACCTGAGGAGAATTGCTGTCACTCGGACTCAAAAATAGTAATAATAATAATTATAATAGTATAAATTATTATTATTATTATTATTATTATTATTATTATATTATTATTTATTATTTCACCCTTGCGAGTTTTTTTCACACCATCGAACTTGATGTTTCTTTCACTGGAGTGAGCAAGAGTAAGTTTCCTCAGCTTTCCGAAATCTACTTGAGTATTCTAATCGATCCTAATATTCTATTAATCTGGATGGTCACAATTTTCTTCCTGGATTTTCAATTCTTACGATCTGTTTTCTAACCTTTGTATGTATCATTTCATTCTCCATATTACCAGTTTTTTTTTTAAGGTTCTATAGCAAGGTCCTGGTATTTTGTTTATATTTTCCTTTTTTTTTTTTTTCCCCCTCTCACCCTGTGATTTTGATGGAACATGTGCAAAATCTATCAAGTTGAAAGTCTCATTACTACTTTATTATTTTGTTTAATCCTGGGATTGATCCTATTTAGATATCCCATCTTTTAACACACCCGAAGAGATATGTTATTAGGAAAGAACCGATTGTCCTCTACAACCTCCAATTATTTTCAGAACTACAATTTTTGTTTCAATAGATCTAAATATATTTCCTAATAAATTTAATGGGGGATTATAAAGAAACCCTCATTCCTTCTTCCGTTCCAAATTTTTGTTCTGAATGTGTGATATGTGTTCTGTAGGTTAGTTTCCTTGCTGTTTCTGTTAAGAAGTCCTGATACTAATAAGATAAAAGGCTTAACAATAAAAGAAGGAGTGTCACTGCTTGCCAATAAATGGCGGCCTAAACAGATTCTGCAAACAATCAAAAAAGTTGTTCTTTTAAGAATAAACAGGTACTTTCTATAAATACGTTGGTTGGTTGTGTTGGTTGGTTTTATGATATGTTACCTCTTGTTGGGTTACTTTATGCCGAAGACGTTTTTGTTTTTATTCATATCTTGATGGTATTTCAAATTTTTTTCAACACACGGGCATACCATAAAGAGGCCGACGTAGCAAAGGAATCCTACATCAATTAAAGCCCTGTGTAGAATTCTTCTGTTTGGGTTTGGTTGCTATGTTGGATTTTACGGTAATGTCAACGTGCCTTGTTGAATTATTTTAATACCGAAAGCGTTTTGTTTTTTTTTTCTTATTTTGTTATTATTCAATGTTTAAACATTTTTCTTTAAAAATTTAAAATTCAATTTATACCCTATTTCAACAAACCCCGCGATGGGACCCCTAAACGGTACTAACATTCCGAGGTTTATTCATATTGAACCTGGGAAGTAATGGCAAATTAATTTTCTTTTGCCTGACCAAAATTCCCAACCACGT
>CM042173.1:55646694-55656694 GCA_023376005.1 Doryteuthis pealeii
AAAAAAAAGGTGTTTTTGACAAGCGTACAGGTCACCAGGGTGCTGTCCTTAAGCATGCATGCGCAGCCAACAAAGGCTAACAGGTAGCCCGAATGGGTGGATTATACTCCGCTCTGGCCGAGGTAAGTCTGTGTATTTTTTCTGTTCCCAGCCAATCAGACGCCAATCCTCTGGCATCACAAATCATGCATAACTGAATTGTGAAAGTGTGACCCTCACAAAGAGTCCAATGTTTTCTTCTGAATAAATGACTATTTTCTAGCTTTCTATTTGGGACGATCGTGTCCACAATATTGTAATTAGTTTTAAGAACTTCCATTTTCCATTGTCCCACCACACTTTACACTATATACGAATTTATTAGGCGAAAGCAAATTTGAGAAAAGAAGTGTGCAATTTCGATTTCCAGCCTAGACACGTGACGTCCCCTTTGCTGTTTTCCAACGGAGGGCTTCTGTTTGCTCAAGCCCAAAGGTTTCGCAAAGAAGAGAAGTAACACCTAGCTTATGTATCCATTATTTTAAATGAAACTTTTCAAGTAGGACCTTGTGGTTGAAAAGGGCGGCATACGCCGTTGAGTTCTGAAAGATCGATACAAACAAAGTCAAGAGCCGAACACAAAAGGCGCCTAATGCAAACAATGTCCCCTTAAAGACAATGACGTCTTTGTTATCGCTAAAATTATAGTGCATTCATTAGCAAATCCCCTGTCGGCTGGGGCTCTAGAACCAACTGCACCTCTGCAGAAGGGTAAGCTTCCTTTCCCAATGGGGGCCTCCTATTGGCCGTGGTTGGTTTAAAAAAAAGACGCGTACAATATACTTTCTCTCTTTAGTTATTACTTGTACGCTTATCGAATTATCCTTTGTTTTTTTTATCAGTCAGAATTAGATACTAATGCTGTTCGTCCAATCTATGAGATTATATTTTTTAAATGATTTTACAAGAACTTTTTTAGCTATGATCGACAGTAGTAGATTTTTAATCGTTTTATCTAGTGAAAGTATTTATCCATCCTGTTGATCACAGGTAGAGTGGGGCTCTAATATCAAATAACTTAGACGTAATTAACTTTTAAGTTCCATCATTATGTACCCCACGTCGAACATTGGGTATATAAATGAGAGAGTGTTCAGAGTTCTCAGATGGTAGAGAGACAGACAGACAGACAGACAGACAGACAGATTAGAGACTTTCTTTAGAGAAAATGTTGGTGATCTTCATTTCCCCGGTTATGTGTTGATTCTTCTAACTGCTTCTTCTTCTTCTTCTTCTTCTTCTTCTTCTTCTTCTTCTTCTTCTTCTTAATTCATCTAGCTAAGGGTCTGTCTTCTTTTGGCTGATTTTGGCCATTGTAATTACAACAAGACTTGTGTTTTTCTCTTCATCAAGTTTATTATTTATCCCATGATTTGCCGCGCGGAGGAGATCGACCCAGAGTACGTCTGCTCTCTCTGGTGGTTAGGTCGAATCTAATCTCTAAACTAAATTACGTGTTTCTCATGGCACGTGAAATTCCCTCCACTAGGGGTCAAGGGTTATTAACAGTCAGTTGTACATTTCCACTGGCTCCTCAGAACTCAAAGTTAACGGCCCTTATTTAATTCTACTTATAGGTACTGCTCACAATCTATGACTCCTCATAAATTGTAACACCATGTTCGAATACCATTGATTCTATTATCTAGCCTTGACGACTGAGGCTTCAAAATACACCGACTGTAACTCTGATGAGGGGTACGATCCACCTCCAATGGAGCCACCTATTGGCCGTCGGTTGCGACCCGTAATTCTTAAGGATGGAATCCTGGTGGCCGGGCAATCTATAACATGCAACAGTCTATTTGGCCCTTACTTAGACTAGATGGCGGTCAGAGAGGCTCCCCTCCTATCAATCGCCTGGTCATGTCATACCCTAGCACCTACAAAATTTTCCTGACCCAATTGCTTTTATGGCAACTCCCCAAGCCCTTTTAACAAATATGTTCTCGAAGGCAGTAATTGAGAATTTTAGTGCCCTTGATATGACGTTAAACTGTATATAATGGTGAAGTTCCAATTCTAGAGCTCTGGGGAGTGTGGAGTATCCATTCATCGACATTACTCCGAGTAACACATTGACCCAGAATTGAAAAAAAAAAGAAATGTGTAAAAAAAATACGGTTTAAATTATTTTTTAAATAGCCATCGGCATAAAATAACCCAACATGGTTTGACACGCTGAAAAATCTAATTAACTTAACTAAACATTACCTAATCTCATTATACTCTTTCTATATTCATAACCTAATGTGTTAATAACATGTTTCCCTTTCTACTCTTATTTGCTTAAAATCTCTCTCTCTCTCTCTCTCTCTCTCTCTCTCTCTTTATTAATTTGAACTCTCTCCCGCCTCTCTCTCTCTCTCTCTCTCTCTCTCTCTCTCGCCTCTCTTTCATGTATTTCGTGTATGTGTGTGTGCGTGCGTGTGTGTGTGTGTGTGTGTTAATACGATCATATATTTTGGTCTTTCACACTCTCTGTCCCTTTTCCAGTCTCTATCTCTCATAATGTGTTTGTAATCTCTTTTTCTATCCTAGTCTCATTATAATCTCTCTCTCTCTCTCTCTCTCTCTCTCTCTCTCTCTCTCTCTCTCTTTACACCACACACACACACATAATATATTATATATATATATATATATACTCAGCATCAACCTATATATATATATATATATATATGTATCACCTCTCATCAGTGCAGTTATACCATTTTTAGCAGCTGCCTCTGGCCGGGTTCGAGACCCGAACGAACTTACGCTCGCCGAACCTTCTTACCCATACGGCCACAATCAGCTGCCAAGTATAGCAGGCTATCTAATCGCTACATTTCTAAGCGGAAATGAATTCACTAAGAGTTCTCAAACTTTGTAAACAAAGTGAGATTTAGCTTAACGCCGAATACGGTGAATTTGCAATTAAATTCCTCCTAAATAGAGTGCTCAACTGAAATTAGGAGTATTGATTTCTCTGTCTCTCTGTCTCTCTCTCTCTGTCTCTCTGTCTCTCTCTCTCTCTCTCTCTATATATATATATATATATCCTGGACTCTTTATGATACCACCCTTGATATAATATATCTTTCTATTTTAATCAGTGTGTAACCCCCCCTCTCTCTCTCTCTCTCTCACACACACACACACACACACACATACACACACACACACACACATACAGAAAAGCACACTATATATTTGGTTCTTAAATAAATCAATAAACAATATATAAATGAATGTCTGTATTAAATGGGATTTAAGAGATAGAATTTAATTGAAGCATTGTTATTGAGAAGGTCATATCCTTTTCTTGAAGGAGTGTCATCGACAATCTGCCACCAGGGTGAAGTCGTTACAAGAGGCATTTGTTAGAATACTGACACTTAAAAAACATATTAACAGAGATATATTGTTATACGGAGAGCCTTTTATCACTGGCGCCCTCGACACTCAGCAATGGCAGACGTGATTGACAGGGACAGGTGAAAGGTTCAATTGCCACTGCAGCGGGCTTGATGATGAGAGAAACGCAGGCAAGAGTACTCGTTCATTGGCCAGAGGCGCTCACGTAATACGTAAAGAGGTTTAAAAAGGGTCCGTCTGAGTTTAAGATGTCAAGAAAATCAATTGACTTATTTGGAAGTTAAATAAAACAGTCCTCGTTTTCTGTTGGTAGTATATGTTAGTCACCCATAAATGGGACACTAAAGTGTACAATGACTTTGTTTGTTTTTGGTTTTGTTTGGTTTGTTTTACGGCATATCAACCTCAGTGGGTCATTTAATGCCGGCAAAGTTTTGAAACAAATTCATTCTTAACGGATACTCAATTTTTATAAACTCATGTTTTTCTATTCAACTCATAGATGGGACCCTAACAGGTACTACCACTCCGGGTCAGAGTGGACCTGGGAGAAATGGTGATGAAGGGGTGCTCTACATTTCCAAAACCTCCAAAACTGTAACCTCACCATCAGATAGAGTTTAACGTCATTTCCAGGACATGAAGTCTGTAGGTCACCTCCTTCTAGCACCCATATGATAAAAAGGGGTTGGGGCTTGCCATAAGGACAATAGGGTTGGGAAAATCATATAGGTGTTAGGGCTTGACGTGACCAGCCGATTGATTGGAGGGGGCCTCTCCGACCGCCCGTCTAGCCCAAGTATGGGCCAAAGTAGAGTGTTGCATGTAATGGACTGCTCATCCACCTGGGTTCCATCTACACGGATTGCCGCCTATGGCCATCAGGTGCCCCCATTGGAGGAGTCTTACGCATCTGTTCGGTGTATTCTAGCGCCCCAGTCGACAGGGCGGATTACTACTTTGTGTCAGTGCTCCTGGTCAATAAGGACAATGAAGCCATACGTCTCACTCCCCTGATCTCTAGAACTGAAGCCTTACCCTTGAAATTCAGTTTAGTATCATACCCACAACACGATTTAATTTTCTTTTTCTTTTTTTTCTTTTTTTTCTTTTTTCTTTTTTTTTTTCTTTTTTTCTACTTTTTTTTTTTTGGTAAGTCAGGTTAGTAAAATGTTTTATTTCATTTATTTAAAGAATCTTGAAATATTTTCTAAACTAAAATAATTTATGTGCAGTTATTTATTTATGTGCAAATGGGCTTCATTTCATATTCCACTAACAATCTGTCCGATGGACTATAGTAAAAAATTGGCTAAAATTTGCAAATCGTCGTCAAAATTAAAACGGAAAATTTCTAATGACGATTTGCAACACATCAAACTAAAGTCAGGTAAGTCAGGTTAGTAATTGTTTTATTTCATTTATTTAACGAATCTTGAAATATTTTCTTAACTGCACATAAATATTTTAATTTAGAAAATATTTCAAGATTGGTTAAATAAATGAAATAAAACAATTATTAACCTGACTTACTAAAAAAAAATTAAAATGGTGAACTAAGTTCAAATCCTGGATTAGGCTGTAAGTATTTCACATAGTGCTAATACACTTGGGAAAAGTATGCATTCAAATATTCGCCCTCTGGTCATGGGTAAATAGTAGGGCAGACTGAGTTTTTTTTTACCTTGGAATTAGTTTATGAGAAGAACTCTGTATTCATCTAGTTAAACTCTGAAAAAACTTGGCCGTATGCCACATCCGGCTTATGGGGAAGACTTGGGTATATATATAAATGAGGTCCTCTGTGCGGTAAAGTAAGGAGCTGATGATAGGTGTGTCGCTCCACCTCAGATGCTAAAACAATCTCCTTGGTCTAGCGCTATTGAAAAGGGGATAGACTCCCTCGCTGACTGGCTGATACCGACTTTAGGCCGCCCCGTCGACTTTACTTACTTTATAAGTAATTTTAGGGCAATAAGAGTTATGATAATCCAAGGCAATTTAAATTGATATCTCTTTTAAGAAAAAGATAAGTAAAACTTGCTTAAACAAGAAAAATATTCACACACACACACGCGCGCACACACACACACACACACACACACATAGTAGATAAGAGATAAAACCAATCCCACCCAACCCATTATTTCTAAGAGAAATATTCTCTAGATGTAGGAGACAAACAATGTGAGTAATTTCAGAAGAAATACAAACATTCCCATCAATATTAATTTCTACTTACCAGTAGAATAAACATTGCAAACATCCAAGTAGACAGTTTTAATAGTTAGCCAATAGATTACTCGTGATCTTTGGTTACAGCCATGTTTAACTAATTTAGTATCACAATTCATTGTTGCGAATAATTTATTAGACAAGATAAACTAGATTGCTTTTTGTAATATATTTATGTTAAACAATGTTTTAAGAAAGAATGAACAGTTAAAAAGATTGGAGAGAGATAAACAAAGAATAAATGAGAAAACTTCATATAAAAAAAGAGGGAAAGAAATTAAGTGAGAAAAGGAAAAATGAAAAGGAAGGGGGACAAAGAAAAAAAGAGAATGTAATAAATAATAAAATAATAATAATAATAATATTAAAATAAATATTTATTATTAAGAAGAAGAAGAAGGAAAGAAAGAAAGAAAGAAGAAAGAAAGAAAGTAAGAAGAAGAGAAGAAGAATAAGAAAGTGAGAAGAAGAGAAGAAATAAAGTGGAGAAGAAGAAAAGAATAAAAGAAAAAGAAGTGAGAAAAAGAAGAAAGGAAAAAAAAAAGAAAAAAGAAAAGGAGAAAAGAAAAAGAAAGAAAGAAAGAAAAAGGAAGAAGATAGAAGAAGAAGAAGAAGAAGAAGAAGAAGAAGAAGAAGAAGAAAGAAAGAAAGTGAGAAGAAAGAAGGAAGAAAGAAAGTGAGAGAAGAAGAAGAAAGAAGAATAAAGAAAGAAAGAAAGAAAGAAAGAAAAAGAAACTGAGAAGAAGAAGAAGAAGAAGAAGAAGAAGCAAGAAAGAAAGAAAGAAACGAAGAAGAAGAAGAAGAAGAAGAAGAAGAAGAACTTGTTTACGATTCCATTTCCTGGGTAGCAGCAAACCCAACCCCACCCCACGAAAATATTTCTCTTGTACTGAAATAATCGGAGATAAACTTTCTAAAGGGTTTTGTTATGAGATTGGTTTTGAGGTTATTTTGAACAAGAAGAAGAAGAAGGATGGATAATGAAGAAATAAAAAAGAAAGAAAGAAAGAAAGAAGAAGAAGAAGGATGGATAATGAAGAATAAAAAAAGAAAGAAAGAAAATAAAGAAATAAAGAAGAAGAAGAAAAGAATGGATAATGAGAAATAAAAAAGAAAGAAGAATAAAGAAATAAAAAGAAGAAGAAGAAGATGGATAATGAGAAATAAAAAAGAAAGAAAGAAGAATAAGAAATAAAGAAGAAGAAGAAGAATGGATAATGAAGAAAATAAAAAAAGAAAGAAGGAAGAATAAAGAAATAAAGAAGAAGAAAGAAAGAAGAATGGATAATGAGAAATAAAAAAGAAAGAAAGAAAGAAAGAAGAAGAAAGAAGAAGGATGGATAAGAAGAAATAAAAAAGAAAGAAAGAAATAAAGAATAAAGAAGAAGAAGAGAAGGATGGATAATGAAGAATAAAAAAGAAGAAAGAAGAATAAAGAAATAAGAAGAAGAAGAAGAAGAATGGATAATGAAGAAATAAAAAAGAAAGAAGAAGAAAAGAAGAAGAAGAAGGATGGATAAATGAAGAAATAAAAAGAAAGAAAGAGAATAAAGAAATAAAGAAGAAGAAGAAGGATGGATAATGAGAAATAAAAAAGAAAGAAAGAAGAATAAGAAATAAAGAAGAAGAAGAAGAAGAATGGATAATGAAGAAATAAAAGAAGAAGAAAGAAGAAGAAGAAGAGAAGAATGGATAATGAAGAAATAAAGAAAGAAAGAAGATAAAGAAAGAAGAAGAAGAAGAAGAAGAAGGAGGATAATGAAGAAATAAAAAAGAAAGAAAGAGAATAAAGAAATAAAGAAGAAGAAGAAGAAAGATGGATAATGAAGAAATAAAAAAGAAAGAAAGAAAGAAAGGAAGAAAGAAAGAAGAAGAAGGATGGATAATGAAGAGAAATAAAAAGAAAGAAAGAAGAATAAAGAAATAAGAAGAAGAAGAAGAAGGATGGGGATAATGAAGAAATAAAAAAGAAAGAAGAAGAATAAAGAAATAAAGAAGAAGAAGAAGAAGAATGGATAATGAAAAAATAAAAAAGAAAGAAAAGAAAGAAAGAAGAAGAAGAAGGATGGATAATGAAGAAATAAAAAAGAAAGAAAGAAGAATAAGAAATAAAGAAGAAGAAGAAGAAGGATGGATAATGAAGAAATAAAAGAAAGAAAGAAGAAAAAAAAATAAAGAAGAGAAGAAGAAGAATGGATAATGAAGAAATAAAAAGAAAGAAAGAAAGAAAGAAGAAGAAAGAAGGAATGGATAATGAAGAAATAAAAAAAGAAAGAAAGAAGAATAAAGAATAAAAGAAGAAGAGAAGAAGGATGGATAATGAAGAAATAAAAAGAAAGAAAGAAGAATAAAGAAATAAAGAAGAAGAAGAAGAAGAATGGATAATGAAGAAATAAAAAAGAAAGAAAGAAAGAAAGAAGAAGAAGAAGGATGGATAAATGAAGAAATAAAAGAAAGAAAGAAGAATAAAGAATAAAGAAGGAGAAGAAGAAGGATGGATAATGAAGAAATAAAAAAGAAAGAAAGAAGAATAAAGAAATAAGAAGAAGAGAAGAAGAATGGATAATGAAAGAAATAAAAAAGAAAGAAAGAAAGAAAGAAGAAGAAAGAAGGCAATGGATAATGAAGAAATAAAAAGAAGAAAGAAGAATAAAGAAAATAAAGAAGAAGAAGAAGATGGATAATGAAGAATAAAAAAAGAAAGAAAGAAGAATAAAGAAATAAAGAAGAAGAAGAAGAAGAAATGGATAATGAGAAATAAAAAAGAAAGAAAGAAAAGAAAGAAGAAAAGAAGAAGAAGGATGGAATAATGAAGAAATAACAAAGAAAGAAAGAAGAATAAAGAAATAAAGAAGAAGAAGAAGAAGGATGGATAATGAAGAAAATAAAAAAGAAAGAAAGAAGAATAAAAGAAATAAGAAGAAGAAGAAGAAGAATGGATAATGAAGAAATAAAAAAGAAAGAAAGAAAAGAAGAAAAGAAGAAGAAGGATGGTAATGAAGAAATAAAAAAGAAAGAAAGAAGAAATACAAGAAATATAAGAAAGAAGAAGAAGAGGATGGATAAATGAAGAAATAAAAAGAAAGAAAGAAGAATAAAGAAATAAAGAAGAAGAAGAAGAAGAATGGATAATGAAGAAATAAAAAAGAAAGAAAGAAAGAAAGAAGAAAGAAGAAGGATGGATATGAAGAAATAAAAAAGAAAGAAAGAAGAATAAAGAAAATAAAGAAGAAGAAGAAGAAGGATGGATAATGAAGAAATAAAAAAGAAAGAAAGAAGAATAAGAAATAAAAGAAGAAGAAGAAGAAGAATGGATAATGAAGAATAAAAAGAAAGAAAAGAGAAAGAAGAAGAAGAAGGATGGATAATGAAGAAATAAAAAAGAAAGAAAGAAGAATAAAGAAATAAGAAGAAGAAGAAGAAGGATGGATAATGAAGAAATAAAAAAGAAAAAGAAGAATAAAGAAATAAGAGAAGAAGAGAAGAATGATAATGAAAAATAAAAAAGAAAGAAAAGAAAGAAAGAAGAGAAGAAAGGAATGGAAAATAATGAAGAAATAAAGAAAGAAAGAAAGAAGAATAAAGAAATAAAAAGAAGAAGAAGAAGGAATGGATAATGAAGAAATAAAAAAGAAAGAAAGAAGAATAAAGAAATAAAGAAGAAGAAGAGAAGATGGATAATGAAGAAAAATAAAAAAGAAAGAAAGAATAGAAAGAAGAAGAAGAAGGATGGATAATGAAGAAATAAAAAAGAAAGAAGAAAGATAAAGAAATAAAGAAGTAAGAAGAAGAAGATGGATAATGAAGAAATAAAAAAGAAGAAAAGAAGAAATAAAGAAATAAAGAAGAAGAAGAAGAAGAATGGATAATGAGAATAAAAAGAAAGAAAAAGAAAGAAGAAAAGAGAAGAAGAAGAAGGATGGATAATGAAGAAATAAAAAGAAAGAAGAAGAAAAAGAATAAAGAAGAAGAAGAAGAAGATGGATAATAAGAATAAAAAAGAAAGAAAGAAGAATAAAGAAATAAAGAAGAAGAAGAAGAAGAAGAATGGATAATGAAGAAATAAAAAAGAAAGAAAGAGAATAAAGAAATAAAGAAGAAGAAGAAGAATGGATAATGAAGAAATAAAAAGAAAGAAAGAAGAATAAAGAAATAAGAAGAAGAAGAATGGATAATGAGAAATAAAAAGAAAGAAAGAAGAAATAAAGAAATAAAGAAGAAGAAGAAGAAGAATGGATAATGAAGAAATAAAAAAGAAAGAAAGAAGAATAAAGAAATAAAGAAGAAGAAGAAGAAGAATGGATAATGAAGAATAAAAAGAAAGAAAGAAAGAAAGAAGAAGAAGAAGAAGAAGATGGATAATGAA
>CM042173.1:55661694-55681694 GCA_023376005.1 Doryteuthis pealeii
TAAGTAAAGTAAAGTCAACGGGGTGGCCTAAAGTCGATATCAGCCAGTCAGCGAGGGGGTCTATCCCCTTTTCAATAGCGCTAGACCAAGGAGATTGTTTTTAGCATCTGAGGTGGGGCGCCACACCTACCATCAGCTCCTTACTTTACCGCACATATCCCTGTGCTACTCATACGCTGAGTTGGCGGGGACTGGAATTGAACTAGAAACCTTGTGGTTTCTAGCCGAACGCTCTACCGACTGAGCTAACCAAATCTTATTTATTAACAATGTCTCTATGAAAATCCGAGATCGATATGCTTTAAAAGTGCCAATGTTATTAGTAAGTTTAAAATCCTGCAATGTGTCTCTTATATCATTAAAAAATACAGTTTGACACACACACACACACACACACACACACACACACACATACATATATATATATATATATATATATATATATAGTCCGCATCCGTCATAGTATGTGCGGGATATCGCCTGCTTCTTGCTTTTTTTAGTTTGAGGCCTTTTTCTTTTATGGGATCTAGTGATGTTCTGAGTACGTAGTCTAGGCATATGAGGAATATATATGGCGCTAGTGTATCCCCTTGTAGGACTCCAGCGACAATGTCAAAGAAGTCGGTGTCGCCATCTGGTCTGGACCCTAAGCGACTAGAGAAAAAACTACATGGGAGCTCCACATGAACAAGTCGTGGAAACAGCACCCTACGAGAAAGCAGCTGTACGGCCACCTACCACATATCACCAAACCATCCGAGTGAGACGGACAAGACATGCGGGACACTGCTGGAGAAGCAAGGAGGAACTCATAAGCGACGTACTCCTGTGGAAACCAGCACATGGACAAACCAGTGTGAGCCGACCAGCAAAAACGTACGTTGATCAGCTCTGTGCGGATGCAGGATGCTGCCTAGAGGACCTCCTGAGAATGATGAATGATAGGAACGGATGGAGAGAGATTGTCATGGATATTCGCGCTGAAAGCGCGACATGATGATGATGATGATGATATATATATATATATTATATATATAATATATATATATATACCAACCCTCCGCATAAACAGGATGCGAAACAAGGTCAATTTCTTAAGCAGAGTTACACAGGTTGGAATTTAGAGGTTTCCTTCTCACAAACTGGTTACCTAGCCAAGGTTAAACAGCTCAGTCTACCCTACTATTTACCTATAGCTGGAAGGGAAGTAAGTCAACGGGGCGGCCTAAAGTCGGTATCAGCCAGTCAGCGAGGGAGTCTATCCCCTTTTCAATAGCGCTAGACCAAGGAGATTGTTTTTAGCATCTGAGGTGGGGCGCCACACCTACCATCAGCTCCTTACTTTACCGCACAGATCCCTGTGCTACTCATACGCTGAGTTGGCGGGGACCGGTATCGAACTAGGAACCTTGTGGTTTCTAGCCGAACGCTCTGCCGACTGAGCTAACCCGGCCCTTTGGAAGGGAAGTAGTTAGATTTAAAGGTTTACATAATATATGGTGTAGTTAATTTGCATGCTGATTTTTAAAAAACCGGTTTTAATAAATAATAGACACCATTCAAATTATAATTAAGACAAGTATAATATTTTTATATGCGTTCTTATTTGATCTCGTTAGTCTTTCTAATTTAATACATTTCATCACATTAAAACTTAAATACTTACGCCCCGAGGGTGGATATTCTTGCTAGTTAGAAATAACATATATAGAAAATAAATCTGCTGTAATTAAATCTGTGTGACGTCAGAAAAATTGATTCTAGCTCTAAGCGTTAGATTTTCCTTTTCTTTTATTATCAAGTGAAGAGTCTTCCCCTTTTCATTTAAAGCAAGAACTTTGCAGCAATTCTATGAGAGCAATTCTAAAGGTAAGGTCTCCAAAATATTTAGAAATCACCGAAATGTTTATCGTTTATTTTCAACTAGAAACTGCTACTCGGCATCCCGTGGATAGAGGGGGGAAGTTAGTCTCGAAGATTCATTATTACTGAATGAGGGTATTGTGACGTAAGAAAGTAACATGATTTCATACAAACCCAGATTTTTCATTATCATCATCGTCATGTGGTGCCGTTAGCGGAGACATTGGTGACAATCTCTCGCCAACCATACCTATCAATCATCGCTCTCGGAAGGTCCTCTGTGCAGCATCCAATATCCGCGCTGATTTGGTCTATGTAGGTCTTTACTGCTCGGGTCCTGTCTGTAGTGCCTATATGTTAGTTTCCATAGGAGAACGTCACTTATGAGTTCGTCCATTATAAAAAAGTAAAGGCGTCAGGATGGCCTACAGTCGATATCAGCTATATAGCGAGGGAGCCTATCCCCTTTTCATTTGCGTTGTTTAGCGTCGTGAGATGGAGCGTCACACCTACAATCAGCTCCTCACTTTACCGCAGAGATACCTGTGCTACTCATATGCTGAGTTGGCGAGGGCCAATATCGAACCAGGAACCTTGAGGTTACCAGCCGAACACTCTACCGACTGAGCTAAACCGATAATATATGAATATAGATAAGAGATTCATTTCTAACTTTTGAAGTCCCGGACAGCGCCGGATAACTCTGCTAGTATTCATGAATTTCGAATTGACACCAGCGAATAAAACGTGCCGCTGGTTTTAATAAGAATTCTTGAAAACCATGCCTGTCTTTTACTATTCAACTTTTAGTTAAGTACGAATCTGATTAAAATATCTCTAATCTCTTGGTTACATTTTTTTCTATTTATTTTTCTACATATTTGTTTCTTTGTGATGACTGAACCTAATGCAAATTAACAAGCAGTCATTTGACTTATAAATTTATTTCAACCTTCTTTTTAAAAGAAACCAGCATTTTTAACATTTTTCTTATTAGCTCTTATTTCTATAGGGTGTCCCAAAATGATGTATACACTCTTTGAATCGTTATAACTTTCAATTTATGTATTTTGACTTGTAAATAAAATTGATCCAGTAGAAAGAATGCACATTTAAAGAATTTGAAAGTAAAATATACACAAAAAACAGTAAATTAATTTATATAAGATAAAAGCTACTTGGGGCAATGGTAGAATGTTCATATAATGATGAGTTCACATCAAGTGCTCAAACTTCACCGTGATGTGAGAACTTATCTAGATGAAAATATGCAAAACAGATGAATTGGAAGAAGAAGGAGAGTTGAACCCCCACCTAGATCACCAGATTTGACACCCTTGGATTGCTTTTTGTGGGGGTTTCTGTTATATAATCTATGCATAGATTATTGTCAACCCCCTGTATTTCTGAAGGGATGGTCCCTTTTCATATCACGGGCAGGACTTTTCATAGAATATTACATAAAGCCCGCGAAAGACGTGAAGTCACGTGGGACTGAGTTAACCCTCAGTTCCAGCTTGAACGTCAGGCAGAAAGCATGCCTGCCTTAGCTGGGCTCAAATGCACACGCCCGTTGTGTTAGTTAGAAGAAGTTTAAGCAATAAAAGTTTAAAGAAATAATATGGTGTTCTTGCTTGATGAATGTCTTGGCAAAAGGACTGACCAAGAAGTGGGAATGAATCAAAGACGAACAGTCAACAAAAATCTAGAAATAAAATTCAACATGGAGAGAAAAAATAGAAACGACTAGAGATCACCAAATGGCCAAAGAAGTAAGTAATGCAAAATGCATATGCATCTCTCTGTCTACCTGTGTCTCTCTCTCTCCTCTCTCCAGTAAAAGAATACTTGTGTATATACCCAACATGGGTATATGTGTATGAGTATGTAACAGTTTGTAAAAGATAAAGTTTACAGCAGAAAACCTGAAACACTTGCTGAAATGAGAGTAGCAATTGAAGAAGAATGTGTTCAAATACCAGTGGAAATATTGCTGGACGTTTGTAGGTCCAATTTATCATATGAAAAGTGTATTGAACAGAATGACAAAGAGTGTATACATTATTTCAGGACACCCTGTATTTCTACTTTAGCTTCATTCAACACTCTCACTTTCATTCTTTCATTATCTTTCCGGTTGGACTCAAATTCTTTCATGGACCAGTAGATAGTGTCTCTCCAGCCAGGTCAGTTAGAAGTTAGCTTCTCCCAGTCTTCCATGGCGATTGCAGCATTCTTTAGAGTGTCTTTGTCACAGTCCCTAATTATCAATTTGGGTTTGCACTGACGACATTTGCCAGTTGTGATTTCCCCGTAAAATAGTTGTTTTGGGATTCGGCAATTATTAATGCGAACTAGATGACCGGACCAGCGAAGACGAGATCTAAGGATCAAACTCTTAATACTAGACAGGTGACATCTTTCAAGTATTGTGGTGTCTGGTGACAACCATTCTATCCCTGAAATCCTGTGAAAGCAATTCGAATGGAATCTCTCAAGAGTCCTGAGATGTCTTGTGTAAACAATCCAGGTCTCACAGACGTACAAAAGGTCAGTGAGCACATTTATAAATACAATTTAAATGAGATTTTTTCATGCTGTTGTTGTTATCGTTTTTTTCTTTTCTTTTTTTTCTTTTTTTGTCTTGAACTAAGTAAATGTGGAAAGAGTTCAAGACAAAAAAAAACAACAAAAAAAAAACCCAAAGAAAAAAAACAAAACAAAAAACAAACGATAACAACAGCAACAGCTTGAAAAAAAATATTTATATTTCAACCGACTTTTTAAAAGATATCTTGGCGATTAAGAACATTTCTTATTCTAAATTTATTCTTATTTTCGAAAAAGAAAAATGTGTATTTTCATTTTTATTTATAATTTAGACTTTATTATTCAAATTTCTATTTTTACTACATTTATCATTATTGTTATTGTGATTATAATTGTAATAATAATAATAATAATAATAATAATAATAATAATAATAATAATAATGAAATGGACGAATACCTGGACCTTGCCAGAGAGCTGAAAAAGTTATGGAATATAAAAGTCAAAGTGATACCATTTGTAGTTAGTGCACTTGGACCGGCCCCAAAAGGATTAGAAAAGGGATGGGAAAATCTGGATATCAGAGGAAAGATTGAGACCATCCAGAATACTGCACTGCTGCAATCTGCCAGAATACTCAGAAGAGTCCTGGAGACCTGAGGAGAGTTGCTGTTATTATTATTATTATTATTATTATTATTATTATTATTATTATTATTATTATTTCACCCATTGCGAGTTTTTCACACGATCGTAACTTGATGTTCTTTCACTGGAGTGAGCAAGAGTAAGTTTCCTCAGCTTTCCAGAAATCTACTGAGTATTCTAATCGATCCTAATAATTCTATTGTCTGGATGATCTCAATTCTTCCTGGGATTTTCAATTCTTCTGATCTGTTTTCTAAACCTTTGTATGTATCACTTTCATTCTCATATTCCCCAGTTTTTTTTAAGGTTCTATGGCAAGGTCCAGGTATTTGTTTATATTTTCGTTTTTTCCCCCTCTTCACCCTGTGATTTGATTGGACTGCAAAATCTATCAGTTGACAAGTTCTCTATTACTTTATTATTTTGTTTAAATCCTGGGATGATCCTATTTAGATATCCATCTTTTAACACATCGGAAGAAAGATATGTTATTGAAGAACCGATTGTCCTCATACAACCCCAATTAATTTCAGAACTACAATTTTGTTTTCATAGATCTAAATATATCCTAATTTACTGGGGGAATAAAAAGAACCCTTCATTCTTCCGTTTCCGATTTTGTTCTGAATGTGTGAATGTGTTCTGTAGGTTTTCTGCTGTTTCCTGTTAAGAAATCCATATACTAATAAGATAAAAGGCTTACAAAAAGAAGGAGTGTCACTGCCAATAATGGCGCCTAAACAGATTCTGCAACATATTCAAAAAGTTGATTTTAAGAATACAGGTACTTCTATAAATAACGTTGGTTGGTTGGTTGGTTGGTTGGTTGGTTGGTTTTATGATATGTTAACTCTTGTTGGGTTATTTTATGCCAAAGACGTTTTTGTTTTATTCATTCTTGATGGTATTCAAATTTTCACACGGGCATACAGTAAAGGCCGACTAGCAAAGACCTACATCAATCAGCCCTGTGTAGATTCTGTTGGTTTGGCTGCTATGTTGGATTTTACGGCATGTCAACCCTTGTTGGGTTATTTTATGCCGAAGACGTTTTTGTTTTATTCATTCTTGGTGGTATTCAAATTTTCACACGGGCATACCAGTAAAGGCCGACTAGCAAAGACCTACATCAATCAGCCCTGTGTAGATTCTGTTGGTTTGGCTGCTATGTTGGATTTTACGGCATGTCAACCCTTGTTGGGTTATTTTATGCCGAAGACGTTTTTGTTTTATTCATTCTTGGTGGTATTCAAATTTTCACACGGGCATACCAGTAAAGGCCGACTAGCAAAGACTACATCAATCAGCCCTGTGTAGATTCTGTTGGTTTGGCTGCTATGTTGGATTTTACGCATGTCAACCCTTGTTGGGTTATTTTATGCCGAAGACGTTTTTGTTTTATTCATTCTTGGTGGTATTCAAATTTTCACACGGGCATACCGGTAAAGGCCGACTAGCAAAGACCTACATCAATCAGCCCTGTGTAGATTCTGTTGGTTTGGCTGCTATGTTGGATTTTACGGCATGTCAACCCTTGTTGGGTTATTTTATGCCGAAGACGTTTTTGTTTTATTCATTCTTGGTGCATTCAAATTTTCACACGGGCATACCAGTAAAGGTCGACTAGCAAAGATCTACATCAATCAGCCCTGTGTAGATTCTGTTGGGTTGGTTGCTATGTTGGATTTTACGGTATGTCAACCCTTGTTGGGTTATTTTGTGCCGAAGGCGTTTTTGTTTTTTTTCTTATTTTTGTTGGACATTCGATGTTTTAAAAACATTTTTCTTTAAAAGAATTTAAATTCAATTTTTATCTATTCAACCCGCACATGGGACCCCAACAGGTACTACTATTCCGGTTCATATTGAACCTGGGAGTAATGGCAATTAACTCTTTGCCGACCAAATTCCACCACGGCTGTATCAAATTTGTTGGTGTTTAGCTCAGTCGGTAGAGTGTTCGGCTAGGAATCACACGGCTCCTGGTTCGATACCGGCCCCCGCCAACTCAGCGTATGAGTAGTACAGGGATCTGTGCGGTAAAGTGATGAGTTGATGGTAGGTGTGGCGCTTCACCTCAGACGTTAGAATATTCTCATTGGTATAGCGCTAGTGAAAAGGGGATAGACTCCCTCGCTGTATGGCTGATACCGACATTAGGCCGCCCCGAAGACACACTCACATGGTGGGATATTTCCACTATCTATTCATATCAGAACTTATTCTATTCGAGTAAAGTCCTATTATTAATGTAATCCATGTCCTTTTCAATTATAATGAACTAATCATCGGTTTTTGTACTTTGCTTGAGTGTGGTATGCGTAGGAACAGAGAGCAGGTGTAAGCGGCGTATAGCAGGCAAACTGTTAATGTCGCAAGGAGCCGCTACTGATCAGGTGCTGTTATTTTTTTTTTTTTTTTTTACTTATTTTTATATGAACCTATTATCCAGATATGAACCTATTTCAATATTCATTTTTTGTAACATCAGAAGGAAGACATGTCCTTGACGAACCGATTACACTCAGATGACCCCAATTAATTTAATAACAACCATTTTGTTTTCACAGGTCTAAATATATACCAAATTTATTAGGTAGATCCAAAAAGAGAAACAAAGAAAATATATAATTCCATTTCCGGTATTGTGTGAATGTGTTCTGTGGGCTTTCTGTTGTTTCATGTTATGAAAGTCATATACTGATAGGATAAAAGTTTTTTTACGAAAAGAAGGAGTGTCTCTTTTAATAATGGCGCCTAAAGCGATTATGCCACGTATTCAACAAGTTGTTTTTAATAATAAAGGTACCTCAACCAGTCAATGTTGGTTGGTTGGTTGGTTGGATTCATGGCATATCAACCCATGGATTATTTCATGCCTGAGACGTTTTTTTGTTATTAACAGTATAGGTACTTCAACCAATAACGGTGAATACAGCTTAAAAGAAATACAGAAATACTATATATATATATATATATATATATATATATATAAGTCGCAGTGGCCTAAAGTCAGTATCAGCCAGTCAGCGAGGGAGTCTATCTCCTTTTCAATAGCGCTAGACCAAGGAGATTGTTTTAGAATCTGAGGTGGAGCGCCACACCTACCATCAACTCTTTACTTTACCGTACAGGTCCCTGTGCTACTCATACGCTGAGTTGGCGAGGACCGGTATCGAACTAGGAACCTTGTGGTTTCTAGCTGAACGCTCTACCGACTGAGCTAATATATATATATATATTTGTGTGTGTGTGTGTGTGTGTGTTATGTATAAACTTTGTTCTTGTGAACGTTATTTTTTTTTTTTGTATTTTGAAGCATTGGAAAAAAGAACAAAAAAAAAACAGAACAAAAAAACAGAATTTTAATATTAAATTGTTGTCCTGTCCCTAGTTTGATTAATTCCAATATTTCGGATGAACTTCACCCTTTTTCAAGGTATAGGGAATAGAGACTGGAGAAAAATGGAATACTGTATATGATATATATATATATATATATATATATATATATATATATATATTATATATTATGCTACCTTTGAGTCCTAACTTACGAATTTTCCGAGTTACGAGCTGTCCCTAGGTCGAAGTTTTGCTTTGTGTTGGGAAAAGGCACGTGGTGTAATAGTTAGAGTCGCAGGAAATGGACTCGGCAATCCGAGTTCAAATCATAGAAAAGGCTGTTTGCATTTCACATGGCGCTAATACACTTGGTAAAGGCATGCTTCCAGCTACTTTCCCTCTAGCTATGGGTAAATAGTAGGGCAGACTGGCTTCCTTAACCTCGGGTTGGTAACCAGTCTAGGAGAAGGAAAACTCTGAATTCAAACCTGTTAAACTGCTCGGGCGGAGGGGGTGGGAAAAATAAGGCATAGAAAGGAAGAGAGAGAGAGAGAAAAAAAAAGAAAGAAAGAAAGAAAGAAAGAAATGCTAGAAAACTCGAAAACCTGTGGAATACGAGGGTGGAAGTGATTCTAATGAAATACAAAAGAAATAGAGAAAGAGAATATCAGAAAAAAGGGAAAAATGTGAAAAAGAAAGAATTTCGCTAGAGATTATGATACTTTTTGCATATTGAACTAATTGCAATAGCTCTCATATAAATTATCAAACGTTGTAATAATTAAATTAATAGTTCACTCATAGTCTGAACTCAGACTTGTTAACTTCCTAAGAAATTGACCTTGTGTCACATTCTGCATGTGTGGAGGAGCTGATAGATAGAAATAGATAAATAGATAAATATAGGTAAATAGATATATATCGATAGATAGAAATACTGCTTGTTTTGGTTCTTTTGTTTAATGTCATACAAATTTGGTGGATTATTTAATTCAACAGCCATCCTTGGAGAAGAACAGTAGTGTTGCATAATCTATGTGGTGGCATAGATTATTGACAACACTGTGTAGATTTACAATTTGTAGATTTACAAACCGTTGGTGACCTTTTGACACCACAGAGGGAAAACCCGCGAATCACGTAAAGTCACGTGAGAGCTGGTTAATCCTTAGTACCTGCTTGGATGTCAAATGAGAAGCATGGGCTCACTTGCACACGCGCGTTGTGTTTAGTTAGTTTAGTTAAGTAAATAAGTTTAAAGAAATAATATGGCGTTGTTGGTTGATGCATGTCTTGGTAAAAAGACTGACCAAGACGAAGAAAATGAACCAAAGATAAACAACCAACAGGAACCTATGAATAGAAGTCAACATGGGAGAAAGAATAGAAACGACTAGAGATCACCAAATGGCCAAAGAAGTAAGTAATGCAAGTTATGCATCTCTCTGTCTACCTATCTATCTATCTCCCCTCTCTGTTAAAGAACTGTTTATATACCCGAAACATGAGTGAGGGGTTTATAATAAGTAGTGGTTCTATTAAATCCATAGCAGGAAGTATGAGGGGCTCATACCTTGTCCAAGGGTATTACTCCGAAAGTGAATGTAATAGCACATTAGCTACTGAGCCACAAAGACTCCCCTGTGTTTAGCTTAGTCATTAGAGCATCCGATTCGAAACCACAATGTTCTGGGTTCGATTCCAGTCCTTGTCAGCTCAGTGCATGAGTATTGCAGCTTAGATCTGTGAAACAAGGAGTTCATGACAGATGAGGTGCTTCTTATCAGACACAAAAATTAATCTCCCTAGTATAGTGCTAGTGAAAAGGGGATAGACTCGCTCACTGTTTGTCTGATACTGACAATAGACCACTCTGTCTACTTTTGATAGATAGATGAATAGGTAAGAATAAAATTCACTTTAGAAATTGACCTTGTGTCACTTCGTGCTTGTGTGGAATGGGTGGTAAATATGTACACGCTTGACCAAATGAATTACAACAGTCGCTTTATTTTCCTTTCTTTAACCATGCGGTCAGTTTAAGACCCACTGGAGACACAGGAGAGACAGGGTGTAATCAATTCATATTTTTTCCTCAGGTCATTTGCAGGGTTGTTCAGTAATATGAATTTATTTTCAGGGTCTATGATGAAATTTGTTTGGCCTTGAGAAATATTGCATCATCCGTAATTGCATCAGATTTTTATCACATCCAGACTCTATTGTCTCGACAGTCGATTAGTCATCCTACGGCCATTGTCTGCGATGGACCACACACTGGCTAACCTTACGATCTGTGTGTATCATAATAGGATAATGGAGATTATGTAACTCTGTCTATAACTTTAGTTAACATCTTATTTATTAAGGATTATTCTATTATATTGAAACTTAATTAAATTATCATACTGTGGTATATCCACAGGTCCTGCTAGTATATCTAATAATTGTTCATTAGAAGAAATTAACACTAACATTTTGATACTGTGGATAAAAACACGAATGATTAAAAGCTGGTTAGAATTAAGTAATTTGTACAGTTACTTTTAAGTGGTTTGATATTTTTAATGTAAAGTAATTATAGTACCAAGTTTATTTGATATTCAATTTGTTTTTGTTTGAAACTTTTAATAATACTTCTTTCATTGTAGGCGGGGCGCATAGTTTTGCTAGTAATAATAACGGAATTATTCGTTTTGTTTCAATTAATTTACACAAGGGTGTACATAGTGCAGTGCGTGTCAGGGGCATGAAGCGCAAAAGAGAAAGAAAGAACTCAAGTGAGGTAAAAAAAAAAAAAAAAAAGCTACGAGAAAAGCTGATTAAGTCAGTTTATTTAGTTTCGATTTCTTAATTAAAATGAATAAGATCAAAAAGAGACACTCAGTTCGTGTAAGTTCATTTTATTCTTTTAGCAACATTGACAAATTTATATTTACTTTTTTAGTTAAAATGAGGCATGGGCACTTTTTAAATTAAATTAATCTTTAATTTTAGATTAAGTTAAATTTTTAAATTGTTTGATTTTAAAACAATTACTAAAAGTCAGGGAATTGTTCAATTTTAATGAAATTTTCACCACTTTATTCATTAATGACTTAATCTTATAATGAATAGCGTAAGCTTTTTCTCAATTCAGAATATATATATATATATATATATATATATATATATATATATATATATATATATGCTCCCCATCCCCCTAGGGTTGAGCACTCTGGGGGGGATTTTCGCTGAGGGCCGTTAACTCAAGTGTAAACGCGACGCTCTCCTATATATAAGGGATGGAGCACTCTATGACGGCCTTTACATACAAAGCGATGTGTGTATCAAAACAGTTAAATCCCCCTCGCATTCTGTGAGCGAAGACAGCCTAATGGTTAAGGTGTCGGATTTCAATTCCGTCTGTAGGTAGCTTACAAAATGTCTAGCCACACTGAAGAGACTTGATAAGTCGAAACACGTGTCTGTTGATGACTCTCTCTCTCTCTCTCTATATATATATATATAGTCGTCCTTTATTAGTATTTCAGAATTGAAAATAAAGTGTTCGATTAGGTATGTAAGAGCTGTATTTATTCATTCATTATAGTGTACAATACATTTAAGGTGCTATTGTTATCATAGGTTTCCCGGCAGCATGTTAGCTACCCTTCATCAAGACAACGCGCCTGTTTAAGAAATACAGAGAAAGTCCCTTCATTTATATCTGCACGTTTATAGATATAAATGAAGGTACTTTTTCTGTATTTCTTAAACAGGCGCGTTGTCCTGATGAAGGGTAGCTAACTTGCTGCCTGTAAACCAATGGTAACAATATCACCTTAAATGCATTGTACACCCTATCTCTCTCTCTCTCTCTCTATATATATATATATATATATATATATATATATATATTACCAATTCCTCTGCACAAGCAGGATGTGATATAAGGTCAGTTTATTAAGTGGGGTTTAACAGATTTGAATTCATAGTTTCCCTTCTCCTATACTGGTTACCTCACCAAGGCTAAAGAGCCCATTTTGCCCTACTATTTACCCATAGCTTGAGGGAGATTTGTTTGATTCATACCTTTCTCAAGGGTATTAGTGCTATGTGAAATGTAACCAGCCTCGTACACTATGCGCCTTCAATATTCAGAATATAGGGACATTCAACCTTTAGTTATTCGAAGAAAAAAAATTTGCCGATTCTAATTTCTAAATTTCAAGAAAGATCAACTACTGAAGAAAAGATAAAATAATTATAAAATAAAAGTTCACTACCCAAAAAATGCTATTTGAAAATTTAAAAGTTATTTTCTTAATTTCTCTGAATGTTTGTCTGAATGTTTGAGATGAGGCTTGATGATTAGTATTATCTGCATTATTCGGACTATTGTCCCCATCTTCATTGTTATTTGTGACAGTTATCTCTGGATTCCGGGTTCACTCCTGAGTAGAGGCAGTAACATAGAAAAATAATTAACACAACTCCTACCCCAACTATGGTTAACGGAATGAGAACAGGATACCGCCGTGGACTGAATAAAGGGTTAGGTTCAAAGTTCCGTGATGGCTCCCGATTACGACAAGAAAGTTCCCGAGTTCGAAAAGAAGGTTCCCGAGTCCGAGAAGGTTCCCGAGTCCAACAAGAAATACATGAAGAAGGTCGGAGGGCATATCGGCCGAAACGTTGTACAATGACAATGAAGATGGGGACAGTAGTCCGAATAATGCAGATAATATCATTTTCTTAAGACTCAAATTTTGTAACGTTCTTTTTTCATTGTTTTAAAAACTTTTTTTATTGCTGAAAAAATGGTATTTTCTCTGATTCAATTGGCTTATTTGTATTGACTTAAAAATTCAACAGTGAATTCTAAACGTCTTGTGGGTAGTATGTTGTACTCAATACTCTTACCATAAATAAAGCTTTATTTAATCTATCTAAAAATGTACCCCCATTATTTTCAGTTTAGCAGCCTGTGCCAAGTAATTTTCTCTGATTCAATTGGCTTATTCTTATTCACTTAAAAATTTCGTGCTTTTCAGATGCTGTCGTCCCAACCCCCTGCTTTAAAATTGGCTAGGCGGAACCGTGCTAGTTATAAACCATGTAGCGGTTTGAAGGTGTTTTAATCGACTATATGAAAGCAATATTTTACAGCCCCCCCCCCAAGCTTTTTATCAACATGACAAGTAATTGTAAATATTTTGTGTAGTAGGAGGGACTTACCGATAGCCAAATGCATTCACTGCCTTGCGTGTCGATCTACTTTCTGAAAACCGTTCGCAAAACTGCCATTATTATGCTACAGACTTATTTACATACGATAGTAGCGAGACATTTTAAAAGAACAGGCGAGTGAACGTGGGGTAGCAGTTTGCTGGCAGAAATTGAATACGTGACGTCGAAGGACTTTAAACACGGTTACAGTCGTTATTTCGTGTGTGTACCAAAGGTTTTGTGTGGTGGTATGAATTTACAAAAGTATAGTAGCAGCTTCATAATTTCTTTTTTGTAAAGCGGACAATTAGAAGTTGACCTCCCCCCTCTTTAAGATATCTTTCTTTAGTGGTTTGCAGGCATTTTTTTTATCGACAAATATCTTCTTTTTTTTTTTAGCGATTTGAAAGAGTTTTATCGACAAATTAATGCGAATAGAAAGCGATATTTTACAGTCTCCCCAGGTTTAAAAAATATTTACAGTCACTTGTTGTTTCGATACAAACAAGGGGCCGTAAATATTGCTTTCATATCGCATTAATTTATCGATAAAAACGCTTTCAAACCACTACATGGTTCATAACTAGCACGGTTCACTTTTTCAGCAGACGCCGCCTAATGTATTTTAGAGCAGGAGTCCGGAACGACAGCATCCGAAACCTGCCAAAAATGTAATAGTGAATTTTCAACACCTTGAATGTAGTATGTTGCACTCACTATTTTTACCATGAATAAAGCTTTCTTTAATAGATTTAAAGATGTATACTCTTTATTTTTGATTTAACAGCCAACGCGATTCAACAAAATAAGCTAAATAAAAAGAGTTCTGTACCGACCAAATTGCTTTCAGCCTTATATGGGTTCTGACTGTCTTGGAAATCGGTTGAATTAACTTCTCGCGTCGACGAGATGTCGCCTTAAGTAAAGATGCAAGCATCGTAAAACCAGGGGCGATTTCCCGAGCTTTTTTCTGATCATCATCGGGTTTCTCTCTTGATTTGCTTTGAGACGTTCTAGGCATTCAACCTTTTCTTCGATCACTTTGGCTTTCGAGGAAATTAGCAAGGATATTCTCCAAAGATTCTTGGGTCAATCTTTGAAATTCAGTATCTTTAAAATTCTTCAGTTCTTTAGTTTTATTTTTAGATTTATTTTGTTTTGTTCTTTGCTCTAACCAATTTCCTATAAGAAAAGATGGTATCATTATAGTATGTGGCCTACCTTTTAAATGTGGCCTACGAAATCATGTCTCTCTTATAGTATGTGGCCCACCATAAAAAGCATATTATAAGGTTATAATAATAACTGTTAACCCTGACCCTAACCCTAACCCTATTTCAGAATTTTAGAATATTGTAGAATTAAATAGATCTGTGATTCATGGAAATTATGGATAAATTCTTTTTTAATTCTTTTTAATTACTGTATACAGCTTGAAATTGAATATATGTGAAAAATAATTAGTTTCAATAAATTGCCTACTACTTATAACTATAAATATACTCTCACTGCGGTAGGACACATTTAAACCGGGTAGGCCACATACTATAACAAAATGAAAAGGCTACGCCACATACTATAACGGCACCCAAAATATTTTTCTAGTTATTTAATTGAGCGTAGACGTGTAAGCATATGTACGCAGACAAGTCTGTGTGCGAGTGAGCCACATAGGTGTACAAGCTAGCAAGAAAACGGAGGAGGCACACACACATGTATATGGGCTGAAATGTGTCTGCGTGGTAAGGTACATTCCGATATATGCTGATTGGTAGTGGAAGCAATTAGGCCTTGACGAAACGATCTCATCCAAAACATTTCAAATACAATAATAAATATATATGAAGCTGAAGCCCTCCAGTTCAGACTAAAATTCGCAACTGGCTTACACAAGAAACATATATATATATATAAGTAAGTAAAGTCGACGGGGCAGCCTAAAGTCGGTATCAGCTAATCAGCGAGGGAGTCTATCCCCTTTTCAATAGCGCTATATCAAGGAGATTGTTTTTTAGCATTTGAGGTGGAGCGCCACACCTACAATCAGCTCCTTACTTTACCGCACAGAACCCTGTGCTACTCATACGCTGAGTTGGCGAGGGCCGGTATTGAACTAGGAACCTTGTGGTTTCTAGCCGAACGCTCTACCGACTGAGATATATATATATATATATATATATATATATATATATATATATATATATATGTGTGTGTGTGTGTGTGTGTGTGTGTAGGGTACATAACGTAGTGTAATGGTTGATCAGCTCTATTCGCAAACCATTGTTAGTGAATTCGATTCTCATTGGGCGGTCCTTACTTTTAGCTTTGTGTCACATCTAAGCTTCAAAAATAAAAAGAAGACAATGTCTGAGATTTATTCTCATATGAATTATGAATGTAAGTAAAACATTTCTCTGTGTATATTTTTGAATATCACCGCAGTCATTTCCCTAGAAGCCTACTATTCGAAATACCGTATTTGACGGCATATAGGACGCACTTTTTTCCAAGATTTTGGCTTAAAAAATTGCCTTGCGTCTTAAACATCGTAGGTGAAGTTTGAGACCTCCCATAGACCTAGGCTAATCTTCTCTATGATGCTCACTAACCCAACTTACACTCAGTACTTTTACCTACCCTAAACTGCCAAATTGCTTTTATACAGCTATTTTTCTGCTTGTGTAATGCACAGCTAGAATGTTTTCAACAATATATGCTTAAATACACTAAAGACTTTTCCCCTGAATCTGACCTGTTGAAATGGGGGTGCGTCTTATATGCCCGTACGTCTTATATGCCGTCAAATACGGTAAGTACTCTTTCTTTTCTTTTTTTTAAAAATCTCACTGTCATTTTTTTCTGTCTTATTTTTTATTCTTTTTCGTCATTCTTTTTTATTTATTTATTTATTCACCATTTAAAGATATAATTAATTCACATTAACTGTAACGCTAAACTTAATTCACCATATACAGATTTTAATTATTAACTTTAACCATAACGCTAACACAAACCTTTACACTAACCATTTTTAATTTACCACTTAAACTTATAATTAATTAACCCTAACTGTAACGCTAACTTTGCCCCTAACTCTAACCCTAATAAATTCACCATTCAAACATATAATCAATGCATTATGACGTTTACCCTAACCCCAACCGAAATTTAACCCTAATTCATTCACCATTTAAACATATAATTCCTGCTAACCTTATTTCCAACCTTAACGCTTACCATAACCCTAATTAATTTACCATATAAATATATTATCTAACGATAACGCTAAACCGAACCTTAATCATAACCATAATTAATTCACCACATAAACACAGGATTAATTCACCCTAATTGTAACTATTAGGTGAACCTAACGAAAATAGAGTTGCTCTCCTTTGATCAGTAAGGAACTGACAGGAACCCGGATATGAGAATTCCGTCATGTTACTTTGGACTGGGGTTTTGGACTGTACAGATCTGCGTCAGCACGGTTGGGCTAGTTAAGTCATTTTTAGGGTAGAAGTATTTTGTACGCTGTGTTAAATAAGGAGTGACAAGCAGAGAGTCAGCAGACAAGGTGACTGGCCCCAGGTGATGAACACACACATGACAACATAAAGGACGGCCCATGTGACGATCACGCACATGATACACACAGAGTTGAATACTATCCAAAACTATCCAACTGTATTCCTTGTCAGTGAGAATAAATAGAACAAATATTGTTATATGTTAAACATATTACACTGTTTTTACAATCATTTTATATTTCCTACATCTCGGGACATAATAGTAACACTAACCCTAACCTTTACCTCTAATTCACCATTTAACTCTGACCCTAAGCATAACACAAATTAATTCAATATTTAAGCATTAGAAAAATCTCCACTTTCCTTATGAGTGATGGATTATTATTTTTTTTTTTTTAAAGAATAAACATGGCCACCTTCTAAGATTTTAACGTTTTAAAAAGATTTTTTGTGTTCCTAAATAAAAAGAAGACTGTCTGAGATTTATTTTTATCTGAATTCTGAATGTAAGTAAAACATTTCTCTGCGTATATTTTTGAATATCACCGCAGCCATTTCCCTACAGGCGGACTATTCTACTTTTTCCTTTGTTTTTTTTATTACACCGCCATGTTTTTCTGTCTTTTTTACACGCTTTTCGTCATTCTTTTTTCTTTTCTTTTTTTCTTGTGATATTTCTTTCCACTTCGTTTTTCTCTCGTATTTTCTTTCTCGTTATGTCTCGCTTTTTCTCGTCTTTTTTTTTCTTGTCACGTTTCTGTTCTTGTTCTGTTTTTGATTTCGCTCTCGGAGACAAGAGCAATCATAACAAACAAACAGAAACGCCACACTCTCAAAAGATAAACACTTGATGAATGAAGAATTACCTTTAACGCTGAATATTTATAACTCCTCGACAAAAAAAAACAGAAAGTATAAAACTGCAAGTTGCCTGCTACACAGTAATGCTTTCCTCTTTTCTGATTGGTTAGAAAAAAGATATCTATTCTGTTTATGATTGGTTGCTAAAGAAGACTGACGACATTCAATTTATTGCCAGTTGCGATCTTGATGTTTGCATTGAAAATGTTTGTTTTTTCTCACGAGTTTGTTAAGGCGTGAAAAATGTTCGTAATAAAATGTTCTTTTTACCGAGACACCATGTTCGTTCTATTTTATTGCGGTTGTAGATAACAACTTCAGTTCGCTTTGAAGTCATTAGGAAAGAAAAAAAGAAATATTGTTATATACCCACTAACATCGGGTATATAAATGGCGCGCGCAAGAGGGAGACAGAGTAGAGGGGATAATAGATTTGTTCTCACGTCTTCTCTCTTGTCTACCTATTAAACTGTCTAAAACGTGCTCATAACCCGACCTTCGGGACCGGGGTCTGGTGTCTTCGGCCACTGGACTATTAGTATTAAATTAACGGCGTAATCCCAAGGGGCTATTCCCCAGGCAACACCTGCCACCTTGGTTTAAAGGGGCATGCATGGGTTTATTACGCAGTACCTGACGCGCTCCCTTGAGGGGGAATACCGATGGAATCTAGGCATTTTTTAAAACCACCATCCCATAAGCTTCATTTCGTGGGATATCCCACATTAAAAAGACCTTGGGTCACACCCGGATACGTGGGATGTGCGGTAAATACTCTTATCTACCTGCTTCGTCGGTCGTCATCTTTTCTTGTGGGCTCTGCTGTTGGGTTGACTTCTTTCTGCTTGGGCTGGGTTTCGTACATTCTTGTTTGTTAATTAATAAAGCAATACTTTGTTGTTTTTATTTATAGATTTTATTAAAAGAACTCAACCGAAAACTGCGTGGATTGAGTAGCGACATCTCAAACGAACGTCCTCTTTCGATGAGTAAATTGTAGTAACTAACTAAAACTTCTGTCCCACGCGTCCTACTGGTGCGTTTTTCGGGAGGTCAAGAGAATGTCACCACGACCAATCATAATCATAACCGTTAAGGTAATCCCCGCTTATTTTGAATCTAACGAACTCTGATTCAAAAATATCCATCTGCAGTACTTACACAATTCATAAGCTATCCATGAATTATGTAACAATATGTTTATTTTCACACATTACATTTCTTTTTACAAAAAACGTAACAAATGATTAATGTGTGGAGGATTATCACTAATTAGGACTGAGCCTATTCTAGTAATGTCCATCTTTGCTATTTAATAGGTTTTCAGGTTTAAATAGGTTTAAAATATTTTAACAGATATAAGTATTTTTTAAAGAAGAACAAAGGTTATTAAATTTAAATATACAATAGAAACTAGGTCTCTTTTTTGTTGGGATTTGATTACTTCCCTATCTTTTAAACGAGCCTATATTAATTCCTCCATTAAAGTAAGACGAGTCTCTTTCGAGTCGTGATCGATTTCGTCTTCTTCTATATGACGATGGTCGGCATTCTGGACGTTCAGGTCGGAATTTTCGGAAACCCCGACGATCTTCCGTTGTATCAGGCAAACATTTCTCTGTGTCATCGGAGTCATTGCTAGTGCAGGACTCTGTCGGTTCATAAGGATTTAGTTTCGTAAATACTGCTAATCTCTTGTTTGTCATTATATTCTATTGCCGCAAATGATTTATAAAAAAATAATGTCTTTATCAGCTGAGCTCTGATGAAATATTTTCTCATCTATGTTGTTTTTAATCTTTGCAGGCTTTACAAACTTTCTGATAATCCGTGGTGCAGGGTATGAATACTATCCTTCATGTAGTGAGACAAGTCTATAGCCATTTTTCTGTTTTCTCGAGAATTTCACATCAAAATTTAAAAAACTGTAAGACTAAGAAAAATCCGTTTTACAGAGCTTTGAAAAAATACGTCATACCATATCAT
>CM042173.1:55684194-55706694 GCA_023376005.1 Doryteuthis pealeii
AAATAAATAGATATTTAGTATATACGTATTTACATGGGAACAAGTCTGATACCATTGGTTTATTTTTGCTACCCTACAATTGCTCCGCTTAAACAATTAAGCTTACATAGCATGAAACCCATGGTAGCAGACTTGTTCCCATGCAAATAAATATATACTAATACATATATATATATATATATATATATATATATATATATATATATGTGTGTGTATGTGTGTGTGTGTGTGTGTGTGTGGATAATAGTCCATCTGCTTCTCGAGTTCATTTGCAGCATTCTTTCTGTTCTTCTTCAAATATTCTGTGGCTTTCAAACGAATAGTAGATTCATTCTTTTATTTGTACAGATTTTTTAAATTCAATCAAACCCTTTTAATTGGCCTTTTAAAGGAATATTTTTCTGTCGCTGACCACGTGATCATGTAATAATGAGTAATGACGAAAAACGTCCTCGAAAATTGAATTAGATTGAATGGAATTCGAAATCGCGAACAAAAGATTCGGAAAATAGTTCAATAGCCATTTTATACCGGAACTAAGATCATTACCATTGCATTCCGTAACTTGAAAAAGGACAAAAAGAAAAAGATTTATAATGCATTACAAAACTAAAAATCATTTTCCGTATATTGAAGCTCGATGAAAGAAGTAATGGTTATTGACACCAGGCAAATAACGTTTGGTTGGTTGGTTGGTTGGTTGGTTGGTTTTTACAGCATGACAACGTATTGGTTTGTTTGTTTGTTTATTGATTTTAACGGCATATCAACCCGTCTGGGGTTATGTCATGCCTAACGGTTAGGAGTAATACATATCGTGCATTTATATTTATACCTTTTAGTATTTGGTTTTAACAATGTGTTAGCATCATTGGGGATTATGTTGTATGGTATTGATTAGTTTCATGTCTATATTTTGTGGTATAATTTTATTTCCCTCAAAAAAGAGAGAATATCCTCCATGTTGACATTTTCAAACAGATCTTTCATATTGTTTGCTTTAAAATAACGGTTTCTGATGTGATCAAAAAACCTGCATTCCATGAATAAGTGTTTAACTGTTAAAGGTGTTTGACATGTTCCACATTGTGGTTGTTGTTGTTGTTGTTTGAGTATATAGGAGTGCGTTAGTCTTGTATGACCAATGCGTAATCGGGACAAAATGACTTGTCCCTTCCTTCTTAAAGTTGGTTTCCAGCCTCCCAAAGATGATTTGATTAGGAAGTTTATTGTGGATATTGTTATTCCAGTGTTGTTGCAATTTTGTAAGTAGGAATCTATTAATTTTAGGGTTCAAGTCAATACATGGGATCTTGAACTTGTCGGGGATCGACTTATTGGGTTATTTTATGCTGAAAGCGTTTTTGTGATTAAATCGAACTTAACGGACCTAAATTCCACTATCGTATGTCATACCGCCGAAAGAAAAAAAACCCAAAGAATCAGGGAATTAAGCGAATTTAATTAAATTTTCAGTGTTGATATATTAATGAATAAAAAATATAATGCACTAGTTATTTTATTTAAAAACGTTTACATGTTTTCAGGTCATTTAACTTTAAACCACGTATCTTTGAGAATCTGTATTACACCTCAAAGATATGTCGGGCCATTCTTTCATGAACGGATGTGATTTTTTTAAACCAGTACCCATGTATTTCATCATGACTCGGTGTTTTCCAATTTGGTAATTTATTTAGTGTTGCTCTTAGCGATTCTAGATGTATTTTTGCTTCGGGCCCTTCTTCGAGTCCTTGCAGTTCCTTTTTCAATTTATCTATCGATTCTGTTTTCCTGTCATGCTCATTCTTTTCTCATATCTTGCCCCAAAGTTTTCTGTTTCCTTTGCATTCGGATATTCGTCTGTAAGTTGATAAAGATTATTTTGCTACTCTTTTGCGTATTATCAATTTTCGCTTTAATATAATCGATGCTTAGGGCAATATTTTCTGCTGTTATTATAAGAAATTCAGTTTCTCTCTTGAGGTTTTCTTTTCTTAGCCATGTCCAAATTCTCATGCACAATCTCCCAAGATTGTCGCCTGAAGTATCGATACTCGTGTTTTTCTTCTCATTTCTATTTTCTAGTTTTTGCTGTATTTCTGTTTGTCCCCTGTGTGGCCATTTCTGTTACTGGCTGCTGTAATTAGTATTTCTTTGCTCTTTTTAGTGTATTCTTCAAGTACGTATTATTATTATTATTATTATTATTATTATTATTATTATTAACAATACGCAGTAAACAGAATATCTCGCCGTAGGAGTGTTCTCGCACAAAACAACTGTGTGCGGACACAAACCACTTCGACTGAGAGTCCATAAGATATTCACAGCAACTTTCTCCACACTACTCCTCCCTCCCTCCCCCCATCGTTGATTGCATCGATCCTACGCATGCGCACTGTTTAAACATAGAATAAATCCAAAATGGAGTTTTCCGTTGAAAAATTAGACAATTCGAAAAATTCACAAAGAACAAAAAGACAAAATAAATTATTGGTTCTCTTTGAGATTGTTTGGTGATAGAATATTCATTGTCTTCAGCTATTGTTGCAGGATTATAGTGAAAACCATTTGATTAAGAACACCTCGGGCTCATTCGTAAAATGTTTCTTATTTCAGTAAAACAATTGGGGATCTTTATCTGTTGCTCCGAAAAAAGAAAAAGGTGACTCAGGTTATTTCATCTCAAAAAAGCCTACTCCAAAATATTTTTGCGAAAACAAATTCGATTTTAAGTTCTTCTAATAAACGACCGGTGGCTTTGATTTCTCTAAAGAATAAAACTCGCGCTAGTTTCACTGTTATGAAAAATAAAAATAAGATGAATTCGATTTGCGCTATTGTGTGTCTCTATATAATAATAATAATAATAATAATAATAATAATAATAATAATCTATATATGGATACTACTGTTCCGTAATCTTCCGACCCTAATCATCTTTCAACATCCTCTGGTCAAAAATGAGACCGTCCAAATCGCACGAGATAAACATATATATGATTATCTGGGGTCGCTTATCCTCAGAATTATTTTTTGAGTGTCATCATCTCATCTAAATAGTGAATCATTCCATTTTTCTTATAAAGAAAGAGGAGAAAAAGGAAATGCTACACAGAAAAATATCATAAGAAAGTGTTGCATAGCCCTTCTTTACCGGCACTAAATAGGTATATGTTATATACTTCTCTTACTTCTTACTCTGGTGGTCTATTCTTCTGGCCGGCTTGGTTCTTCTATCATCTATCTTGGTCTGGTCTTGTCGTGGTGTTTCTTGGGGACTTCGGGTCTGGTTTCTGTTGCTAGGGATTTCTTGTTATCAGAAGCCCTGTGCTATTGTTAATTTTTGGTAATAAACACAAGACTTCGATTTACGATGATGTTACTTTATTCATGAACCCCAGACCAGACAATGCGCGCGGATCCTTACATCTTGCTAGCTTGGCTTCTAAGTTCTAACTGACTAACTGAGTTGCTTACTCCTTAAACCGGAAGGGGCTTCTATCGGCTTCCGATTCTCACGATCATCCCCAGAACGCAAGGTCAGAGTGAGATCAAACGCTGTCACTCACTCTCAAGGCCATCAGCTGCACTAATATGATTTCTACACTATTGTCATAATCATTAGGTTTCTAATGATTATGTAACAAGATAGTAGGGGAAAATAGAGAGGAGGTGATCGTCTAGAAACCATAACGCTAATCTGATTTAATCTCGATTATTATTATTACTTAAGAGCTATTGCAAAATAGTTCAATAAGTAAAAATTATAATAATCTTGATTAAACTCTCTAACACTTTTTTGTTTCCTTATTTTCATGTTTTCATTAAGATGAAAATAAGCGAAAAAAAAGAGTGAGAGAGAGTCTTAAATTAAGATTATTATAATTTTTACTTATTGAACTATTTCGCAATAACTCTTAAGTAATAATAATAATCGAGACCGACCATATGTATCATATCATTGTTGAGATCGGCAAGAATACTCTGAAGAGTCCTGGAGACCTAAGGAGACCTGCCTTCCCTCACTACAGTAAAATACAACCAAAGTCTAGATGAGATTTTCCTTTAATTAATAACTTTCTAATCATTTCTTAATTTAAATTTAAATTTCGATATATATTAAACGACCTATGACATCATTCATATATATATATATATATATATATATATATATATATATATATGACATCATTCATATATATATATATATATATATATATATATATATATATTTAGTATTTGATAATTTGCTTGAAGCATTGTTAAGTATATTGTTATCTATTCATATTAAGAAGGCAGTTACAATAGGTATAAAAGATAAAATAATGTTCAGTGTCTAATCAATTTCGAAGAAACTTCATCTTCAGAGACGGTTTTTGAAATGGACGCGGGTTTTGTGTGTTTTTTTTTGTTTTGGACGTTATAAAAACACGCGTCTCGTGGGTTGTTATAACGCCACGTGGAAGAGCCCTGTATATATATACATATATATATATATATATATATATATATATATATAGATAGAGAGAGAGAGAGAGAGAGAGAGAGAGAGAGAGAAGAGAGAGACAAACAGAGTGACAGACAGGCAGAGATAATGAACAGATTGGAATAGATAGATAGATAGATAGATATGAACTGAGTTGGAGACAGAAATAAGTAAATATCCACAGACTAGAATAGATAGATAGAAATAAATGAACTGAAATGCAGACAAATGTAATGTATAAATATGAACAAACAAACATATATATATATATTATATATATATATATAGAGAGAGAGAGAGAGAGAGACAGAGACAGAGACAGACAGACAGACAGACAGAGACAGACAGACAGACAGACAGACAGACAGGTGGCGAGGGAGAGAGAATGAATGAGACAGACAGATAGATAGATAGATAGATAGATAGATAGATAGATATTAATTGAGATTGAGATAAATATGAACAGACTTGGATAGATAGATACTGTAGTAGACGATTAACACACACACACACACACACACACACACACACACATATATATATATATATATATTATATATATAGAGAGAGAGAGAGAGAGAGAGAGGGAGACGGAGACGGAGAGAGAAATAGATAGATAGATATTTATGCAATTAATTAGAAATCAAATTAACATGGAAATGTCAGGAAGTAAAACCCTATTGGCTATGACTGTACAACGTTACTCGTCCTTGCAAATCAATTTCAGGTTTTGAAAGCCAAATAGTTATTTCTCAGCTATAATAACATATAAAAACTGGGATCAACGACCGTGTCACTGCTAACTAGGGGCTCTTTCCGACTGGACTGATTATACCACGACTAAATGTCTCCCACCCAATGAGAAAACAAACTGAGTCCTAATTCAGCTGTCTAGTATTTGACCCAAGAGACACACGGGCGTTGTTATTAACTCGACTTGGTCATGTGACCTCCCGTTGCTGCTGAAGACCAATTCGATTGGCCGTGATTCACAATCATGCAGTTCAATTACAACAACGATTTTGAATTGTCGTAACCTTTTCGACAAACCCAGACCTCGTTAGTATTTTATTTAAATTGTGTTTCTGCCCTTATTGTCCATTTATTTGTATAGAAGGGGGGAAAATATATGGGGCGAAATAGACGTTCGAATCAACAAGCTCCCGCCGAGGGGGAACCAAAAACAAGCGAGTTCTCCGTCTTTTCACAAGCCAGACCCTCTGTTGGTCAACACATTCTTCGTCTAGCAGCTGGAAAATCCGTCGTGGTAGTCAAAATAATCTTTAGCAGTTCAAAATCACATTTCCTATTCAGTTTCGTTCCGGTTCGACTAAAATCCATTTCTTTACTGAAAAGCGCTTCGTCGTCGACTGCTTCTGCTGCTGCTCACTCCACAGCGCTCGACTCACTTGTTATTTTATGGGCATATTAGCCAAACATCCGAGCACATCAGTTGAACCTCGCGTCTGTCCAATGCCCAAAACGCATTTGTTTTTGCATGCGGGAGGACGCGAGTTTGATCCCGGCAAGCAAGACAATGTCTTGCTCTTTTTACTTTCTCGTTCTCCGTCACAATTTGCTACAAGTTAGAAATTCCAAAGAAAATCAGTGGTTCTCAACCGGGGTATCTATGGACCCTAGGGGTCAATGTGTTAGATAGGACATGTTGGGGTGATCGCCCGAGAAAGGAGGTCCCTGTGCCAGACTCGGACTAACCATAAACCTGAGTTACGCATGGTATCGCGTACGTTAATAGAATTAACAGGATTACCTTTGCAGCAGGTGAACGGTGACGCGATCCTTAGTCAGTCGGCTTATTCTCTACCACGGGTCGTTCAACAAGTAAACTAGATGTCACTGTTACATAATCTATGCATAGATTATTGTCAACCCCCTGTATTTCTGAAGGGATGGCCCCTTTTCATATCACGGGCGGGACTTTCCATGGAATATTACAGAAAGCCTGCGAAATACGTGAAGTCATGTGGGACCTGGTTGGCTCTCAGTTTCAGCTTGGACGTCAGGCAGATAAGGCCTTCTGCCTTAACTGGAGCTCACTTGCACACGCGCGCTGTGTTTAGTTAAAGGAAAATGTTAGTTAAGTAAATAAAAGTTTAAATAAATAATATGGTTTTGTGGTTGATGAATGTCTTGGCAACAAGACTGACCTAGAAGAAGAAATGAATCAAGGACGACCAACCAGCAAGAACAGAGAAATAGAAGTCATAGAGAACGACTAGAGATCACGAATGGCCAAAGAAGTAAGTTATGAATCTCTCTATCTACCCGTGTCTATCTCCCCCCTCTCTACAGTAAAAGAACACTTGTGTATGTACCCAACATGGGTACATGGGTATGTGTATGCAACATCACGTGATTGAACATTAATCAAAACGAGAGGAAAGATATCCGGTCTCTTTCTCTTTCCGGTGCTGAAGGATAGAACACTCTGAGACCATTCTGATATCACGAATGGTGGCTAACTCCCTCGGTAACTATGGTTTGTAATAATAAAGCATTTATTATGAAACAGATTTTTTTTTCAATAGCTACAAAACCTGGCTAATATGACACATGTAACATGACTGGGGGTCCACTAAAAATACCGAATTGGAGGGTTGACTGTGATATTTTTGGTCGACGGATTATTGTCCTCACCTTTATTTTCTATTTACTATTCATAAATTGTTATGTGTAGAACGTTTCGACCGATAGGCCCTCTGCTCTTCAGGTATTTCTTGTCGAACTTGGGAACCCGGTTCTCGAACTTGGGAAAACCTCTCCTCGAACTTACGAACTTTGGTTTAAAATTAGTTGACGCCCGAAAAAGAACTGGTCGTATTATACTATGATTAATAACTTGTTTTTGTCAGTGACTTCTATAAACAATAACCTATGTGGGTCATTCAACTCTTTTCATTTTCACATCTGCTGTTAATCCCAGTTTTCTATGACTTTTTGAGATGAACTTTAAGACTCTGTGGGATATCTTGTACATTTTTAGATATTCAATTATCGAAGTTAACAGAATTATGGCTAACTTTTCCCGCCTTGTTTTTGACGATGAGTTTACCTATATATATATATATATATATATATATATATATATATAGAGAGAGAGAGAGAGAGAGAGAGAGAGAGAGAGAGGGGGAGAGAGAGAGATCATTAGTGCCTCTTGTTTCCTTGCAGTATCGTTATTTACATATACGATATAACACATATATAGATCCAAGCTCAACATTTATTTACGATAAGTTGATTTTCTCCTATACCATCGCTGCGAGTAATCTATTTCTAAAGAAACAATATATTATCGAAACAGATATAAGATATAATAAGATATCATTTATTTACGAATTCTATAGCATTGAAGCTGTGCAAGTAAACATAGAATCTTAACACCTGCGTAACTAAAAATAACAATAAACACACACACACACACAAATATATATATATATATATATATATATATATATATATATATATATATATATATATATATATATATGTATGACAAAATAGATGGAAATTAATCCGACAGTATGAAATTTAACATTTTGAAAAACATATGATGTTTGTTATGTAATTGCTGACAGCACTGTTTCGACCAAATCGATAAGTTGGTCTTCATCAAAGAGCGACATAGATGGGAAGAAAGATATCCGTTAAAAAGACTGTTTACAGAAACGAACGCTGATACTGTCAGCAATTACATAACAAACATCATGTTTTTTCAAAATGTTAAATTTCATATATATATATATATATATATATATATATATGTATATATATATAATTAAAATGGAGATTATGTAAGTGTTTTCTGTAAACAAACCTCCGTAACCACTAACTTCACGATTTCCTTAGAGATTTAGTTAATATTCTCGATGATTATGTAATAGTCACTATTTAATCTTAATTAACATCTTATTTATGTCTCTATTAAATCTAGCTGAATTAGCTTTGCCGCAAAGCTACCCATATTATTTATGCATTAAAAACCCTGAAATATGTTATATATCTCTAAGAAATAAAGATTTACACAGTAAATGGTGGGAATAATTTGCATAATGATTTTATCAAAACTGGGTTTAATAAATAATTTTTTGCTGTTACTGATTTCTAATACAATCATCTTTCTCTCAAAGGAATATAAAAAAAATCCTATGTATAATCTTATATTTAAATCAATTAAAATAGCATTAGTATAAGTTTAATATTTTTATATTCATTCTTATTTAGTTTTGTTCGTCTTTCTAATTCAATATGATAATTTATTACATTAAAACCTAAATACTTACGCCTAGAAGATGCATACTTTTCCTAGTCTTATTATAGTGGAGATTGTGTGTTTATCTGGCTGTAACCGAAACTATATCACTACTCAAGTCACAATTCCCTTAGTTATTGACGTCACTTTATAAATGATTTCTATTTAAACCTCAATTATTAATAAAATTGTTTTACATTATTGATACTGCTGACCATATCTACATACTAATAACATGCAATTATATTTATATATACAAGAAAATGGTGGTGTACAGTGTTAACGGGAAGGGTAATTTGCATATTGATATTAAAAATTTGATTTTAAAAAATCATGTGCTTGGTATTATTGATTTCTAATTGTTTGGTTTTATCTTAATGAATATAAGCATAAATCTCGGCAATAAATCTTAAACAAATCCATTAAGAAGAAGAAATTACTGTAATTTTATTCTTTACTTCCTATTTTAACTAAAGAGTTAAATTAGGAAAATTTAGCAATGAAAGACGTGAGTGATGGAAAAGTAAGTTTCACTTGTTATACTTTTCGATTATACCCCCCATCTGTTTTAAATCTTTTTATCTGCATTCTTATTTAGTTTCATTAGCCTTTCTAAGTTAACATAATATTTTATTACATTAAAACTTAAATACTTGCACCCGGAGGGTGCATATATTTGCTAGTATATATAATGAAATATACAGAAAAATAAAATAGGCTTATCGAAGAATAAAAAAATAAAATTGAAATTTTAACATTTTTAAATTGATTATGGGGAATGGCATTACTTACCCAACCCCGTCTACATCAGATTCGCAATGATATGAGTTAAGAAGGCCTTAAAATGTAGCTAATGTATCTTTTAATTTCCTGTTGAGAATATTTTATGTCGTAAAAAATCTAAAGTTAATATGTTTAAAAATTTTAAACAAACAATAGATTGAACAGTTTTAGATTAATAAAAGTAATTTGATTCTATGTGTATGAACTATTTAATATTCATAAAAATAGAAATAAAAAAAAAGGAAAAATAAAATTGAAAATAAAAATAAATACATAAATACATCTATGAATATATATACATGCACACACATACACATACACACACACACACTCACACACACACATACACGCACGCACGCACACACACACACACACACATATATATATATATATATATATAATATATATATATATATATATATATATATATATATGGATCGCGACTTGCCTTTCAAAAAATATAACGCTGATCAAATACAGTTACACAACTAAAAAAGATTTTCATCTCATGTCATCTACAAAAACATCCATCATTTTCTTCACCCCAAAATACATCCTGATGAAGGTTTAAAGAAACCGAAATGTTTAAACATCGATAAATAAATTCATCCTATTTTTGGACACTTGTTTTTTCAAATTTTCTTAATATATATATATATATATATATATATATATATATATTATTATAATGGAGATTGTGGGTTTGTCTGTCTGTAACCGAAACTCTATTACTATACAAGTCACAATTCCCTTAGTTATTTACATCACATTCTCCATGATTTTATTTTTATCTAAACCTCAATTATTAATAAAATTGTCTTACATTATTAATACTGTTAACTATGTCTACGTACTGATAACATGCAATTATATTTATATATACAACAAAATAGCGGTTTACAGTGTGAACGGGAAGGCTAATTTGCATATTAATATTAAAAAATCGAATTTAATAAATATATGCTTAGTATTATTGATTTCTAACTGTTTGGTTTTATTTTAATGAATATAAGCAAAAATCTCTTCAATGAATCTTAAATGAAATCCATTAACAAGATAAAATAACTGTCATTTTATTCTTTACTGCCTCTTATAACTAAATACTTAAATTAGAAAAAATAACAATGAAAGACGAGAGTGATGGAAGAGTAAGTTTCAGTTGTTCCATTTGTTATTATACTCCCTCTGTTTCAAATATTTTATTATACTCCCACTATTTCAAATCTTTTTATCTGTATTCTTATTTAGTTTCATTAGCCTTTCTAATTTAATACAATATTTTATTACATTAAAACTTAAATACTTGCACCCGGAGGGTGCATATATTTGCTAGTATATATAAAGTCAGCTGAATTTGCAAGGACTAAAATGATGAAATTACATAGACTAACGGAAGATTTTGAAAGGTAACCGTTTATCAATCATATGGAAATCCGATCTCACTGACAAGTTAAAGCGACAATTCATTAAAACGATAGTCGTATCAGTACTACTGTATGACTGCACCACCTCGACTCTAACAAAACACCAAGAGAATAAGCTAGGTTGTAGCTGCACAAGAATGCTGCTTAAGATCCTAAACAAATCAGGGAACCAACACCCCACAGAAAGCAGCTGTACGGCCTCTTGCCCACTATCACACAAACCACCCAAGAGAGACAAGACAAAAAAAAAACGAACTCATAAGCGATGTTCTCTTGTGGAACAAGCATATGGGAACGCCAGTGCAGGCCGCCCATCAAATACCTACATTAACCAGCTCTGCGCGGATACTGGATGCTGCGCAGAGGACCTGAATGATAGGAACGGTTGGCGACAGATTGTCATGGATATCCATGCTGCTAGCACGACATGACGACGATGATGATGATGATGATGACGATGACGATGATGAATAAAAAAACGATTGGAGTAGACGATGCTATAAATTGGAAGGGTTGTCTTGTATCATCAGCATCCGACCTTTGATTTTTTAGACAATTGAAATAAATTATAATAAGCGAGGGAATATATATATATATATATATATAAGAATGGAAATGAGTAACCTACTCGAGTTTCATCGATAGATTCTTCAGGGTTACTTTTAAATTAATCGAGTTTACGATTAATCTTTGGTGTTTTAAACTTTGGTGTTTTATAACACCAAAGATTAATCGTAAACTCGATTAATTTAAAAGTAACCTGAAGAATCTATCGATGAAACTCGAGTAGGTTACTCATTTCCATTCTTAAATAAATTTATGCTCTACATTGTATTGAGCACTTTGTATTTGTTTTTTCTCAACCTTAGCATCTGGATATTGTGCGCTTCCAACGATCGTTCTTATACCCACCGGTAAGTTAATACTTATACATATACAAATATATATATATATATATATATATATATATATATATATATATATATATATATATATATAGTGTGAAAAAAATATTATTAAGACAATCAGGAATATTTCTTGTATGTTGTTTAATCTCAACTAGTTTCGACCTCGGTCATCTTCAGGAGAAAAATTTCTTATTTGAAGAAATTGTTGATACATTATTAGAAAGGGAGCATTATAGAAGAGTTATAAATGTTCAAGTGTTATAGTGGGTTTAACATGCTGTTAAAATCCGGGTAGGCGAGTGTGTTTGATAGTAGCATGTTCATTTGTTCCGTGAAGAACCTCTATGAGGTAGTTTGTTTTTTAGATGCTCTTATATATGTGAGGGAGGGGTTCATGGGCGTTGTGTGTATGACTGTATGTGTATGGTCGGTCACTCGTATTATTTCCCTTTCTTTTCCCAATCTATTGTTTATTTATGTTAACCTAAAATGCCTTAGATCTAATCTAAACATGACTGTCTTTTGACGACTTAAGAGGGAACAATGGATGACCAGCCACACTGTCTCTGTTTCTATCTCTGTGTGTAATCACCCTATTCATTGATCTATTTAGTTGCCACAGATTTTCCGTTGAGTTGATATTTTTAAATTTCTTTATTTTCCTACAACCATAGTGCAACAGTTAGATGTCTTACTGAAAAGATTTAAAATTCTATGTAGCGATATGGCTACGGTAAGATTATTGTTCCTGTCACTGTAAAGGGTGGTCCGTCTCACTGTACTTACCTCCTCTCCTGGTAATTGTTACGAGAGACCGATGGCTCTCCCCTCCTTGATACGCGTTTAAGCCTTCTCTGTCGCGGCCGGGTGTCGTACAGCCAACAGCGAATTCATGTCATTGCCCGGCCTGAAAAAGAAAAGAAAAAAAGCTTAGCAAACAATCTCGTTTTTTTTCTCTAAAATTAAATTTAATCAAATACGAACAGTTTAAAACTGACAAATAATAAAATCTAATATATATTTGAAATATTCATCAATTCTAGTGTATTTGATTGGTTAGTTGTTTTATTTTACGGCCTATCAACTCTTTTTGGATCATATAATACCGAATCAAGTTCTTTTGATAAACAATAGTTTGTTTATTTGTTTGTTTTGTTTTACGGCATATCAACCTCAGTTGATAATGCCGATAAAGTTTTGAAATAAAGTCATTCTTAATGGATACTCAATTTTTTTTATAAATACATTTTTCTATTTAACCCATAGAGGGGACCCTAACAGGTAATACCACTCCGGGTCACAGTGGACATGGGTGCAATGGTGAAGGGGTGTTCCACATTCCCTAAACCTCCAAAACTGGAACCTCACCATCAGATAGAGTTTAACGTCATTCCCAGGACATGTAGACCCGCAGCCACCGCCTTCTAGCACCCATATGATAAAAAGGGGTTGGGGCTTGCCATGAGGGCAATAGGGTTGGGAAAATCATATAGGTGCTAGGGCTTGACGTGACTAGCCGATTGGTCGGAGGGGGCTTTTCCGACCGCCCGTCTAGCCCAAGATAGGGACAAAGTGGAGTATTGCAAGTCATAGACTGCTCAACCACCCGGGTTCTACCCTTAAGCATTACGGGTCGCCACTCACGTCCAACAGGATCCCCATTGGGGGTGTCTTACCCCTCTACAGAGGTGCAGTCGGTGCATTCTAACGCCCCAGCCGACAGGGCTGGATAAACAATAGACAGGTTGCTCCCAGTACCTGCTCTTGCTTAAGTGGTTACCCTTTTAAGTAGTGAACAGGCTCATCGCTGCTTAATTTTGGTGGACTGTTAATGATAGCACCTAATAATATTCGTTTTGATTTTATGATATTCCATTAGAAGGGGGGGGAAATAGAGGGGGAGAAATAGATATTTGAGTCAACAAGTTTCTGCTGAGGGGGAGGGGGACCAAAACGAAGCAAGTTAACCGTCTTCTCGCAGGCCAAACTTTCTTTTGGTCAACACAGTCTTCGACCAGCAGCTGAAAATCCGTCGGCGTCGTCAAAATAATCTTTTCTGACTGCCGTCTCAGGTAAGTCGAATACTTCTCCCCCCACGCTCTACTCGCTTATGTTATTTATCGGCATATTAGCCAAACATCCGGGCACATCAGTCAAACCTCGCGTCTGTCCAGTGCCTAAATCGCATTTGTTTTTGCATGCGGGAGGACGCGGATTCCATCTCAGCAGGCAAGAGAATGTCTTGCTCTTTTTCTTTTCTCGTTCTCCGTCACAATAAGTAAATAAAGTTGGCAGAGTAGCCTAATAACAGTATCCGCTGGACAGTGAGGGAGTCTATCCCTTTTCGCTCTCGCTTGACGGCTGGAGTGCCACAGCTACTTTCAGTTCCCCACTTTACAGCACAGATCAGATTACCAAATCTATGCTATTCATGTGCTGAGTTGGTAGGGACCGGTATCGAACCGGGAACCTTGCAATTTCTAGGCGGGTACTGTACCAACTGAGCTAATTCTAAAAATCATTGATGTATAGAGGAAATAACATTTACTTTTTAAATTAATGTAGACCCAACCAACCAACCAACCAGCTCAAGTATACCATATTAAAAGGAATGATTTTGGCACTTTTCGCTTTCCGTACACAAAAATGCTCGCCACTGATTTAGAATAAAATTGCATTTACTTTTAAAATTACACCAAAGCCAACCAACCAACCAGCCAGTATACTACATCAAAAGGAATAATATTAGCACTTTTCGCCTTCCGTACACAAAAATGCTTACCGTTGCTTCTATTGAAATTGAATCTTCGGAGGTGGTCTCTCTTATGTCCTCGCTAGGAGTGCGAACAATGCTGACGTAGGAATTGTCACGTGATCTCGGGCGTTCGAATTTCACGAGACTCTCATGTGGACAGCTGATTGATAGTCGCCACTCAAAACCGCTGGACGAAGTAGCCTAAAGATGACGAGAAAAGAAAGGATTTGATCGTATTTCTGTCATTTGACCATTTCATTTCTGGACGTTCACCGTTTGGCGAAAGGATTTCTATAAATGTCAACGAGGTCAGATGACAAGGAACGTCTTTGACAGACAATATACTCTGATCTTTCTCTTGTTTTCTTTTATCCTGACTCCAACATGTCCACGGCCTTCTTCGGGGGAGTTTTTCTTGGGTCTCTTGGTGTTATGTTACTCTATTGCTACGTCAGCTGCTGTTGATATAAAATGAATGCTGACTACGCATCTCCTGTGGGTTAATGGTCAGCAAGTTAAACTAGTGGACTGTTTTTAGTGGTTTTGATTCTCACTGGGTGCTCTATAATTCTGACCTTGTGCCAAACTCTTATATAGTTTGTTGTGACGGTTAAGGTAATTTTCCATTCAACCCCCGTTAATTTGAATCTAACAAACTCTGATTCAAAAATATTTTTCTACAGTACTTACACAATTCATAAGCTACATATGAATTATGTAACACTAACTTGTTTTCTTTTATCATGACTCCATCATGCCTACGGTCTTCTTCGCGAGAGCTTGTGGGGGCCATTTTTTACTCGGTGTTTGGTGAGTGAAGAATATCCTAGTTTTGTATCCCATAATTTAAATGTATGAGACTACAGAAATATAGTTTCCATAGAAAACAAAAGAAGAAGACAAAATTGATACAATAAATAACTTTATATACATAAACACATATATATTTATATATATGTGTTTATATAGTTTTGTTCTTTCAGCGGTGTTGCAGACTATATGTGTCTGTACGTAGTTGTGTTTGTAAAGTGCTTATGTATTGTTCACATTTGTTCGTTGGGATGTGTCAACATTGTAGCAGTTTTGTTAAAACAATGTCTGTGATTGAAACTTGTGTCGTATTGAATAGGAGATAGAAAATATGAAACGAAATATAGACGGACCTGCTGAGTTGTATTTTATGTCTCCAGATAGCGTCCTCTCCCCATAGTGTCGAATTAGGGGAGCGTCCGCCCCCACTCTGTCGAGTTAGGGGAGAATCCGCTCCAACTGAAGCTTTTCAGCTAAAATGGGCCTTTTTATAATTGTTTTTTTTTTTTGTAATTGTCTAAGTGATCATTAAGTTAAAATATTCATCAAATATCAACTGTTTCGTATTGACGTAGATATCAGATGAATTGGTTACCTGTGGCATTCCGATGACAATTCAGATATTGTCATTGGATTTTATACCATTGTTTCTATTGTTGCTAAAATATTTCCAAACTAATTTTCATTCGATTCTCTTTTGATTACATAATTCTTAACTCATGACATACAATTGTAAAACTAGTTGTTTAACGTGGCTACTGGTACGTCAGCTAGTGTTGATGTAAAATTAATGCTGGCTACGCATCTCGCGTGGTTTAATGGTTAGCAAATTAACCTAGGGGATGGTTTTTAGTGGATTTTTTCACCGGGCGCTCTATACTCCTGATCTTGTGTCAAACTGTCATATGTTACCTAATGGAGTACAATGGAAGCGTCTGTTTTGGGTTTGTTTTTTTTTTTGTTTTTTTTTCTTTCAAATAATGGTTCTCGAACGAGAGAATGAGTGAGACTCACAGACTTGTAAATACAACATGATTATCTGCACAACGTTTCGGCCGATATGCTCTCAAGCCTTTTCAGATATTTTCCGTCGGGCTCAGGTACCTCCTGAAACTTGGGAACCTTCTCGTCGTAATTGGGAGCCTTTCCCGAGTTGGGCAAAAAATATCTGAAGATTGGCCGAAACGTAGTGCACATAACAATAAAGATGAAGACAATAGTCCGAATAATCCAAATAATCCATGGATAATCATTATTATTAAATATGAAAGGAACAGGGCAGAGTTTATTGCCCGGTGCTTGAGGCGCCACAAAAGAGGAATGCCAAAAGAATACACACAATTTTTATACGAGCCACTTCATAATCTTCGGTTTATGCATGTCTCCCCCACAATCATCTGACATGGTGGGATATGAGAAAATTCTTAATCGTTCACTGTATATTGTGTAGTAAGACTATTTTTACCTAGAATACTCGTGTTTTCTTTCTACTTTCTCTGTTAACTAAAATAAACGAATTTACAACACAGAGTAAGGGGGAGGCGCTTGATCTGTAATGGTTAATGTTGAAGGACATTTTATTCTGTTACTCGTGTCTACTACTACGTCAGATGCCGTTGATATAAGATGAATGCTGACAACGGATCTCGCGTGGTTTAATGGTCAGCAAGTTAATTTACTGGACATTTTTAATGGGAGAGCTTGAGATAATTTTGTGATGCTATTAAAAGAGATTCAATTTCAGTTTTTAAATTTCGTCTTTTGAGCCAAGATCCACTCTAAGCCGGAGTGGTAGAAATTGTTCGGGTCCCATCTATGTGACCCGAGAAAAAATGTTTTAAAAAAAGGAGTTTGAAAGAAAACTGAGTTTGAAATAAATATTGAATACCCATCGAAAATGAAAGCATATAATAACCCAACAAGGGTTGACATGCCGTAAAATCCAACCAATTAACCAGCCAACCGTAACGTTATGGAATGTGTATGTTAAGTTTCATCATCAGCAAACCAGGCCAACATTTTGACTCTTAACGAGTTTAAATTAGATCAAACGTTCCCTTTCTTAGAAATCTTACAAAATGATGTGAATGTTTTCATCTTGATTCTCCGGCCGTATTTCTTTTTCTTCTTCAAATACACTTATTCATACAAATTCTCTAATCCCAGTTATTTACTCAGAACTCATTGGGTGATCCAACGAGTCACACATTTCTTTAGTATATCTATCTATATCTATATCTAATATCTATATATCTATCTATCTATCTATCTATCTATATATATATATATATATATATATATATATAATATATATATATATGTGTGTGTGTGTGTGGACTCTCTCGTCGATTTTCAACGCATGAGTGTTCATTCGGTGAACAACCTACACAGTGATTTGTTTATAGTGGTGAAGGGTTGTGTTGGACCATTCCGCACTTTTTGGCACAGTCGATAGGAAAGAACTGGTGCACAAGGAATGCCACAAACCCAATCAACGACTGACCTCAGGAATTTTGAATTCAGAGTTTTCCCTCTCCTAGACTCGTTATCTACCCAAGGTTAAAGAGCCCAGTCTGCCCAACTATTTTACCCATAGCTGGAGGGAGAATATATATGGATTCATACCCTTCCCAAGGGCATCAGCGCTATTTGAAATGCAAACAGCCTTGTCTAGGATTTGAACTCTGGTCGACAAGTCCATTATATATATATATATATATATATGTGTGTGTGTGAAGAGATGGAAGTGAATCCGACGGTATGAAATTTGAAAAAACACAGATAAAATAAAATGAGTGGTAAGTTTATTAGCCGACGCTGCAGTGTTTCGATCTGTTAAGTAGATCTTCTTCATGGCATTTGTTGATATAAGGAAAAGATTTTTAAAATTCTATCACTGAATAACGAGAAAAACTGCGATAGTCCTTGTTTATCAATCGGTTCAAAATTTGAAGTTTGAAGAAGGGACGCGGGAATTTTTTTGTTACTTTTCCTTATATCAACACATGCCCTGAAGGATATCTACTTAACAGATCGAAACACTGCAGCGTCGGCTAATAAACTTACCACTCATTTTATTTAGACCTGTGTTTTTCAAATTTCTTACTATACTACATATATATATATATATATATATATATAATATATATATATATATATATATATATTCGTTAGGAGGTGATTTAGAAGGCTATCACAATGCAGGTGTAAAGAAAAAAAATAATAATACGGTAACAATGATGGACACGCGCATGACAACATACGCGCAAGTACAAAAAAACTGCATTCACGTAAACATACAACACGAGAATTACAGTTATATAAAAATACCACCATTTAAAAAAAAATAATTTAAAAAGAAATGGCATAACTAGACTGTTTCAGTTCCAGTGATCTTTTGAAAAAGAGATATTATCTCGAAAATTCAAGAATTAAATACAGGTTAACACACAACATCATTGTTACCGTATTATTATTTTTTTTCTTTACACCTGCATTGTGATAGCCTTCTAAATCAACCTCTTAACCAATATATACACAATGCTTCAAGCAAATTATAAAACTCTCCTATATATATATATATATATATATATATATATATACGATGTTTGTGATATGGCTATTTTCAGCCGACAATATTTGGGAGAATATGTGCTTAATTGAAGTGGAACCTAATTTTATGAAAGTTAATTCATTAATAATTAATTAGGCGGGATTTACCTATTTAAATGTAAGGCTAAACAAATCGAGAAAAATTTTTCTCGATTTGTTTAGCCTTACATTTAAATAGGTAAATCCCGCCTAATTAATTATTAATGAATTAACTTTCATAATGAATTACCTTTCATAATGAATTATTAATGAATTAACTTTCATAAAATTAGGTCCGACTTCAATTAAGCACATATTCTTCCAAAATATATATATATATATATATATATATATATATATATATATATATATATATATCCAACAAAGTATGGCAGTATTAAAAACAAAAAAACATTTTAAATTAGAATGGAAAATACTAGACCAATCGAAGCCATACATAAATGGTTCAAAAAATGCTCATTATGCACAACAGAAAAATTCCGTATTCTTCAAACTCCGAAAAAAATTTCCTAAACAACAAAACAGAAATTTTTCGAGCATGCCCACACAGGAAAAAATTCTTAATATGGAATTGGACTAACCAAAACATCAGACCGCCATAATTAAGAATTCATATATAAATAAACACACATACACTAAAATAAATATAAAAACGAAAAAAAATTTTAAATCACCATAAGAACAATGACGACAAATAGTGATGCCGTTGAATGACGAAAGCGAAATGCAGGAGCTATTAACGGATCGCGTGGACACGTGTCGGGAGTTTAAAACTGTCCAATTTTTTCATAAGTCAAACGCCTCTGAAGACGAATAACACCGAAAAAGTGTTATTCAGAAACCAATGGTAGGACCGACTTTATAATTATAAATAAATAAATAAATATATATATATGTATATATATGTATATATATATATAGCGCAGTTATTGAGGGCAGAACGAGTTCAGCATTTCCAATCGTTTGTATTATTCATCTGTTCAAAGGAATAGAAGCTGAATCATAAAATTGAACCAACACCCTCCATTAAACCCGAAAATGTTGACGGAAGATAACTACGCCAATTGTCTCACTTTTTTTTTGTATCTAACAGGAGCAACCTTTCTTCTTGAGTAATTCAAAGGATCCTACGCTCCTATGCACATTTAGCTGACACACATTTTTTTTATCGCATTTGGTTTCGCACAGAAGTTATTTTGCGGAGGGTTATTTCATGCGATCGGCACGAAGGTTGCCAGTGCGGAAAATGGAACTGTTGAGCCGATTTCAAATTCCGAGCAAGTCTGTTTACGTTCGCTTCGTAATAATGATCCAGGAGGCAAAATTACTCTCTCTCTCTCTCTCTCTCTCTCTCTCTCTCTGACTAAATATATATATATATATATATATATATATATATATATATATCCCACCCATCCAACAACACGATAAATAAATGCATACGATAGTATATTACATCAGGTTGTCTAGAAAGAAATGTTCATTCAAGCATAAGTTCGTAATGGTATCATTACATATTTCTTTGAGCCGATTTCAAATTCCGAGCAAGTCTGTTTAAATTCGCGTCCGTAATAATGACCTGGAAGGTAAAAATATTCTCTCTCTCTCTCTCCCCTCCCTTTCTTCTCCTCTCTCTCTCTCTCTCTCTCTCTCTCTCTCTTCTCTCCTCTCTCTCCTCCAACACCACCCAATAAATGCATATATTATTGGTTCTCTGGGGAAAAATGTTCATTCAATCATAAATTTCGTTCTTGTATCATTATATATTTTCTTTGCTCAGCAGCAGATGAAACTGGGTAGTATACCATGCATGAATATGAAATTACCGGTTTTGGAATATTTTTATATTTTTTATATCTGGAAGTCACAACTTAAATTCATAGACTCTTCGTTGCTCCGTGGATTCAATCGGTTAATCAACACGCTCGAATACGTGGTTTGTTAATTATTTAAACGCCTTCATAGAAAGGCGTGTCAGTTACGCGTTCTTAACACGGACGAACGAATCAACAAAGATACTGATTAACACTAAGGGGCATCATAGGATTCAACTCATCATCATGTCGCGCAATTATCACGGATATCCATGACAATCTCAGGTCAACCCTTCCTATCATTTATTGTGCCAGAGAGGTCCTCTGCGTAGCATCGAGTATCCTTGCATAGTTGGTCAATGTAGGTCCTTTGTGGCCGGCCCACACTAGCATGTTCGTGTGTTGGTTTCCACAGGAGAACGTCGCTTATGATCTCGTCCTTGCTTCTCCAGCAGTGTCCAGCATGCCTTGTCCGTCTCACTCGGATGGTTTGTGAGATGGGGGGCAGTTGGTCATACAGCTGCTTCCTTGTGGGGTGCTGTTTCCACGACTTGTTCAAGACCACACGCAGCATTCTTGTGCTGGTCCCATCTAGCTTATTCTCAAGCGCTTCGTTAGGGTCCAGATGGTGCAGCCATACAGCTGTACTGATATAACCACAGCCTTGAAGAATTGTCGCTTTAACTTGTCAGTGAAATCGGATTTCTATATAACTGATAATTTGTTTGTGGCCGACCATCACATACATAGGTAGTAATATCTCATCCACAGAAAGCGATGTTAATACATGAATAGTAAAGGCATATATATATTGTTGTGGGGTTTTAAGGGTCAAAGATAAGACAAACGACTGATAACAATGGATACAAATGTATTGAACAAAAACGGGTAGAAATTACAGCAAAGAAAGTGGAGATTGCGTCCGACCATACAGTTACGAGCTGACTCGCATTTGCTTCATGACAAGCCACAATTGTTCCTGATACTTATAGTAGTCTTCGGCGCATTCCATTTATGTACATAGGTTATATCACCTATAACATATATATATATATATATATATATATATATATATATATATATATAGATAGATAGATAGGTAGATAGATAGATAGATATAAAACATTTAAGATCATTTACTACTGTTCTCAAATCACTTACTGGTGGAAATGTTTGACAACAAGACCTATCTTTTGGATTAAAACTAGCGAAATACTACATAATAATACGTATAACAAAGAACACTACTGAGTAGTATTACCAACTCACTATTGAACTTATATATTACAGAGGGGTACCCCACCCCCAATCGGGCCACCTGTTGACCGTGGGTGGCAACATGTGTTGCTTAAGGATGGAACCCTAGTAGCCGAGCAGTCCATGACATGCAACACTACCCTTTGGCCCTTACTAATGCTAGACAGGTGGTCGGAATGGTTCATTCCAATCAATTGGCTGGTGACGTCAAGCCCTACCTACAATACAATTGCCCCAACCCTGTTGTCGTTATGGTAAATTCCAACCTTTTTCAATCATATGTTCTAGAAGGTGGTGGTTAAGTGTCTTAATATTCTGGGTATGACGATAAATTCTGATGGTGAAGTTGCTGTTCTGGAGCTCTGGGGAGTGTGG
>CM042173.1:55711694-55719194 GCA_023376005.1 Doryteuthis pealeii
TGATTTTCTGCCAAGAGAATTATTACACACCGTTGACCAATTAACAGATGATATCTTTTGAAGCGACGTAAGCGGAGAGACGTGTCTTTTGGCAGGAGCGGGCTTTCATCGTCTTAAATCAACTTTCGCTTTCGAATTTTATCAGAGTCGTTCTTTGCCCTCATTGTCGTTAACCGCTCACGTGACTGGCGGTTGTGGCTTTTGAGAGCGAGTTCGTATAATGCCTCAATTGTTAAGGATAAAATATTCTCAATCATTTTTTCAAATTGAAAATGACTCTCCCGTTAAACACGACTTATGAAGCCCCAACAGTTCAGCTAAAGATGTGAACCGCTTGACTGATTACAGAAGTGATTAGATTAGATTGCTGAATGGTTTTGTAAGACCTTCCCTGTCGTTGAAGCCTAGAACATTTCGAAATGAATCTGCTGCAGAGAGGTGGAACCTACCCGACAAATGTTTATCTTGAATATGGCATTGCCTCTGATGGTGAGGCTTCTTTTCTTGGGCTTTGGGTAAAATAGAGTCACTCCTATTATCTGCGTTATTCAGACTATTGTCCTCATCTTTATTATCATCTGTACAACGTTTCGGCCGATATGCCCTCCGGCCTTCTTCAGGTATTTCTTGTCGGACTCGGGAACCTTCTTTTCGAACTCTCGGGAACTTTCTTGTCGTAATCAGGAGCCATCACGGAAATTTGAACCTAACCCTTTATTTAGTCCACGGGGGTATCCTCTTCTCATTCCGCTAACCATAGCTGGGGTAGGAATTGTGTTAATTATTTTTCTATGTTATTGCCGCCACTCAGGATTGAAACCGGAATCCAGAGATAACTGTCACAAATAACAATGAAGATGGGGACAATAGTCCGAATAATGAAGATATTACTAATCATCAAGCCTCATCTCAAACATTCAGACAAACATTCAGAGAAATTAAGAAAAATAACTTTTAAATTTTCAAACAGCATTTTTTGGGTAGTGAACTTTTATTTTATAATATTTTATCTTTTCTTCAGTAGTTGATCTTTCTTGAAATTTAGAAATTAGGATCGGCAAATTTTTTTCTCAAATGACAAGGTTGAAATGAAACAAATTATATATAGATATATAATACCAGTCATGTATTTATTAAAACTTGTTTTAAAAAACAATGAGAACTATCTAATGTTACATGTTCAATTTATTAGTGTATTTATTCTATGTTATGACAATTTTGGGTAATGTGACGTAAGCAGTGACATAGTTTTTTGTTATAGACAAAAAACCGGAAGCGAATCTCCATTATTAATAGATTGATAATTGTGCTCCTTAATCCTACGACTGATATCATCTTGCAACACCTCTAGTAAAAAGTTAGACCATTCAAATCGTAGTAGATGAAAAAAAAGTTAGACCATTCAAATCGTAGAAGATGAAAAAAAAAGTTAGACCATTCAAATCGTAGAAGATGAAATGTAAACTATGAATCCTCAGTATCTGGTGTTGCTTATCCGCAGAATTAATATTTTTTGAGTTTCGTTACCTCAGCTAAAAAAATGGACCATTTCGTTTTTATTACAAGGAATGAAAGGGAAGAAAAGGACATGTTACACAGAAAACTTAACAAGAAAGAAAGAAAGGGGGTAGGAGAAAGATAGAGAGAGAGCAGGTGATAAAGCAAATCTTTTTCAATCGAAATAATGAAAAGATAAAAGGAAAGTAAAAAGAAAAAAGAATGAGAGAGAGATAGATAGATATAGATAGATAGATAGATAGATAGATAGATAGATAGAGAGAGAGAGAGAGAGAGAGTTAAATCAAGATTATTATATTTTTTACATGTTGAACTATTTCGCAATAGCTCTTAGTAAACCTACCAAACGTTGTAATAATTAAATTTATCATAATATGGTATAATTCACAGGTCCTGCTAGTAGATATAAAATTTATTAAGCTGACCGGCAGTAAATAACCCTATAAGTGTTGAGGATGCCATACGCATGAGCGAGTACGTGTTAAGATTATTGGAAAGATAATGTGTTGTAATGTCATAATAAAAGAACGCAAGTTTGTTAATCTGACTTCGGCATTTAATAACCCAACAAGAGTTGACTGCATAACAATATTCGAGCGTTTATTGATTTAAAAATCTTTGTTGAAGATAATTGGATACTCTATATCTATTAAACTTCACGCGCATTAAGTAACCAGCAAGGGTTGACATACGTAAATATTGAGCGTTTATTGATTTAAAAAATCTTTTGAAGATAAATTGGATCACTAATATCTTATTAAACTCATGCGGCATTAAAGTTAACCCAGCATGGTTGAGTATACCATCAAATAGTGACGTTTCTCTGTTTAAATTATTGTAAAAAGATACATTTATATAAGTTTATATAATTGGAATCATTATTGTTAAACTCCGCCCTGTCCGGCTGAGGCGTTAGAAATGGACCGACGAACCTCTGCAGAGGGGGCAAACTCCCTGCAATGGGGCCAACACTTTGTTTGGCCGTGGTGGCAAGACCGTGATGCTTAAGGGATAGAACCCAGAATAGAATGAGCAGTCCAATGACTTGCCAAAACTCCACTTTGGCCCGTCTGGGCTAACGATCTCGGCTGGTCACGTCAAGCCCTAGCACCTATAATGAATTTCCCAACCCTATGCCCTTATGGCAAGCCCCAATCCCTTTTTAATCAATATGGGTGGTAGAAAGGCGGTGGCTGAGGGTCTACAATGTCCTGGGAGACGTTAAACTCTATCTGATGGTGAGGTTCCAGTTTGAGGTTCGGTGAATGTTGAGCAACCGCTTCATCATCATTGTACTGGTCCACTCTGATCCGGAGTGGTAGTTACCTGTTAGGGTCGCCATCTATGGGTTAAATAGAAAACCCGAGTTTATAATCAAAATGTATTATCCATTAAGAATTAATTCATTTCAAACTGTCGGCAATTAAATGACCACTGAGGTTGATATGCGTAAACAAAACAAAACCAAACAAATTCTTTAATGGATAATACAATTTTGATTATTAAACTTCAGGGTTTTCTATTAACGCCATAGATGGGACCTAACAGGTACTACACTCCGGATGAGAGTGGACCAGGTAGCAATGATGATGAAGGGGTGCTCACATTCACGACCTCCAGAAACTGGAACTCACGCATCAGATAGAGTTTAACGTCATTCCCAGACAATGTAGAACCCTCAGCCACCGCTTCTACAACCGCATATGATAAAAAGGATTGGGGCTTGCATAAGGGCAATAGGTTGGAAATCATATAGGTGCTAGGGCTTTGACGTGACAGCCGATTGATCGTCTAGCCAAAAAACGGCAAAGTGGAGTTTTGCAATCATGGACTGCTCATGCTTATCTGGGTTCTATCCTTAAGCATCACGGGTCGCCACCACGGCCAACAGGTGGCCCCATTGGGGGAGTTTTGCCTCTGCAGAGGTTCCGTCGTCCATTCTACGCTCAGCCGACCAGGGCGGAAGTTTAAACATAATGACTCCAATTATATAACTTATAATAAATGTATTATTCACATAATTTTAAACAGAGAAACGCTTCACTATTTATGGTATATCAACCCAGCTGGGTTACTTAATGCGCAATGAGTTTAATAGATATAGTAATCCAATTTATCTTCAACAAAGATTTTTAAATCAATAAACCTCAATATTTACGGTATGTCAACCCTTGCTGGGTTACTTAATGCGCGGTGAGTTTAATAGATATAGTAATCCAAATTTATCTCATCAAAGATTTTTAAATCAATAAACGCTCGATATTTATGGCATGTCAACCTGTTTGGGTTAATTAAATGCCGAAGTCAGATTTAAACAAACTTGGTCTATTTATTATGTACATTAAAGCAAGTTACTTTCCAATAATCTTTAAACACGTACTCGCTCAATGCGTATGGCATCTCACAGCTTAATAGGGTTATTTACTGCCGTCAGCTTAAATATTATAACTACTAGCAGAACCTGTGAATATACGCAATATTTATGAATAATTTAATTATTACAACGTTTGGTAGGTTTACTTAAGAGCTATTGCGAATAGTTCAACCATGTAAAAAATATAATAATCTTTGATTTAAACTCTCTCTCTCTCTCTCTCTCTGATCTATCTATCTATCTATCTATCTATCTATCTATATCTATCTATCTCTCTCTCATTTCTTTTTTCTTTTTACTTTCCCTTTTATCTTTTCATTATTTCGATTGAAAAAGATTTGCTTTATCAACCTGCTCTCTCTCTATACTTTCTCCTCCCCCTTTTCTTTCTTTCTTTGTTAAGTTTTCTGTGTAAACATGTCCTTTTCCTTCCCTTTCATTCCTTGTAATAAACGAAATGGTCATTTTTTAGCTAGGTAGAAACTCAAAAAATGATTAATTCTGCGGATAAGCAACACAGATACTGAGGATTCATAGTTTACATTTCATCTTCTACGATTTGAATGGTCTAACTTTTTTTTTCAAATCTTCTACGATTTGAATGGTTAACATTTTTTTTTTTTTTTTATTTTTTTTTTTTTTTTCTTTTTTTCATGCTACTACGATTTGATGTCTAACTTTTTATGAGGTGTTGCAAGAGATATCAAGTCGTAGATTAAGGAGCACAATTATCATCATTAATAATGGAGATTTCGCTTCCCGGTTTTTTTTGTCTATAAAAAAAACTATGTACTGCTTGTCACATTACCCAAAATGTCATAACATAGAATAAATACACTAATAAATTGAACATGTAACATTAGATAGTTCTCATTGTTTTTAACAAGTTTTAATAAATAATGACTGGTATTAATATTTCTATATATAATTTGTTTCATTCACCTTAGTCATTGAGAAAAAAATTGCCGAATCCTAATTTCCTATTTCAAGAAAGATCAACTACTGAAGAAAGATAAAATAATTATAAAAATAAAAGTTCTACCAAAATGCTGTTTGAAATTTAAAAGTAATTTTCTTAAATTTTCTCTGATGTTTGTCTAATGTTTGAGAATGAGGCTTGATGATTAGTAATAGTCTTCATTATTCGACTATTGTCCCCATCTTCATATGTTATTTGTGGGGGACAGTTTATCTCTGAAATTCCGGTTCAATCCTGAGTGGCGGCAATAACATAAAAAATAATTAACACAATTCCTACCCAGCTATGGTTAGCGGAATGAGAAGAGGATACCCCGTGGACTAATAAAGGGTTAGGTTCAAAGTTCCGTATGGCTCTGATTACGACAAGAAAGTTCCGATTACGACAAGAAAGTTCCGAGTCGAAAAAGAAGGTTCCCGAGTCCGCAAGAAATACCTGAAGAAGGCCGGAGGGCATATGGCGAAAACGTTGTACAGATGATAATAAAGAGAGGACAATATCTGAATAACGGCAAGATAATAGGAGTGACTCTATTTACCCAAAGCCCAAGAAGAAGCCTCACAAACATCAAGAGGCAATATAATGCATAATTCAAGAATAAACATTTGTACGGGTAGGTTACCTTCGCAGCAGATTCATTTTCGAAATGTTTCTAGGCTTCAACGACAGGGAAGGTCTTACAAACCATTCAGCAATCTAATCTATCACTTCTGTAATCAGTCAAGCGGTTCACATCTTTAGCTGAACTGTTGGGCCTTCATAAGTCGTGTTAACGGAGAGTCATTTTCCAATTTGAAAAAATTGAATGAAGAATATTTTATCCTTACAATTGAGGCATTATACGAACTCGCTCTCAAAAGCCACAACCGCAGTCACGGTGAGCGGTTAACGACAATGAAGGCAAAGAACGACTGCTGAAAAAATTCGAAGCGAAAGTGAAATGACGATGATACCCGCTCCTGCCAAAAGACACGTTCTCTCCGCTTCGTCGCTTCAAAAGATATCATCTTTATTGGTCAAGGTGTGTAATAATTCTCTTGGGCAGAAAATCAGGTCTTCAATGATTCATAGAACGATTTGAAAATGGCATCGGCCATTCTGTCATAGAGTGTATTAGAGACCATGAAATTCGACCAAGCGAATAAAAGGTTATCTTCAAAAGTTGAGGGAGCCTAATCAAGCGAAACGTACTTAGTTCGTTAAAGAGCCAAGTTGCTTTGTTGTTTCCGAATAAGTGCTTATCACTTGTGTAACTCCTCGCACCTCTCTTCGGCATTCTGGATGGCGATGTGTTCGGATAATGCAGAGTCAAACGCAACGTTCAAGCCAACTGTAACCTCGGCTCTGTTTTTAGATATTTTTCTTATTCATATTTCAACTAGAAGCGTCTACCTAGCGTCGGCCTGGTAGGGGGATATTGATTTGTTTTGTTTTTTTGAGACTTATAAAATACTGGATATTTTAAGTTGAATTCATACTATTTCGATGCATATTTTAATTTTTCGGATGTCAATCAAATCTTTCATATTTTTGCAGCCAAAAAACAAGAACCGGTGATATTGCAATATGTATATATATTTCATTTGTCGTTTAATTGTTTTTTTTCGTGTTTCATCCGGAACGATTACATGCATACACACAACCTGTCCTTTATAATATGTATAGATTTCCCTTAAAACAGTCAAATTTAGATGATTATCATGATTCAAATGCAGTTTCGGAGCTTAATCGTTACTGCTAACTAAAATGTTTTAAATATGTTTCCTATTACATATGATTTATCTTAAATTTTCTTGTTTATACTTTGATTAAAGAATTATATTTATTAATTTTTATGAACACTAAATAATTTTTTCAATCATCTTGATGATTGGAACGGTCTCATTTTTAACCAGAGGGTGTTCCAAGATGATAAGGATTATATCTAAGAACACGAGTATTAATATGTATGATAGAAAATTACAAATCAAAATGGTATAAGTGGTATCATTGTACAGTATAAACATCAGTGAAATTCTGTTACGCAAAAATTCAATATGTGCAGTCCAAAAATAAATACAGTTTAAAGGGTACTTAATTTCAGAATAGGCGCCGCAAAGAGATAATATATTAACAACAGTATAAAAAAACATTGCATTCCATAACATTTCACCGGAATCCTGAAACCTTTTAGACGCTAGATGAGGTTAGGGTAGAGTATGAGTTTTAGTTGTTAGTGGTTAGTGTTACGGTCAGAGTTAATGTTAGGGTTTAGGCTACTCGGGAGTTTCCGTAATCTAATGCTATTTATACATAAAATGCGATTTAATAATATTATATTTTGCGCACTATTCCTATATTTTCATTATATTTCACGGAAATTCCGAACTTTGAGACGCTAGAGTTAGGGTAAAGTCAGAGTTAGGGTAGTGTTAGATGAGGATTTGGATTAGGAGACTTCGGGGATTCCGACGTCTAAGACTATTGGTATGTAAAATGCGATTTAAATGCTATATTTCTCTGCGTGCTATTCCTACATTTCCCTACATTTTCGGGAAAACCCGCTAGGGTTAGGGTTATTGTAAGGGTTGGGATTAGTAGCTAGGGTTTATTGTAAGGTTAGTATTAGTGTTAGGGTAGTGTCATGGGA
>CM042173.1:55724194-55744194 GCA_023376005.1 Doryteuthis pealeii
TCCAAACGCGGTAATTTCATATTCATGCATGGTATACTACCGTTTCATCTGGCGCTGAGGCAAAGAAATAGGATAATGAATACAGAACGAAAATTTATGATTGAATGAACATTTTTCCAGAAGAAACGCAATATACAACTATTACATGCATTTAATTGGGGTGGTGTTGGAAAGAGGAGAAGAGAGAGAGAAGAAGAGAGAGAGAGAGAGAGAGAGGGAGGAGAGAAAGGGAGGGGAGAGAGAAGAGAGAATATTTTTTACCTTCCAGGTCATTGATGACGACGCGAATTTTAAACCAGACTTGCTCGGAATTGGAAATCGGCTCAAAGAAAAATAGTAATGATACCATTACGAAACTTATGCTTGAATGAACATTTTTTCTAGACAAACCTGATGTAATATACTATCGTATGCATTATTTATCCGTGTTGTTGGATGTGGGATATATATATATTATATTATATATATATATATTATTATATATAGTCAACTAGAGAGAGAGAGAGAGAGAGAGAGAGAGAGAGAGTAATTTTGCCTCCTGGTCATTATTACGAAGCGAACGTAACAGACTTGCTCGGATTTGAAATCGGCTCAACAGTTCCATTTTCGCACTGGCAACCTTCGTGCCGATCGCATGCATAACCCTCCGCAAACACTAACTTCTGTGCGAAACCAAATGCGATAAAAAAATGTGTTCGCTAAATGTGCATAGGAAGCGTAGATCCTTTTTGAATTACTCCAGAGAAAGGTTGCTCCTGTTAGATACAAAAAAAAAGTGAGACAATTGGCGTAGTTATCTTTCCGTCAAACATTTTGGGTTTAATGGAGGGTGTTTGGTTCAATTTTAATGATTCGCTTCTATTCCTTTGACAGATGAAAATAAAACGATTGGAAAATGCTGAACTCGTTCTGCCTCAATAACTGCGCTATATATAAATACTATACATATATATGACATATATATATATTTATTTTAATTTATTTATAATTATAAGTCGGTCCTACATTGGTTTCTGATAACACTTTTTCGTGTTATTCGTCTTCAAGAAGGCGTTTGAATCTTATGAAAAAATTGGCAGTTTTTAAACTCCCGAACCGTGTCCATGCGCGATCGCGTTAATAGCTCGCTGCATTTCGCTTTCGTCATTCAACGGCATCAACTATTTTCGTCCATTGTTCTATGGTGATTTAAATTTTTTTCGTTTTTTATATTTTAATTTTAGTGTATGTGTGTTTATTTATATATGAATTCCTTAATTATGGCGGTCTGATGTTTTGGTTAGTCCATTCCATAATTAAGAATTTTTTTCCTGTGTGGGCATGCTCGAAATTTCTGTTGTTGTTTAGGAAATTTTTTTTGCGGAGTTTGAAGAATACGATTTTTTCTGTGTGCATAATGAGCATTTTTTGAACCATTTATGTATGGCTTCGATTGGTCTAGTATTTCGCATTCTAATTTAAAATGTTTTCTTGTTTTTTATAAACTGCCATACTTTGTTGATATATAATATATATATATATATATATATATATAATATATATTTATAATATTTGGAAGAATATGTGCTTAATTGAAGTCGGAACCTATTATGAAAGTTAATTCATTAATATTCATTATGAAAGGTAATTCATTAGAAAGTTATTCATATATTAATTAGGCGGGATTTACCTATTTAAAATGTAAGGCTAAACAAATGAGAAAAATTTTTCTCGATTTGTTTAGCCTTACATTTAAATATGGTAAAATCCCGCTAATTAATTATTAATGAATTACTTTCATAAAATTAGGTTCCACTTCAATTAAGCACATTATTCTCCCAAAATATTGTCGCTGAAAAATAGCCTATCACAAACATCGTATATATATATATATATATTATACTATATATATGAGAGTTTTAATAATTTGCTTGAAGCATTTGTGTATATATGGTTAAGAGGTTGATTGTAGAAGGCTTATCACAATGAGGTTAAAGAAAAAATAATAATACGGTAAATGGATGTTGTGTGTTACCTGTATTTAATTCTTGAATTTTCGAGATAATATCTCTTTTTTCAAAAGATCACTGGAACTTGAAACAGTCCTAGTTATGCCATTTTCTTTTTAAATTATTTTTTTTAAATGGTGGTATTTTTATATAACTGTAATTCTCGTGTTGTATGTTTACGTGAATGACAGTTTTTTTTGTACTTGCGCGTATGTTGTCAATGCGCGTGTCCATCATTGTTACCGTATATTATTTTTTTTCTTTACACCGATTTGATAGCTTCTAAATCACCTCCTAACGAATATAATATATATATAATATATATATATTATAATATATATATATATATGATATGTAGTATGTAAGAATTGAAATAAACAGGTCTTAAATAAATGAGTGGTTAGTTTAATTAGCCGACGCTGCAGTGTTTCGATTCTTTAAGTAGATATCCTTCAGGGCATGTGTTGATATAAGGAAAGTACAAAAAATTCCGCGTCCCTTCTTCAAACTTCAAATTTTTGAAACCGATTGATAAACAGGACTTCGCAGTTTTTCTCGTTAATTCAGTGATAGATTTTAAAATCTTTTCCTTATATCAACAAATGCAATGAAGAAGATCTACTTAACAGATCGAAACACTGCAGCGTCGGCCTAATAAACTTCCAACTCATTTATTTTTTCTGTGTTTTTTTCCAAATTTCAATACCGTCGGCTTCACTCTCCATCTCTTCACACACACTACATATATATATATATATATATTAATGACTTGTCGACCAGAGTTCAAATCCTAGACAAGGCTGTTTGCATTTCAATAGCGCTGATGCCCTTGGAAGGGTATGGAAATCCATATATATTCTCCCTCCAGCTATGGGTAAAATAGTTGGGCAGCTGGGCTCTTTAACCTTGGGTAGATAACGAGTTAGGAGAGGAAAACTCTGAATTCAAAATTCCTGAGGTCAGTCGTTGATTGGGTTTGTGGCATTCCTTGTGCACGCAGTTCTTTCCTATCGACTGTGCCAAAAAGTGGCGGAATGGTCCACACAACTCTTCCCCCTCCTCCTTCACGCACTATAAACAATCACTGTGTAGGTTGTTCAACCGAATGAACACTCAATGCGTTTGAAAAATCGACGAGAGAGTCCACACACACACCACATATATATATATAATATATATATATATATATATATATAATATATATATAGATAGATTGATAGATGATAGTATATAGATATAATATAGATATAGATAGATATAGCTAAAGAAAATGTGACTCGTTGGACAACCCAATAGTTCTGAGTAAATAACTGGGATAGAGAATTGTATGATAGTGTATTGAAGAAGAACAAGAAATAACCGGCGGAGAATCAAGATGAAAACATTCACATCATTTTGTAAGATTTTAAGAAAGGAACGTTTGATCTAATTTAAACTCGTTAAGAGTCAAAATGTTGGCCTGGTTGCTGATGATGAAAACTTAACAATACACATTCCATAACGTTACGGTTTGGTGTTAATTGGTTGGATTTACGGCATGTCACCCTTGTTGGGTTATTATATGCTTCATTTCGATGGGTATTCATATTTTTTCAAAACTCAGTTTTCTTTCAAACTCCTTTTTTTAAAAACATTTTTTCTCGGTCACATAGTGGGACCGAACAATTTCTCCAAACTCCGGCTTAGAAGTGGATCTTGCTCAAAAGACGCAATTTAAAAACTGAAATTGAATCTCTTTTTTAATAGCATCACAAAATTTATCTCAAGCTCTCCAATTAAAAATGTCCAGTAATTAACTGCTTGACGCATTAACCACGCGAGATCCGTTGTCCAGCATTCATCTTATATCAACGGCATCTGACGTAAGTAGAGACACGAGTAACAGAAATAAAATGTCCTTCAACATTAACCATACAGACAAAGCGCCTCCCCCTTAACTCTGTGTTGTAAATTTTCGTTTATTTTAGTTAAAGCAGAGAAAGGTAGAAAGAAAACACGAGTATTCAGGTAAAAATAGTCTTAACTACACCAATATACAGTGAACGATTAAGATTTTCTCATACCACCATGTCAGATGATTGTGGGGGAGACATGCATAAACGAAGTTATGAAGTGGGCTGCGGTATAAAAATTGTGTGTATTCTTTGGCATTCCTCTTTTTGGGCGCCTCAAGCACCGGCAATAAACTCTGCCCTGTTCCTTTCTATTTAATATAATGATTATCCAGGATTATTTGGATTATTCGGCTATTGCTTCATCTTTATTGTTATGTGACTACGTTTCGACCAATCTTCAGATATTTTTTTGGCCCAACTCGGGAAAGGCTCCCAATTACGACGAGAAGGTTCCCAAGTTTCAGGAGGTTTACCTGAGCCGACGGAAAATATCGAAAAAGGCTTGAGAGCATATCGGCGAAACGTTGTGCAGATAATCATGTTGATTTACAAGTCTGTGAGGTCTCACTCATCTCTCGTTCGAGACGCATATTGAAAGAAAAAAAAACAAAAAAAAACAAACCCAAAACAGAGCGCTTCCATTGTAACCCATTAGGTAACATATGACAAGTTTGACCACAAGATCAGGAGTAAAGAGCGCCCGTGAAAAAATCCACTAAAAACCATCCCTAGGTTAATTTGCTAACCATTAAACACGCGAGATGCGTAGCCAGCATTAAATTTTCATCACACTAGCTGACGTACCAGTAGCCACGTTAAACACTAGTTTTACAATTGTATGTCATGGTAAGAATTAGTAATCAAAGAGAATCGAATGAAAATTAGTTTGGAAATATTTTAGCAACAATAGAAACAATGGATAAAAGTCCATGACAATATCTGAATTGTCACGATGCCACAGGTAACCAATTCATCTGATAATCTTACGTCATACGAAACCGTTGATATTTGATGAAATTTTAACTTAATGATCACTTAGACAAATTAACAAAAAAAAAAACAATTATAAAAAGGCCCCATTTTAGCTGAAAAGCTTCAGTTGGAGCGGATTCTCCCCTAACTCGAAGAGTGGGGCGGACGCCTCCCTAATTCGACCTATGGGGAAGAGGACGCTAATCTGAGACATAATACAACTCGCAGAGTTCCGTGCTATATATCGTTTCATATTTTCTATCTCCTATTCATACGCACAAGTTCATGCACAGACATTGTTTTAACAACTGCTACAATGTTGACACATCCAACGAACAAATGTGAACAATACATAAGCTCTTTACAACACAACTACGTCAGACACATATAGTCTGGCAACACCGCTGAAGAACAAAACTTATAACACATATATATATATATATGTGTTATGTATATAAAGTTAATTTATTGTTCAATTTTGTCTTCTTCTTTTGTTTTTCTATGGAAACTATATTTCTGTAGTCTCATACATTTAAATTATGGGAATACAAAACTAGGATATTCTCACTCACCAAACACCGAGTAAAAATGCCCCCACAAGCTCTCGCGAAGAAGACCGTAGGCTGTGGAGTCATGATAAAAGAAAACAAGGTTAGTGTTACATATTCATATGTAGCTTATGAATTGTGTAAGTACTGTATGAAAAATATTTTTGATCAGCAGTTTGTTAGATTCAAATAACGGGGTTGAATGGAAAATTACCTTAACCGTCACAAAAACTATATAAGAGTTTGGCACAAGGTCAGAATTATAGAGCACCCAGTGAGAATCAAAACCACTAAAAAACAGTCCACTAGTTTAACTTGCTGACCATTAACCACAGGAGAACGTAGTCAGCATTCATTTTATAATCAAACAGCAGCTGACGTAGCAATAGAGTTAACATAACAACCACAGGACCCAAGAAAAACTCCCCCGAAGAAGGCCGTGGACTGTTGGAGTCAGGATAAAAGAAAAACAACAGAAAGGATCAGGTATATTGGTCTGTCAAGACGTTCCTGTCATCTGACCTCGTTTGACATTTATAGAAATCCTTTCGCCAACGGTGACGTCCAGTAAATGATGCAAATGGACAGAAATACGATCAATCCTTTCTTTTCTCGTCATCTTTAGGCCTCTTCGTCAGCGGTTTTGAAGTGGCGACTATCAATCAGCTGTCCACATGAGAGTCTCGTGAATTCGAACGCCCGAGATCAACGTGACAATTCCAGCTTCCCCCCCCCCCCCCCCCCACGTCAGCATTGTTCGCACTCCTAGCGAGGACATAAGAGAGACGACCTCCGAAGATTCAATTTTAATAGAAGCAACCGGTTAAGCATTTTTGTGTAACGGAAGGCGAAAGTGCTAAATATTATTCCTTTTGATGTAGTATACTGGCTGGTTGGTTGGTTGGCTTTTGGTGTAATTTTAAAAGTAAATGCAATTTTATTCTAAATCATGGCGACATTTTTGTGGTACGAAAGCGAAAAGTGCCAAAATCATTCCTTTAATATGGTATACTTGAGCTGGTTGGTTGGTTGGTTTGGGGTCTACATTAATTAAAAGTAAATGTTATTTCCTCTATAATCAATGATTTTTAGAATAGCTCAGTTGGTAACAGTACCCGCCTAGAATTGCCAAGGTTCCGGGNAAATAAAAAGAGTTCTCTACCGACCAATTGCTTTCAGCCTTATATGGTTTGACTGTCTTGGAAATCGGTTGAATTAACTTCTCGCGTCGACGAGATGTCGCCTGAAGTAAAGATGCAAGCATCGTAAACCAGGGGCGATTTCCCGAGCTTTTTTCTGATCATCATCGGGGTTCTCTCTTGATTGCTTTGAGACGTTCTAGGCATTCAACCTTTTCTTCGATACTTGGCTTTCGAGGAAATTAGCAGTATATTCTCAAAGATTCTTGGGTCATCTTTGAAATTCAGTATCTTTAAATTCTTCAGTTCTTTAGTTTTATTTTTAGATTTATTTTGTTTTGTTTTTGCTCTAACCAACATTTCCTATAAGAAAAGATGGTATCATTATAGTATGTGACCTACCTTTTAAATGTGGCCTACGAAATCATGTCTCTCTTATAGTATGTGGTCACCATAAAAAAGCATATTATAAGGTTATAATAATAAGTGTTAACCCTGACCCTAACCTAACCCTATGTTAGAATTTAGAATATTGTAGAATTAAAATAGATCTGTGATTCATGGAAATTATGGATAAATTCTTTTTAATATTTTTTAATTACTGTATACAGCTTGAAATTGAATATATGTGAAAAAATAATTAGTTCAATAAATTGCCTACTACTTATATCTATAAATATACTCTTACTGGGGTAGGACACATTTAAACCGGGTAGACCACATACTATAACAAAATGAAAAAGCTAGGCCACATACTATAACGGCACCCAAAATATTTTTCTAGTTATTTAATTGACCGCAGACGTGTAAGCATATGTACACAGACAAGTCTGTGTGCGAGGAAGTCACATAGGTGTACTAGCTAGCAAGAAAACGGAGGAGGCACACACATATATATATGGGCTGAAATGTGTCTGGGTGGTAAGGTACATTCCGATATGTGGTGATTGGTAGTGGAAGCAATTAGGCCTTGACGAAACGATCTCATCGAAAACATTTCAAATACAACAATAAATACATATGAATCTGAAGCCCTCAAGTTCGGACTAAAATTCGCAACTGGCTTACACAAGAAACATATATATATATATATATAGTAAGTAAGTAAAGTCGACGAGGCAGCCTAAAGTCGGTATCAGCCAGTCAGCGAGGGAGTCTATCCCTTTTCAATAGCGCTAGACCCAAGGAGATTGTTTTTTAGCATCTGAGGTGGGCGCCACACCTACCAGCTCCTTACTTATCGCACAGATCCCTGTGCTACTCATACGCTGAGTTGAACTAGGAACCTTGTGTTTCTAGCCGAACGCTCTACCGACTGAGCTATATATATATATATATATATATATATATATATATATGTGTGTGTGTGTGTGTGTGTGTGTGTGTGTGTGTGTGTGTGTGTGTGTTGTGTGTGTGTAGGGTATCTAACGTGGTGTAATGGTGATCAGCTCTATTCGCAAACCATTGTTAGTGAATTCGATTCTCATTGTGAGACATCTAAGCTTCAAAATAAAAAGAAGACATGTCTGATATTTATCTCATCTGAATTGTGAATGTAAGTAAAACATTTCTCTGTGTATATTTTGAATATCACCGCAGTCATTTCCCTAGAGGCCTACTATTCGAAATACCATATTTGACGGCATATAGGACGCACTTTTTTCCAAAATGTTGGCTCAAAAAATTGCCTTGCGTCTTATACATCGTAGGTGAAGTTTGAGACCTCCCGTAAGCCTAGGCTAATCTTTTCTATGATGCTCACTAACCCATCTTACGCTCAGTACTTTTACCTACCCTAAACTGCCAAATTGCTTTTATACAGCAATGTTTCTGCTTGTGTAATGCACAGCTAGAATGTTTTCAACAATATATGCTTAAATACACTAAAAACTTTTTTCCTGAATCTGACCTGCTGAAATGGGGGTGCGTCTTATATTCCTGTGCGTCTTATATGCCGTCAAATACGGTAAGTACTATTTCTTTCTTTTTTTTTATCTCCCTGTCATTTTTTCTGTCTTATTTTTTATTCTTTATCGTCATTCTTTTTTATTTATTTATTTATTTATTCAACATTTAAAGATATAATTAATTCACATTAACTGTAACGCTAAACTTAATTCACCTCATAAAGATTTTAATAATTAACTTTAACCATAACGCTAACACGAACCTTAACACTAACCATTTTTAATTTACCACTTAAACGTATGATTAATTAACCCTAACTGTAACGCTAACTTTGCCCCTAACTCTAACCCTAATAAATTCACCATTCAAACATATAATCAATGCATTATGACGTTTACCCTAACCCCAACCGAAATTTAACCCTAATTCATTCACCATTTAAACATATAATTCATGCTAACCTTATTTCCAACCTTAACGCTTACCATAACCCTAATTAATTTACCATATAAATATATTATCTAACGATAACGCTAAACCGAACCTTAATCATAACCATAATTAATTCACCACATAAACACAGGATTAATTCACCCTAATTGTAACTATTAGGTGAACCTAACGAAAATAGAGTTGCTCCCCTTTAATCAGTAAGGAACTGACAGGAACCCGGATATGAGAATTCCGTCATGTTACTTTGGACTGGGGTTTTGGACTGTACAGACCTGCGTCAGCACGGTTGGGCTAGTTAAGTCATTTTTAGGGTAGAAGTATTTTGTACCCTGTGTTAAATAAAGAGTGACAAGCAGAGAGTCAGCAGACAAGGTGACTGGCCCCAGGTGATGAACACACACATGACAACATAAAGGACGGCCCATGTGACGATCACGCACATGATACACACAGATTGAATACTATCCAAAACTATCCAACTGTATTCCTTGTCAGTGAGATAAATAGAACAAATATTGTTATATGTTAAACATATTAACTGTTTTTACAATCATTTTTATATTCCTACATCTCGGGACATAATAGTAACACTAACCCTAACCTTTATCTCTAATTCACCATTTAACTCTGACCCTAAGCATAACAAAATTAATTCAATATTTAAGCATTAGAAAAATCCCGCTTTCCTTATGAGTGATGGATTATTATTTTTACTTTTTTTAAAGAATAAACATGGCCACCTTCTAAGATTTTAACGTTTTAAAAAGATTTTTTGTGTTCCTAAATAAAAAGAAGACTGTCTGAGATTTATTTTTATCTGAATTCTGAATGTAAGTAAAACATTTCTCTGCGTATATTTTTGAATATCACCGCAGCCATTTCCCTACAGGCGGACTATTCTACTTTTTCCTTTGTTTTTTTTTATTACACCGCCATGTTTTTCTGTCTTTTTTACACGCTTTTCGTCATTCTTTTTTCTTTTCTTTTTTTCTTGTGATATTTCTTTCCACTTCGTTTTTCTCTCGCATTTTCTTTCTCGTTATGTCTCGCTTTTTCTCGTCTTTTTTTTTTCTTGTCACGTTTCTGTTCTTGTTCTGTTTTTGATTTCGCTCTCGGAGACAAGAGCAATCATAACAAACAAACATAAACGCCACACTCTCAAAAGATAAACACTTGATGAATGAAGAATTACCTTTAACGCTGAATATTTATAACTCCTCGACAAAAAAACAGAAAGTATAAAACTGCAAGTTGCCTGCTACACAGTAATGCTTTCCTCTTTTCTGATTGGTTAGAAAAAATATATCTATTCTGTTTATGATTGGTTGCTAAAGAAGACTGACGACATTCAATTTATTGCCAGTTGCGATCTTGATGTTTGCATTGAAAATGTTTGTTTTTTTTCACGAGTTTGTTAAGGCGTGAAAAATGTTCGTAATAAAATGTTCTTTTTACCGAGACACCATGTTCGTTCTATTTTATTGCGGTTGGAGATAACAACTTCAGTTCGCTTTGAAGTCATTAGGAAAGAAAAAAAGAAATATTGTTATATACCCACTAACACCGGGTATATAAATGGCGCGCACAAGAGGGAGACAGAGACAGAGTAGAGGGGATAATAGATTTGTTCTCACGTCTTTTCTCTTCTCTACCTATTAAACTGTCTAAAACGTGCTCATAACCCGACCTTCGGGACCGGGGTCTGGTGTCTTCGGCCACTGGACTATTAGTATTAAATTAACGGCGTGATCACAGGGGCCTATTCCGCAGGCAACACCTGCCACCTTGGTTTAAAGGGGCATTGCATGGGTTTATTACCCAGTACCTGACGCGCTCCCTTGAGGGGGAATACCGATGGAATCTAGGCATTTTTTTTAAAACCACCATCCCATAAGCTTCATTTCGTGGGATATCCCACATTAGAAAAACCTTGGGTCACCGTGGGATGCGCGGTAAATATTCTTATCTACCTACTTCGTCGGTCGTCATCTTTTCTTGTGGGCTCTGCTGTTGGGTTGACTTCTTTCTGCTTGGGCTGGGTTTCGTGCATTCTTGTTTGTTAATTCATAAAGAAATACTTTATTGTTTTATTTATAGATTTTATTAAAAGAACCCAGCCCAAAATCGCTTGGATTGAGTAGCGACATCTCAAAAGAACGTCCTCTTTCGATGAGTAAATTGTAGTAACTAACTAAAACTAAAACTTCTGTCCCACGCGCCCTACAGGTGCGTTTTTCGGGAGGTCAAGAGAATGTCACCACGATCAATCATAACCATAACGGTTATGGTAATCCCCGGTTATTTTGAATCTAACGAACTCTGATTCAAAAATATTCAGCTGCAGTACTTACACAATTCATAAGCTATCCATGAATTATGTAGCCATATGTTTATTTTCACACATTTCTTTTTACAAAAAACGTAACAAATGATTAATGTGTGGAGGATTATCACTAATTAGGACTGAGCCTATTCTAGTAATGTCCATCTTTGCTATTTAATAGGTTTTCAGGTTTAAATAGGGTTTAAATATTTTAACAGATATAAGTAATTTTTAAAGAAGAACAAAGGTTATTAAATTTAAATGTACAATAGATTTAGAAAGTAATTTTAACAGATATAAGTAATTTTTAAAGAAGAACAAAGGTTATTAAATTTAAATGTACAATAGATTTAGAAAGTAATTTTAACAGATATAAGTAATTTTTAAAGAAGAACAAAGGTTATTAAATTTAAATATACAATAGAAACTAGGTCTCTTTTTTGTTGGGATTTGATTACTTCCCTATCTTTTAAACGAACCAATATTAATTCCTCCATTAAAGTAAGACGAGTCTCTTTCGAGTCGTGATCGATTTCGTCTTCTTCTATCTGACGATGGTCGGCATTCTGGACGTCCGGGTCGGAATTTTCGGAAACCCCGACAATTTTCCGTTGTATCAGGCAAACATTTCTCTGCTAGAGCAGAACTCTGTCGGTTCATAAGGATTTAGTTTCGTAAATACTGCTAATCTCTTGTTTGTCATTATATTCTATTGCCGCAAATGATTTATAAAAGAATAATGTCTTTATCAGCTGAGCTATGAGGAAATATTTTCTCATCTATGTTGTTTTTAATCTTTGCAGGCTTTACAAACTTTCTGATAATCCGTGGTGCAGGGTATGAATACTATCCTTCATGTAGTGAGACAAGTCTATAGCCATTTTTCTGTTTTCTCGAGAATTTCACGTCAAAATTTAAAAAACTGTAAGACTAAGAAAAATCCGTTTTACAGAGCTTTGAAAAAATACGTCATACCATATCATATGAAGAAACACTCGTTTTTTTTAAAGAAAAATATAGTTTATCTTTCAGAAGCACGCGTGGAATTTTACAAATAGAGGATAATTATCTATCTATGTATCTATGTATCTATACATATATAAAGGGCAGTTGTTTGTATATGTATGTCCAGAGGAAACTTCGAAAATAAAACAATTAACGACAAAGTTATATACACATTAAATATCACCAGGGCTTGGTTTTTGAGCAAAAATAATAGAGATTTGATTTATATTTCTCAACAAACTTTTAAAAAAGAAAAAAAGGAAGAGAGAAATAAGAAATTACAGTTATTCGCCCATTCCTAAAGGAGGAGAAGAAGAAAGAGAGGGAAAAAAGGAGAGGAAAAGGAAATAAGAAGAGAAATTATAACCACACAAATAAAAAAACATAAGCACGTCATTTCTGAATAAAACTCTGATGATAAAGCTTTGCTTTGAAATCGATTAGACATATAAAACATCTTTTTGTCTTTATTTTTTACGCATTGTATTGCCTTCGAATTTTATTATTTTATAAAAAAATAAAGTTTAAATGATAACAGCATGGGTTGTTTTTTTGTTTTTTTTTCATTTAATATTTTAGATAGTAGACATTAATATTTCTTTTCAGGGTAGCTGGATCAATTCAAGGTCTATTTTTTTTTTTCATAGAGATTTAAATGAGGCATCTCACGAGGATTCAACTCACGATTCAGTAATAATGGATCTGCGGGACTAACTTTAAGCCGCTGCAATACATATATAAAAGGCAGTTGTGTGTGTATGTATGTATTGGTGTATCTCTGGAGGAAACTATGAAAATAAAACAATTAACGGCAAAGTAAATATACATACACATTCACTATCACCAGATCTTGCTTTTTGAGCAAATCTAATGAAGATGTGATTGATATTCGTGAAGGTAAATTTTTAAAAAAGAATTTAAATAGTATCAGCATGGATTTTTTGGCGTTTAATATTTTGAATAGAAGACACTGATTTTTTTTCTTTTCAGAGTCTCTGTGCACTTATTCTTCTGACGCCATACCAGGCCTGATCAAAATAAGGTCTTTTTTATGTAGGGATTTTTATGGGGCGTCCTGCGAGGATCTAACTCGCGATTAAGTAATAAAGAATCTGCGAGACTAAATTTCCCTCCCTTCTACCGAGGCAATACCAGGTAGCTGCTTCTAGTATATAAAGGGTAGTTGATGTGTATATATGTACGTATGTATGTATGGATGGATGAAACTACGAAAATAAAGCAATCAACGATAAAGTAAATATATATATATATATACATTAAATATCACCGGTTCTTAATTTTTGGGCAAAAATTATGAAATATATATACAAATAGCATTGAAATTCTACTTAAAAATTTCCAGCATTTGTAAATCTCCACAATAGACAAATCAATACTTCAGGGTTTCCCCCTCTACCCATGCGACGTTGGGTAGCTGCTTCTAGTATGTTATAAGTCTGAAAAGAAATGTAGTGATACTCATCTGCACTGACTCTGACTCTCTCTCTCTCTCCCCTCTCTCTCTCTCTCTCTCTCAATATATATATATATATATATATATATATATATATATATATGTATAAATATATATATATAGTCATCCACAGACACCGTGTTTCGATGCATCACGTCTCCTCAGTGTGGCTAAACATTTGTAAGCTACCTAAAGACGGGATAGAAACCCGATCGATTCATTATCAGTCGGACAGCTTAACCGCTTGGCTATCGTCACCTACAGAATGGGAAGGGGATTTCAACTGTTTTAATACACACATCTGTCTGTATGTAAAGGCCATCATAGAGGGCTTCATCCCATTTTATAAGAGAGTGTTGTGTTTTACTCTTTAGTTGGCGGTCGTCACCGAAATCCACTCCAAAGTGTTCAACGTGGGGAGCATATACATAGGTTAGTTGGTGTCACAATAATTATAATGTGGGCCTTTTTTAACAACGGAATGGTAAAGTTGGTTTGGTCCATTTTGAGAGCTCAATGTTCAATGATCTTGTATAGAGCAAAGAACAAGGTAAAGAACAAAGCTTAAAAATCGTTCATATAAATGCTAATATGACGGATTTTAAAACATTTTTCATACATACATTATGATATTATTGTTGGGGGCGTAACAGATTAATGCCATTCAATTTCCAATAAAGGAAAATTGATTTGATGTACGAGGTAATTGATTTACGAGCCGAACGAATTAATCTCGAAAGACAAGGTATATATATATATATATATATATTATATATATATATATATATATATATATAGTTCAATGAGAAATCAAAACAAATAAAAGTTTTTGCTTTTATTTATTTAATTACGGGAACGGTATTACAACCAGCGGTTTCTTGCTGAAAGCATTCATCGGGTAAGACGAAAAGTTCCATTGAACTATCAACGCTCTATCACAGATATTGAGCACTCTTCTAATAACACTGTACGTTGGATTACTATTACTTTTTCTAGTACACTAGTGCCAACCATACACATTAATATATATATATATATATATATATATATATAATATATATATATATATATATATATATATATATATATATATATATATACGTGTATTGTGAAAAAATTGAAAAAACAAGTTCATAGATGAGTAATGTCTATTTCGCCTTCACTGCAGTGTTTCGATCTTTTTCAATTGATCTTCATCAGGGCTTTCGTTAGTTTCAGGAAAAATAAATGTATCACAGAAAATAAGAAGTCTACAAGACTATTTTGCTTTATGGTATGTCAGTCTATTTAACATTATTGACGAATAAACGGATGATTCACTTGCGCCAGGTGAGGTAAGGTGTGTGTGTGTGTGTGTGTGTTGTGTGTGTGTGTGTGTGTGTGTGTGTATGTGTGTGTGTGTATAAGCATGAGTATGTATTATATTAAATTATAATTAATGAAATAACATATAAGTGAATCAGTCGTTTATTCTGCGTTTGTTTACGTTTTTAAAAATCTACGAACGCCCGCGTTTCGTCAACAATTTATTGACTGACAGACAATAAAACAAAAGAGTCTCGCAGACTTCTAATTTTTTGTGATACATTTATTTTTCCTGAAACTAACGAAAGCCCTGATGAAGATCAATTGAAAAAGATCGAAACACTGCAGTGTAGGCGAAATAGACATTACTCATCTATGAACTTGTTTTTTCAATTTTTTCACAATACACGTATATATATATATATATATGGTGTTTTTTCAATTCTTTTACAATATTACATACTGTCGGATTCACTTCCACTTTTTCTTCACATATACGTGTATGTATGTTTAGTATACATATCAAACATTCTTTTGATTCATATACACATATAGGGAAGTTTTCAAGGGTCTTGAGGAGAGCTCAATGCATGACAATTTTATAATTTCATATAGAGCAATATCTACAATTCCATATTAAGGAAAATTTTAGCTAATTATAATTTATTTTAACGAAACTCATTTTTAAGAGAAGTCAGCATCTTTAGACTGCTAAATATAAGATGAAATAAATAATATGACCTTACACAGTTACCGCCCCATAACCATCGCCTGATAAGAGATCTCGTGTGATATGTTAATTGTCGGCGACCAATCAAAACACATAAAATACATATCATTAGGCTTAGCTTGGTCACCAAATTTCGAAGATTGCTGGGATCAATCTTTCTCTTTCGCTGTTACGGTCCTCACTAACAGACGGATTTTTTAAACCAGCTACAACAAGGGCCGGTGACAACGTTAAAGTCAACTTAACTCAAGAGACACCCACCCCTTCTATACAAGTGACAAGATAAGTTACGCAAGCACATTATTTTGCAACTTACACTCTACACTTTGTATAACTACACTTTGCATGCTGATAAAACCTTTTGTATATCACTCGTTACATAATTGTATATTGCACGATGATGCTTTGTTGTTGAATACACGGTTTTGTCTAAAAGCCTTGTGTCCTGTTTTCCTTACCTGTTGTCTGTATTATTATCTTGTAAACGTATTTGCCATAATTTTAGTAAATAAATGAAAGAAAAACTTTAAATTTGCTTCTTCGTAATAATTCAATTTCAACTGAAAAATTGCAGCATCATCATAGGCAAAAATATGGTTTTTGCTGATGTCTGATGGTACTGAAATTTTACAGTTGAAATTAAATTATCACGATAAAGCAAATTTAAAGTTTTTCCTTCACTTATTCACTATATTTCTCTGTCCATCTACATCCTCCTACTAGGTGTATCCAGCTCTTACTGCGGTTAAACTGTAACATTACAGTTAAATTCCACATGGTATGATCATCCTCACCATATATATATATATATATATATATATATATATATATATATATATATATATAGTAAATGAAGAAAAACTCTAAACTTGCTTCATTACAATAATTTATTTCAACCGTATTAATACGGCATCTTCAGGTAATCACAAGAACATGACTCTTCTTGTGATTACCTGAAGATGCCGTATTAATACGGTTTAAATAAATTATTGTAATGAAGCAAGTTTAGAGTTTTTCTTCATTTACTAAATATCTTGCTCTGTCCTTCTACTCACTGGTATTAGGTACATTGAGCTCTCCTTATGGTCTACCTGCATCAGCTTGGTTAAACCACACATGGAAAGACCTTAAATACGGAAAAAATCTCTATATATATATATATATATATATATATATATATATATATCAATGTGTATGGTTGGCACTATTACACTTGAAGATGCAGAAGTAATCCAACGTAAAGTGTTATTAGAAGAGTGCTAAATATCTATGATAGAGCGTTAATAGATAAATAAATAGATATTTAGTATATACTTATTTACATGGGAACAAGTCTGATACCATTGGTTTATTTTTGCTACCCTACAATTGCTCCACTTAAAAATTAAGCTTACATAGCATGAAACCAATGGTAGCAGACTTGTTCCCATGCAAATAAATATATACTAATACATATATATATATATGTGTGTGTGTGTGTGTGTGTGTGTATGTGTGTGTGTGTGTGTGTGTGTGTGTGTGTGTGCGTGTGGATAATAGTCCATCTGCTTGTCGAGTTCATTTGCAGCATTCTTTCTGTTCTTCTTCAAATATTCTGTGGCTTTCAAACGAATAGTAGATTCATTCTTTTATTTGTACAGATTTTTTAAATTCAATCAAACCCTTTTAATTGGCCTTTTAAAGGAATATTTTTCTGTCGCTGACCACGTGATCATGTAATAATGAGTAATGACGAAAAACGTCCTCGAAAATTGAATTAGATTGAATGGAATTCGAAATCGCGAACAAAAGATTCGGAAAATAGTTCAATAGCCATTTTATACCGGAACTAAGATCATTACCATTGCATTCCGTAACTTGAAAAAGGACAAAAAAGAAAAAGATTTATAATGCATTACAAAACTAAAATCATTTTCCGTATATTGAAGCTCGATGAAAGAAGTAATGGTTATTGACACAAGGAAAATAACGTTTGGTTGGTTGGTTGGTTGATTGGTTGTTTTTTACAGCATGACAACGTATTGGTTTGTTTGTTTGTTTATTGATTTTAACGGCATATCAACCCGTCTGGGGTTATGTCATGCCTAACGGTTAGGGAGTAATACATATCGTGCATTTATATTTATACCTTTTAGTATTTGGTTTTAACAATGTGTTAGCATCATTGGGGATTATGTTGTATGGTACTGATTAGTTTCATGTCTATATTCTGTGGTATAATTTTATTTCCCTCAAAAAAGAGAGAATATCCTCCATGTTGACATTTTCAAACAGATCTTTCATATTGTTTGCTTTAAAATAACGGTTTCTGATGTGAGCAAAAAACCTGCATTCCATGAATAAGTGTTTAACAGTCAAAGGTGTTTGACATGTTCCACATTGTGGTTGTTGTTTTTGTTTGAGTATATAGGAGTGCGTTAGTCTTGTATGACCAATGCGTAATCGGGACAAAATGACTTGTTCCTTCCTTCTTAAAGTTGGTTTCCAGCCTCCCAAAGATGATTTGATTAGGAAGTTTATAGTGGATGTTGTTATTCCAGTGTTGTTGCAATTTTGTATGTAGGAATCTATTAATTTTAGGGTTCAAGTCAATACATGGGATCTTGAACTTGTCGGGGATCGACTTATTGGGTTATTTTATGCTGAAAGCGTTTTTGTGATTAAATCGAACTTAACGGACCTAAATTCCACTATCGTATGTCATACCGCCGAAAGGAAAAAAAACCCAAAGAATCAGGGAATTAAGTGAATTTAATTAAATTTTCAGTGTTGATATATTAATGAATAAAAAATATAATGCACTAGTTATTTTATTTAAAAACGTTTACATGTTTTCAGGTCAGTTAACTTTAAACCACGTATCTTTGAGAATCTGTATTACACCTCAAAGATATGTCGGGCCATTCTTTCATGAACAGATGTGATTTTTTTAAACCAGTACCCATGTATTTCATCATGACTCGGTGTTTTCTAATTTGGTAATTTCTTTAGTGTTGCTCTTAGCGATTCTAGATGTATTTTTGCTTCGGGCCCTTCTTCGAGTTCTTGCAGTTCCTTTTTCAATTTATCTATCTATTCTGTTTTCCTGTCATGCTCATTCTTTTCTCATATCTTGCTCCAAAGTTTTCTGTTTCCTTTGCATTCGGATATTCGTCTGTAAGTTGATAAAGATTATTTTGCTACTCTTTTGCGTATTATCAATTTTCGCTTTAATATAATCGATGCTTAGGGCAATATTTTCTGCTGCTATTATAAGAAATTCAGTTTCTCTCTTGAGGTTTTCTTTTCTTAGCCATGTCCAAATTCTCATGCACAATCTCCCAAGATTGTCGCCTGAAGTATCGATACTCGTGTTTTTCTTCTCATTTCTATTTTCTAGTTTTTGCTGTATTTCTGTTTGTCCCCTGTGTGGCCATTTCTGTTACTGGCTGCTGTAATTAGTATTTCTTTGCTCTTTTTAGTGTATTCTTTGAGTACGTATTATTATTATTATTATTATTATTATTATTAACAATACGCAGTAAACAGAATATCTCGCCGTAGGAGTGTTCTCGCACAAAACAACTGTGTGCGGACACAAACCACTTCGACTGAGAGTCCATAAGATATTCACAGCAACTTTCTCCACACTACTCCTCCCTCCCTCTCCCCATTGTTGATTGCATCGATCCTACGCATGCGCACTGTTTAAACATAGAATAAATCCAAAATGGAGTTTTCCGTTGAAAAATTAGACAATTCGAAAAATTCACAAAGAACAAAAAGACAAAATAAATTATTGGTTCTCTTTGAGATTGTTTGGTGATAGAATATTCATTGTCTTCAGCTATTGTTGCAGGATTATAGTGAAAACCATTTGATTAAGAACACCTCGGGCTCATTTGTAAAATGTTTCTTATTTCAGTAAAACAATTGGGGATCTTTATCTGTTGCTCCGAAAAAAGAAAAAGGTGACTCAGGTTATTTCATCTCAAAAAAGCCTACTCCAAAATATTTTTGCGAAAACAAATTCGATTTTAAGTTCTTCTAATAAACGACCGGTGGCTTTGATTTCTCTAAAGAATAAAACTCGCGCTAGTTTCACTGTTATGAAAAATAAAAATAAGATGAATTCGATTTGCGCTATTGTGTGTCTCTATATAATAATAATAATAATAATAATAATAATAATAATAATAATAATAATAATCTATATATGGATACTACTGTTCCGTAATCTTCCGACCCTAATCATCTTTCGACATCCTCTGGTCAAAAATG
>CM042173.1:55746694-55749194 GCA_023376005.1 Doryteuthis pealeii
AATTGTGTTTCTGCCCTTATCGTCCATTTATTTGTATAGAAGGGGGGGGGGATATATGGGGCAAAATAGACCTTCGAATCAACAAGCTCCCGCCGAGGGGGAACCAAAAACAAGCGGGTTCTCAGTCTTCTCACAAGCCAGACCCTCTGTTGGTCAACATATTCTTCGTCTAGCAGCTGGAAAATCCGTCGTCGTAGTCAAAATAATCTTTAGCAGTTCAAAATCACATTTCCTATTTAGCTTTGTTTCTGTTCGACTAAAATCCATTTCTTTACTGAAAAGCGCTTCGTCGTCGACTGCTTCTGCTGCTGCTGACTGCACAGCGCTCGACTCACTTGTTATTTTATGGGCATATTAGCCAAACATCCGGGCACATCAGTCGAACCTCGCGTCCGTCCAGTACCCAAAACGCATTTGTTTTTGCATGCGGGAGGACGCGAGTTTGATCCCGGCAGGCAAGACTATGTCTTGCTCTTTTTCCTTTCTCGTTCTCCGTCACAATTTGCTACAAGTTAGAAATTCCAAAGAAAATCAGTGGTTCTCAACCGGGGTATCCATGGACCCTAGGGGTCAATGTGTTAGATAGGACATGTCGGGTGATCGCCCGAGAAAGAAGGACCCTGTGCCAGACTCGGACTAACCATAAACCTGAGTTACGCATGGTATCGGGTACGTTAATAGAATTAACGGGATTACCTTTGCGGCAGGTGAACGGTGACGCGATCCTGAGTCAGTCGGCTTATTCTCTACCAAGGGTCGTTCAACAAGTAAACTAGATGTCACTGTTACATAATCTATGCATAGATTATTGTCAACCCCCTGTATTTCTGAAGGGATGGCCCCTTTTCATATCACGGGCGGGACTTTCCATGGAATATTACAGAAAGCCTGCGAAATACGTGAAGTCATGTGGGACCTGGTTGGCTCTCAGTTTCAGCTTGGACGTCAGGCAGATAAGGCCTTCTGCCTTAACTGGAGCTCACTTGCACACGCGCGCTGTGTTTAGTTAAAGGAAAATGTTAGTTAAGTAAATAAAAGTTTAAATAAATAATATGGTTTTGTGGTTGATGAATGTCTTGGCAACAAGACTGACCTAGAAGAAGAAATGAATCAAGGACGACCAACCAGCAAGAACAGAGAAATAGAAGTCATAGAGAACGACTAGAGATTACGAATGGCCAAAGAAGTAAGTTATGAATCTCTCTATCTACCCGTGTCTATCTCCCCCCCTCTCTACAGTAAAAGAACACTTGTGTATGTACCCAACATGGGTACATGGGTATGTGTATGCAACATCACGTGATTGAACATTAATCAAAACGAGAGGAAAGATATCCGGTCTCTTTCTCTCTCCGGCGCTGAAGGATAGAACACTCTGAGACCATTCTGATATCACGACTGGTGGCTAACTCCCTCGGTAACTATGGTTTGTAATAATAAAGCATTTATTAGGAAACAGATTTTTTTTCAATAACAACAAAACGTGGCTAATATGACACATGTAACATGACTGGGGGTCCGCTAAAAATACCGAATTGGAGGGCTGACTGTGATATTTTTGGTCGACGGATTATTGTCCTCACCTTTATTTTCTATTTACTATTCATAAATTGTTACGTGTAGGACGTTTCGGCCGATAGGCCCTCCGCTCTTCAGGTATTTCTTGTCGGACTCGGGAACACCGTCCTCGAACTTACGAACTTTCGTTTAAAATTAGTTGACGACCGAAAAAGAACTGGTCGTATTATACTATGATTAATAACCTGTGTTTGTCAGTGACCTCTATAAACAATAACCTATGTGGGTCATTCAACTCTTTTCATTTTCACATCTGCTGTTAATCCCAGTTTTCTATGACTTTTTGAGATGAACTTTAAGACTCTGTGGGATATCTTGTACATTTTTAGATATTCAATTATCGAAGTTAACAGAATCATGGCTAACTTTTCCCGCCTTGTTTTTGACGATGAGTTTACATATATATATATATATATATATATATTATATATATATATATATATATATATAGAGAGAGAGAGAGAGAGAGAGAGAGAGAAGATCATTAGTGCCTCTTGTTTCCTTGCAGTATCGTTATTTACATATACGATATAACACATATATAGATCCAGGCTGAACATTTATTTACGATAAGTTGATTTTCTCCTATACCATCGCTGCGAGTAATCTATTTCTAAAGAAACAATATATTATCGAAACAGATATAAGATATAATAAGATATTATTTATTTACAAATTCTATAGCATTGAAGCTGTGCAAGTAAACATAGAATCTTAACACCTGCGTAACTAAAAATAACAATAAACACACACACCACACACACAAATAATATATATATATATATATATATATATATATATATATATATATATTATATATTATTAAAAAATAGATGGAAATTAATCCGACAGTATGTAATTTAACATTTTGAAAAACATATGATGTTTGTTATGTAATTCCTGACAGTACTGTTTCGACCAA
>CM042173.1:55754194-55756694 GCA_023376005.1 Doryteuthis pealeii
GAATAGATATTTGAATCAACAAGTTCCTGCTGAGGGGGGACCAAAACGAAGCGAGTTCACCGTCTTCTCGCAGGCCAAACTTTCTTTTGGTTAACACAGTCTTCGACCAGCAGCTGAAAATCCGTCGTCGTCATCAAAATAATCTTTTCTGACTGCCGTCTCAGGTAAGTCGAATGCTTCTCCCCCCACGCTCTACTCGCTTAGGTTATTTATCGGCATATTAGCCAAACATCCGGGCACATCAGTCAAACCTCGCGTCTGTCCAGTGCCTAAATCGCATTTGTTTTTGCATGCGGGAGGACGCGGATTCCATCTCAGCAGGCAAGACAATGTCTTGCTCTTTTTCTTTTCTCGTTCTCCGTCACAATAAGTAAATAAAGTTGGCAGAGTAGCCTAATGTCTATCCGCTGGACAGTGAGGGAGTCTATCCCTTTTCGCTCGCGCTAGACGGCTGGAGTGCCACAGCTACTTTCAGCTCCCCACTTTACAGCACAGATCAGATTACCAAATCTATGCTATTCATGTGCTGAGTTGGTAGGGACCGGTATCGAACCAGGAACCTTGCAATTTCTAGGCGGGTACTCTACCGACTGAGCTAATTCTAAAAATCATTGATGGAGAGAGGAAATAACTTTTACTTTTTAAATTAATGTAGAACCAACCAACCAACCAACCAGCTCGAGTATACCATATTAAAAGGAATGATTTTGGCACTTTTCGCTTTCCGTACACAAAAATTCTCGCCACTGTTTTAGAATAAAATTGCATTTATTTTTAAAATTACACCAAAGCCAACCAAGCAACCAGACAGCCAAAGCGAATATACTACATCAAAAGGAATAATATTAGCACTTTTCGCCTTCCGTACACAAAAATGCTTACCATTGCTTCTATTGAAATTGAATCTTCGGAGGTGTTCTGTCTTATGTCCTCGCTAGGAGTGCGAACAATGCTGACGTAGGAATTGTCACGTGATCTCGGGCGTTCGAATTTCACGAGACTCTCATGTGGACAGCTGATTGATAGTCGCCACTCAAAACCGCTGGACGAAGTAGCCTAAAGATGACTAGAAAAGAAAGGATTTGATCGTATTTCTGTCATTTGACCATTTCATTTCTGGACGTTCACCGTTTGGCGAAAGGATTTCTATAAATGTCAACGAGGTCAGATGACAAGGAACGTCTTTGACAGACAATATACTCTGATCTTTTCTTCTTGTTTTTCTTTTATCCTGACTCCAACATGTCCACGGCCTTCTTCGGGGGAGTTTTTCTTGGGTCTCTTGGTGTTATGTTACTCTATTGCTACGTCAGCTGCTGTTGATATAAAATGAATGCTGACTACGCATCTCCTGTGGGTTAATGGTCAGTAAGTTAAACTAGTGGACTGTTTTTAGTGGTTTTGATTCTCACTGGGTGCTCTATAATTCTAACCTTGTGCCAGACTCTTATATAGTACTGTTGTGACGGTTAAGGTAATTTTCCACTCAACCCCCGTTAATTTGAATCTAACGAAATCATTCAAAAATATCTTTCTACAGTACTTACAAAATTCATAAGCTACCTATGAATTTTGTAACACTAACTTGTTTTCTTTTATCATGACTCCATCATGCCTACGGTCTTCTTCGCGAGAGCTTGTGGGGGCCTTTTTTACTCGGTGTAAAGAATATCCGAGTTTTGTATCCCATAATTTAAATGTATGAGACTACGGAAATGTAGTTTCCATAGAAACCAAAAGAAGAAGACAAAATTGATACAATAAATAACTTTATATACATAAACACAATTGGTATAGTTTTGTTCTTTCAGCGGTGTTGCAGACTGTATGTGTCTGTACGTAGTTGTGTTTGTAAAGTGCTTATGTATTGTTCACATTTGTTCGTTGGGATGTGTCAACATTGTAGCAGTTTTGTTAAAACAATGTCTGTGATTGAAACTTATGTCGTATTGAATAGGAGATAGAAAATATGAAACGAAATATAGACGGACCTGCTGAGTTGTATTTTATGTCTCCGGATAGCGTCCTCTCCCCATTGTGCCGAGTTAGAGGAGCATCCGCTCCAACTGAAGCTTTTCAGCTAAAATGGGCCTTTTTATAATTGTTTTTTGTAGTTGTCTACGTGATCATTAAGTTAAATATTCATCAAATATCAACTGATTTCGTATTGACGTAAATATCGAATGATTTTGTTACCTGTGGCATTCCAATGACAATGCAGATATTGTCATTGGAATTTAAACCATTGTTTCTATTGTTGCTAAAATTTCCAAACTAATTTTCATTCGATTCTCTTTTGATTACATAATTCTTAACTCATGACATACAATTGTAAAACTAGTTGTTTAAGATAATTTAATTATTTTAATTTAATCAATTCCACATGCACGGAAAAATATAGGGGTCAATCCCTATGAGCTTTTATCGGATCTGTTATTGTTCTGTTACTCGCCTCTATTGCTACTTATTATTATTATTATTATTATTATTATTATTATTG
>CM042173.1:55766694-55801694 GCA_023376005.1 Doryteuthis pealeii
AACACTAATCCTAACCCTGACACTAACCCTAACCCTAAGCTTTATACTACCCATAATACTAATCCTAACCCTACACGAACCCTAACCCTAAGCTTAATACTAACCTAACACTAATCCTAACCCTGACACTAACCCTAACCCTAAGCTTTATACTAACCCTAACACTAATCCTAACCCTGACACGAACCCTAACTCTAAGCTTAATACTAACCCTAATACTAATCCTAACCCTGACACTAACCCTAGCCTAAGCTTAATACTAACCCTAATACTAATCCTAACCCTGACACTAACCCTAGCCCTAAGCTTAATACTAACCCTAATACTAATGCTAACCCTGACACTAACCCTAACCCTAAGCTTAATACTAACCCTAACACTAATCCTAATCCTGACACTAACCCTAACACTAATACTAACCCTTACAATAACCCTAGTACTAATCCCAACCCTTACAATAACCCTAACCCTAGCGGGTTTTTCCCGAAATGTAGGAAATGTAGGTATAGCACGCAAGAAATAGTAGCATTAGAATCGCATTTTACATACAAATAGTCTTAGACGTCGGAATCCCCCGAAGTCTCCTAACCAAAATCCTCACTCTAACACTAACCCTAACTCTGACTTTAACCCTAACTCTAGCGTCTCAAAGTTTTCGGATATTTCCGTGAAATATAATGAAATATAGGAATAGTGCGCAAAATATAATATTATTAGAATCGCATTTTATGTATAAATAGCATTAGATTACGGAAACTCCCGAAGTAGCCTAACCCTAACATTAACTCTGACCGTAACACTAACCCTAACACTAAAACTCATAACTCTTACCCTAACCCTCATCCTAGCGTCTAAAAGGTTTCAGGTATTTCCGTGAAATGTTATGAAATGCAATGTTTTTTTATACGTTGTTTAATGATATTATCTCTTGCGCGCTATTCTGAATTAGTACCCATTTAAGGACTGTATGTATTTTTGGACTGCTCCATATTGATATTTTGGTTACAGAATTTTACTGATGTGTGTACTGATAACTAATGATACCATTAATATCCATTTTGATTTGGTAATTTTCCATCTACATATTAATACTCGTTTTTCTTAAGATTATGACACTTATCATCTTGCAACAACCTCTGGTTAAAAATGAGACCGTCCCAATCACCCAAGATGATTGAAAAAATATTTAGTGTTCATAAAAATTAATAAATATAATTTTTTAATTAAAGTATAAATAAGAAAATTAGATTAAATTTGGTGGAAACTTATTTAAAACATTTTAGTGAGCAGTAACGATTAAGCTCCGAAACTGCATTTGAATTCATGGATAATCGTCTAAATTTGACTTGTTTTAATGATACATATATAAAGTTGGTGTGTATGCATGTATTTCCGGATGAAACTACGAAAAAAACAAACAATTAACGACAAATGAAATATATATACATATTGAATATCACCGGTTCTTGTTTCTTTTGTGTGCAAAAAATATGAAAATTTGATTGACATCGAAAAATTAGAATATACATAGAAATAGTATTGAAATTCTACTTAAAAATATCCAGTATTTATAAGTCTCAAAAAAGCAAACAAATCAATATCCTACCCCCTCTATCCAGGCGACGCTAGGTAGACGCTTCTAGTTGAAATAATGAATAAGAAAAATATCTAAAACAAAGCCCGAGGTTACAGTGGGCTGAACGTTGCGTTTGGCTCCGCAATTATCCGAGACATCCGCCATCCAGAATGCCGAGAGAGGTGGAGGAGTTACACAAGTGATAAAGCACTTATTCGGAAACCAACAAAGCACTTGGCTCTTAACAGAACTAAGTACGTTTCGCTTGATTAGCTCTTCCTCAACTTTTGAAGATAACCTTTTATTCGCTGGTCGAATTTCATGGTCTCTAAATACACTCTATGACAGAATGGCCGATGCCATTTTCAAATCGTTCTATGAATCATGAAGACCTGATTTTATGCCAAGAGAATTATTACACACCGTTGACCAATTAACAGATGATATCTTTTGAAGCGACGTAAGCGGAGAGACGTGTCTTTTGGCAGGAGCGGGCTTTCATCGTCTTAAATCAACTTTCGCTTTCGAATTTTATCAGAGTCGTTCTTTGCCCTCATTGTCGTTAACCGCTCACGTGACTGGCGGTTGTGGCTTTTGAGAGCGAGTTCGTATAATGCCTCAATTGTTAAGGATAAAATATTCTCAATCATTTTTTCAAATTGAAAATGACTCTCCCGTTAAACACGACTTATGAAGGCCCAACAGTTCAGCTAAAGATGTGAACCGCTTGACTGATCACAGAAGTGATTAGATTAGATTGCTGAATGGTTTTGTAAGACCTTCCCTGTCGTTGAAGCCTAGAACATTTCGAAATGAATCTGCTGCAGAGAGGTGGAACCTACCCGACAAATGTTTATCCTGAATATGGCATTATATTGCCTCTGATGGTGAGGCTTCTTTTCTTGGGCTTTGGGTAAAATAGAGTCACTCCTATTATCTGCGTTATTCAGACTATTGTCCTCATCTTTATTATCATCTGTACAACGTTTCGGCCGATATGCCCTCCGGCCTTCTTCAGGTATTTCTTGTCGGACTCGGGAACCTTCTTTTCGAACTCGGGAACTTTCTTGTCGTAATCGGGAACTTTCTTGTCGTAATCAGGAGCCATCACGGAACTTTGAACCTAACCCTTTATTTAGTCCACGGGGGTATCCTCTTCTCATTCTGCTAACAATAGTTGAGGTATGAGTTGTGTTCATTATTTTTCTATGTTATTGCCGCCACTCAGGATTGAACCCGGAATCCAGAGATAACAATGAAGATGGGGACAATAGTCCGAATAATGAAGATATTACTAATCATCAAGCCTCATCTCAAACATTCAGACAAACATTCAGAGAAATTAAGAAAATAACTTTTAAATTTTCAAACAGCATTTTTTGGGTAGTGAACTTTTATTTTATAATTATTTTATCTTTTCTTCAGTAGTTGATCTTTCTTGAAATTTAGAAATTAGGATCGGCAAATTTTTTTCTTCAAATGACTAAAGGTTGAATGAAACAAATTATATATAGATATATAATACCAGTCATGTATTTATTAAAACTTGTTTTAAAAAACAATGAGAACTATCTAATGTTGCATGTTCAATTTATTAGTGTATTTATTCTATGTTATGACAATTTTGGGTAATGTGACGTAAGCAGTGACATAGTTTTTTGTTATAGACAAAAAACCGGAAGCGAATCTCCATTATTAATAGATTGATAATTTTGCTCCTTAATCCTACGACTGATATCATCTTGCAACACCTCTAGTAAAAAGTTGGACCATTCAAATCGTAGAAAATGAAATATAAAATATGAATCCTGAGTATCTGGTGTTGCTTATCCGCAGAATTAATATTTTTATGAGTTTCGTTACCCCAGCTAAAAAAATGGGCCATTCCGTTTTTATTACAAGGAATGAAAGGGAAGAAAAAGACATGCTACACAGAAAACATAAGAAGAAAGAAAGAAAGGGAGTAGGAGAAAGATAGAGAGAGAGAGGGGTGATAACGCAAATCTTTTTCAATCGAAAAGATAAGATGAAAAGATAAAAAGGAAGAAAAAAGAATGAGAGAGAGAGAGAGAGAGAGAGAGAGAGAGAGAGAGTTAAATCAAGATTATTATATATTTTACATGTTGAACTATTTAGCAATAGCTCTTAAGTAAACATATCAAACGTTGTAATAATTAAATTATCATAATGTGGTATATTCACAGGTCCTGCTAGTAGATTATAATTATTAAGCTGACCGGCAGTAAATAACCCTATAAGTGTTGAGATGCCATACGCATTGAGCGATTACGTGTTAAAGATTATTGGAAAGATATTGTGTTGTAATGTACATAATAAAAGACCAAGTTTGTTAATCTGACTTCGGCATTTAATAACCCAACAAGAGTTGACATGCCTTAAATATCGAGCGTTTATTGATTTAAAAATCTTTGTGAAGATAAATTGTTATACAGTATACAATTGGATACTATATCTATTAAACTCACTGCGGCATTAAGTAACCCAGCAAGGGTTGACATACCGTAAATATTGAGCGTTTCTCTGTTTAAAATTATTGTGAAGATACATTTATATAAGTTGTATAATTGGAGATCATTATTGTTAAACTCCGCCCTGTCGGCTAGGGGCGTTAGAATGCACCGACGGCACCTCTGCAGAGGGGCAAAACTCCCCCAATGGGGCCACCTGTTGGCCGTGGGTGGCGACCCGTGATGCTTAAGGATAGAACCCAGATAGATGAGCAGTCCATGACTTGCAAAACTCCACTTTGGCCCGTTCTTGGGCTAGACGATCAATCGGCTGGTCACGTCAAGCCCTAGCACCTATATATATGATTTTCCCAACCCTATTGCCCTTATGGCAAGCCCCAATCCTTTTTATCATATGGGTGGTAGAAGGCGGTGGCTGAGGGTCTACATGTCCTGGGAATGACGTTAAACTCTATCTGATGGTGAGGTTCCAATTCTGGAGGTTCGGTGAATGTTGAGCACCCCTTCATCATCATTGCTACCGGTCCACTCTGATCCGGAGTGGTAGTACCTGTTAGGGTCCCATCTATGGGTTAAATAGAAAACCCTGAGTTTATAATCAAAATTTGATTATCCATTAAGAATTAATTCATTTCAAAACTTTGTCGGCATTAAATGACCCACTGAGGTTGATATGCCGTAAAACAAAACAAAACAAACAAACAAAATCTGCTTCCTTTGCTACCAAAAAGCACGAACCGTATCATACATTTCTTTTTTCATTCCTTTTTGCTTTCCGCTATTAAAAAGAGTCCATAACAAATTTCCTTACGGGATTGCGTATTTTCACCAGGAAGAGGACAAGAGTACCTGCCATAGAAAATATTCTATTGAATTGGAAAAAGTATTATGCAGAGTTGCACATTTTCTCCATTAAGAAAGAAAATAAAGGCGAAGAGGGAGAACAGTACTGTCCTTTTATCGACATAATTAATGGATGATGTCACAATGATTTCAGCTTCGACATCCGCATATAAATATCTTGTCGTCCGTTTAAAATTTGTCCAGTGCTGTGAATTAAGCCGGCTAAAAGCCGCAGTCTTTCCGTACTAAGAAAGGCGGCCAGGGAAATCGAGTTCTCCATTGAGGCGAGAAGAGATTTCTAAATTCCATGAATGGATCGTTAAGAGACTCGTCGTAGCTACTTCACACGAATTACCGAGCGCAGCTGAAAGTCGGCTATTCGCTTCCCTGACGATCTTAATGACTATCTTGCTAAATATGAATTGGAGTGTGGATGTCTCTGTTTTAATCTCCCCCAAAATAGCATGGCCATCGAGAGAGTCCAGAATAAAATCCTAACAAGATTATCTATATAAATATACAGAAAACTTAAAATTGAAATAGATCACTAAGTAGGTATGAGCCTATTCTAGTAATGACCACCCGAAGCGGAGATCTAAGAGGTTTGAATTTAGGGTTTTCCTTCTCCTAAACTGGTTGCCTAACCAAGGTTAAAGAGCCAGTTCTTAAAAAAATAATAAATTGAAATAGATCACTAATTAGGTCTGAGCCTATTCTAGTAATGATCACCCCAAGCGGAGATCTAAGAGGTTTGAATTTAGAGCTTTTCTTCTCCTAAACTGGTTGCCTAACTACGGTTAAAGAGCCCAGTCTGTCCTACTATTTATCCATAGCTAGAGGCACAATAGTTGGATTCATACTTTTCCAAAGAGTATTAGCGCTATGTGGCTTCATCCAGGATTTGAACTCGGGTCGACTAGTCCATTTCTTACGACTCTAACCAATACACCACGCGCTTCTCTAAAACCCTATAAAAACCCAACTGTATGGCCATATACCTCCTATCTCAAAAAACAACCAACTAAGACAAACAAGACATTCTAGATTGCTAGAGAAGTAAGGACGAACTCATAGAATGACAGATTATCGATTATATCGAAATCTGATCATTCTCATAAGATAAAGCGAGATTTCTTCCAAGTATTAGTGCTACTGTATGGCTGCACCATTTGAACTTTAACAAAGTGCTTTGAGGAAAAAATCTAGATGGGAGCTAGTCCACAGAACACTACATTATGTATAGATTATAAGTATCAATATATTGATACGTTAGTGCCTGCCTATGTGTGTCACACATTCCCCCGATCTAGAGCAGTTTTGTAGTTGGGGAGTTTGTAGGGGGTACAGAGATGGGCGTGACACACGAGGTATAAGCCAGAGGGGGTCAAGAACGTGATAACACTAATATTTTTCAATAGAATGGAATATATATATATATATATATATATATATATATATATATATATATATATATAAAATATTGTATGGGTCCAACGGGAGAAAATTAAATATTTTATAAAAATGAAGGACCCTAAAATGGATTATTATTTTTTAAATTTTATTATTATATACATTTTCGACACGTGTTTCAGATCTTCTTCCGGTATTAATTAACCATTCTCTCTCTCTCTCTCTCTCTCTCTCTCTCTCTCTCTCTATCTCTATATATAATATATATATATATATATATATATATATATATATATATAGAGAGAGAGAGAGGGGGGAGGAAAATGTGTGTGTTAATTCAAGATCATCAAGATCTAGTTAGATATTGACTATTTGCAATAGCATTTAATGTATGCATATCAAACGTTAGGATTAAAATACGGAAATAAATCCGACAGTATATAAATAAATGTATTCAAGATAGTGAAGTAGACGTTAAAACGTTTCGGTTTTTATCATCAGGACATTATGTGGGAAAAAGTGTTGTTTTAACGGTGATGAATGTTTCATTTCAAAACAACGGGTGATTTATAAAAAAAAACTGCCATCACTTTTCAAACCTTTTCCCATCCTAATGTCCTAATGATGATTTGATAAAAACCGAAATGTTTTAACGTTGATATCACTACCTAGAACAAATTATCTTTATAGAATATTTTGTGTTTATATTTTAGACACCAAACGTTTTGATATTTAAAATATCATATTGAGATATATCTAAATGTTTGTTAGTTAGATAGGAATACCTGAAAGTGTATATTTAAGGATAGAATCCTGGTGGCTGAGCAATTCATGACATGCAACACTCCACTTTTGCTCTTACTTAGGCTCGAGGGGCGGTCGGAGAGGTCCCCTACGATCAATCGGCTTGTCACGTCGAGCCCAAGTACCTATGACTGTCCCCACCTTATTGCCTTTATGAGAAACCCACAACCTTTTTATCATATATGAGTGAGAAGGCGGAGACTGAGGGTCTTAATGCTCTGGGTATTGAGTTAAATTCAATCTGATGGTGAAGTTCCGGAGCTCTGGGAATGTAGAGTACATCTGCATTACCATTCCTCCCAGGTCCACTCTAACCCGGAGTGGTCCTACCTGTTAGGGTTCAATCTATGGATTAAATAGAAAAATATGAATTTAAAAATGTTTTTCGAATTGATTTAAATATGTTTGATGAATATTCTACATATATGTTTGTTTTTATAAATCTATTATATGGTGGGTTGAACCAAATGACATTACATTCTCAATGATGTTCTTGAATTTGATGTGAATTTTACCATTATCACAAATGCGTTTTTCAATATATTTATTCATTTTGTGTAGTGTTTTTTATCTTCATTGGAAACGATTTTGTTGGTCAAGTTGTCTGATTATCTACGATTGATGGTCTACGAAATTAAAAAAAATTATCTTCATGTCAACTTACCATCATATTTTATAATTACAAATAATCTGCTTTCTAGTTTTATTTATGTATTTCTTTTCTGTAATTTCAGAATATGAGAAATCTGTCGTCAACGTAATTATTTAACAGAAAATAAACAAGTTATATATATATATATATATATATATATATATATATATATATATATATATGAGTAAGAAAAAGTGGAATGAAAACATCACACAATGCTGTTAAAGAAGAAAACAATTTATAATATAATCATAGCTGATACTGATCAATATTTCGATTTTACAAAAATCATCATCAGAGCTCATTCACTCCCGTAGTTGTTTGGGTCGGAGAGGAAAGTCAAAATGAGTTTACAAAACAAAAAAAATCTTAATACTGCAAAAAACGAAAGACGTTACAATATTCACCAACGTGGGCATTTCGCACCATATATATGTCGGTCATGTCTCATGTATATCTTTTGTCAACAAATGTGGCGAATTTTTGAGATGTTGGCAACAAGACGGAACAATTTAAACGGAAGGGGATGGGTGTTAAAAAATGTGACGGTTGGAATTCAAAAGACTTTTAGTAAAGGAATTTTTTACGATTAATTGTTTTTATTATTTTTTAAATTTTATTTTTATTTTTAAGTTCTGTAATTCATAAATGATTAGATATTTACTGTAATTAGTTTTTATATATAAAGTGAAAAAGTTATGAGCGTTTAAATTGTTCCGTCTTGTTGCCAACATCTCAAAAATTTATTTTTCGTTATTACGAAGCATCTAAAAATAAATGAATGAACTCGATGTTATGGAGTATTGGATTCACTTATTTTTTTATTATTATTTTTTATCATAAATTTTCGGGTTTGTTATTTCCCATGATGTATGTAGTATGTTATTGCAAAATAAATTTGAAATTTGAAATTTGAAAAAAAATTGAGTTTAAAAAAATATTGAATACCTATCAAGAATGAATAAAACTAAATATATTCGGCATAGAGTCATTAAATCTCTCTGGAAAGAAAGATGACCCCTTCCCCTGGAAAGACGAAGAGACCCTTCAAAAAGTTGAAGCGACATTTTGGAAAGACAGGAACTTAATATTTATGAATAGTACAAAAGATGAAGAATGCCCTTTGGGTGTCTGTAGTGTGGAGGGAGCATATATCACCCATAACAGCGACTCAAAAGGAAACGATCTAGACTTGTACCGGGCTATCACGTGTGATTGCGACAGAAATTTCGAATGCCGGCGAGGTTTACGATCTGTAAGACACGCTGAGGCGAACACCGTAGTTCCCCTGTCGCAGACTGTAAATCGATTGTTGAGGTTAAGAGTCAGAATCACCCCCACAGAATTCTGGACCTCATTGTTGAGCGACACTGTGCTGGGAAATTTTCTAAGCAGACAGGGAATTTGAAGTCAAAAATCTTAAGCAGATACCATTTACATGCAAAATTTACTATAATTTTTGGTTTGGTTTGTTTTTTTTTACGGCATAAATCAATTCTTAATGGATAATACAATTTTTTATAAATACATTTTTCTATTTAACCCATAGATGGGACCCTAACAGGTACTACCACTCTGGGTTGGAGTGGACCAGTGAGCAATGGTGATGAAGGGGTGCTCCACATTCCCCAAACCTCCAAAACTGGAACCTCACCATCAGATAGAGTTTAACGTCATTCCCAGGACATGTAGACCCGCAGCCACTGCCTTCTAGCACCCATATGATAAAAAGGGGTTGGGGCTTGCCATAAGAGCAATAGGGTTGGGAAAATCATATAGGTGCTGGGGCTTGACGTGACCAGCCGATTGATCGGAGGGGGCCTCTCCGACCGCCCGTCTAGCCCAAGATAGGGCCAAAGTGGAGTATTGTATGTCATGAACTGCTCATCCACCTGGGCTCTATCCTTAAGCATCACAAGTCGCCACCCACGGCAAACAGGTGGCCCCATTGGGGAGTCTTACCCCTCTGTAGAGGTGCAGTCGGTGCAATCTAACGCTCCAGCCGACAGGGCGGTTACCATAATTTATCAACTTGCTACTCATGTGATTGCGTGACATCAAGGGCAGTTAATAACGATTAATACAAACGCCTAATGGGATCAACAGGCGAAAATAAACGCGTTAAGATAATCGCAAAATACATTCAATTTAAAACTGCTAAGATGAACTTACGTCATTACCAGCTGTTTATTTTATTTCATAATTTTTTAACTACCCTCTCCAGTGGCCAAAAGGCTGCTTGACAGCACTAGGTGTGGCAGCTCCGCTTTTAGCCGCCGAAACTATGTTATCATATTTAGTTTGCGGCTGATGAGGGCAGGGTATCGCACGTGGTATTTATTACACATTTTATGATGAAAAAACAACAACAAAGGTTGATATTAAAATCCAACCTACCACTCAACCTGAAAGTTTATCAACAGGTTAGAAGTTAAAAGTATTTCTACCCTGGGCTAGAATTAACAGATAAGTAAAATTTATTTTCGTCCAGACAATTGGCCTGAAGATACGTGGTCAGTATTCCCAACCAGCACCGGAAAATAATAAAATCAATTTCTAAAATTGTTTAAAAGATTTTTCCTCATTGTTTCTACCCACTACAAGGTTATCACTCCAGGAAAACACACAATTTCCTTATATATATGTGTGTGTGCGTGTGTGTGTGTGTGTAGATGATATCAAGTGTTTCCTTCATAGGATTCGACCAAATTTGAGAACTCAAACGTACATACAAAGATTTGCGTATATATTTTACATATACAGAGTATTATAAATAGAAAAATATATAAATGGAAACCTTGGTGCAGATATGAATTTATTTCGGCGTTCTTTGCTTCTTCAGTCTGATCTTTGTTAATTCAAAGACCTCATACCCGGCTATAGAGGTTCCTTGAAATCAAAGAACATTGTGTAAAGAAAAAAAGATGGGGAAAGAATTATCTATTTCTGCAGCACCACTATGCCCTGGAAATTTCGCGTATATAATCACACACACACACACACACACACACACATATATATATATATATATATATATATATATTATATATAATATATATTGCGTATTTGGGTAGGTTTTGTTAAAGACCTTGGTATATTTATTTATGATCTTTAGTTGTAAACGTTCAAGCCTTCTAGTCGTAAGATTGGAATCCATATGGATGCATCTTACCCAAGCGCTTTCAACCATTTTGCTGATTGTCCTTAGGAGATTGTAAGTTGTTTGGTTACAAACAAATTTTATAATTGAGAATGGCGACAATTTACCCATCGCAGCCAATGTATAATATATCGGAGGCGCGTGATATAATTGTTGCCGTCGCAGTTGGGCACTATCTGTGAGGAAAGTAGTGCCATGACGTAATTTACTCTACAAGAAATTTTAAAACGGCATGCTCTACTTCGTAGCATCTAAATCGGAAGGTCCAATACGAAGATTTCAAAGTATTTGGGTATTAATCTGTGGATAGTATAAAGATTCAAAAAGAAGATAAGTCTAATGATGATTACGATTATCACGGGTATAAGATGCACGAGAAATCACCACTATTATTTATAGACTTATACCAATAGAATTAACAGGCACTCACGATAATAAGAGCCAATCAAAAACGAGCCCAGAAAAGCATTTAAGATCTTTTGCAAGTTGCTAACTGGACGTAATACCAGATGGACTACGACTGGATTCTCTTCTACAAGTACATTCTTGTTCTACCTAGGATTCTACTTCTGTGACGACACCCTTTTCTACCATTGGATTAACCAATAGGAGACCAAACGCCTAAAATGGCGTCCAGAATTGTAACAAAGATGGAGAACTCAAAGAAAGACGTCGGTCTGTTCTGACTCCACAAGATGTACCGATTGCTAGTTGTTTGGTGCAATATTTAGTCATTTGGATTGTTTTTTCTGGACCATGTCACCAACAGGCACCCCAGCCGAGATCGGCTGGGGTGCCTATTGGTGACTTAGTCCTTTTTTCTTTCGTGGTTTATTCGATTAGGAAAGTCTTTTTAGCAGGTTTTCTAAGGTTAGTGCATCTCTGATAGCCAACGCACAATGAAGATGAGAACAATAGTCCGAATAATCCAAATAATAGTAACCATCAAGCCTCATCTCAAAAATTCCGAGAAACCCCCCGAAAAAAAATGTTTGATATAATTCCGATTCAGCTGTTGAATTTCAGCCAAAGCGAGAGAGCAAGTGGGGACGTATGAAATGAACACGGTTACCCGAGTTCAAATTCAGGATAAGGCTGGCTGCAATTTGCATCGCACTAATACAACTATTCTCCCCCTAGCTATATGAATAAAGAGGACGAGAGACTAGGCTGTTTAACCTTGGTAAGACCAACTGACTATGAAAAGGAAAACTCTGGATTAAAACTTGTTGAAACTCCGCTTCAGAAATTTACCTTGGGTGACATCCGACTCGTGTATATATATATATATATATATATATATATATATATATATGTGTGTGTGTGTGTGTGTGTGTGTGTGTGTGTGTGGTACAGCCATACAGCAGCACCGATACAACCACAGCCTGGAAGAATCGTCTCTTTAGCTTGTCGGGGAGATCGAATTTCCATATGACTGATAATTTGTTGATGGCCAGCCATGCCTTTCCTATTCGAGTGTTAACATCGCTTTCTGTGGATGAGATATTACTACCTAGGTATGTGAATTGGTCCACCGACTTAAGAGGCTTGCCGTCACGTGTGGAGATGTCTCCTTTCTTTTTGAAGCTCATGAACTCAGTTTTATCAGAGTTCACATATAGGCCGACGCTCTTTGCTGCCTTCTCCAGGCTGTGCAGGAGTGCCGGTGTATCTGCAAGAAGTGCGAGATCATCAGCATAGTCTACATCTGTGACAGTTTAGATGGGAGCTGCACCAGAATGCTGCGAGCGGTCCTGAATAAGTCGTGGAAGCAGCACCCCACAAAAAGGCAACTGTATGGCCACCTGCCCCCATCTCACAAACCATACGAGTAAGACGAGCTTGGCATGCAGGACACTGCTGGAGAAACAAGGACGAGATCGTAAGCGACATACTATTATGGAAGCCAGCACATGGACACGCTAATGGGAGCCGCCCAGTCAGGACCTACATTCACCAACTATGTATGGATGCTGGCTGCTGCGCGGAGGAACTCCCAGAGTCGATGAATGATAGGGAAGGTTGGCGAGAGATTGTCATGGATATGCGTGCAAACTGCGCGACATGATGATGATGATGATATATATGTATATATATATATATATATATATATATATATATATATATATATATCGTGCTGGATTGCGCCGACATGAACAGCATGTTCTCTATTCTCTGTGAGAGGCACCTTCGTTAGCTTTGAAATGTCAGGCGAATGGAAAATGAACGCATCCCCAAAAGATCTTTTGTACGGTGGATTAGTAAAAGGCTCCGGATCGGTTGGTAGACCACGCCTACGATTTAAAGATGTCTGCAGGAGAGTTATGAGGATATGCCATATTGACACAAACACATGGGAGGTAGATGCAAAAAATACAGCGACCTGGCGCCTTAACTTTAAGCAAGGCACGGAGAGGGGTGGGGCAGAGAGGAGAGTATCCTCGACAGAAAAGAGAGTCAGAAAGAAAGAGAAAAGCCAGCAGCCCCAGAAAGCATTGTGCATTCAGTGCACCAAAGACTGTCACTCAAGAATTGGCCTGCGGAGTCACTTGCGCAGATGCAGATATTTTTTTCATTTTGGACACTATGCCATTGTCCTTACTGGACGGAAAGGATCCAATATATATATATATATATATATATATATATATATATATATTTGTCTGTGTGTATGTGCTTGTTTGGTTTATATTAACTGTATCAACTGTAAGGGAAAATAGTCAGGGTGTGTAGAGGGAGTGTATCCATCGATCGCCTTCGGTGGGGGGAATAATCATCATTTTCTTTTATAGATATTCTTTGGGGAGGCGCGTTGTGTAATGGTTATCGTCGTAAGAAATGGACTCGTCGACCCGAGTTAAAATTCTGGACGAGACTGTTGGCATTTCACATAGTGTTAATACACTTGGAAAAGGTATTCACCCAATTGCTCTCTTTCAGGGTATGAGTAAATAGTAGGGCAGACTGGGCTTTATACCTTGGCTAGGTAAACACTTTAGGCAAAGGAAAACTCTGAATTCACTCCTATGAAACCCCGCTTAAGAAATTGACTTTGTGTCACAACCTGTGGGGGGGGGGCTGGTGAATATATATATATATATATATCTTATTATAATGGAGATGGAGATTGTGGGTTTGTCTGTCTGTAACCGAAACTATATTACTATTCAAGTCACAACTCCCTTTGTTATTTACATCACATTCTCCATGATTTTATTTTTATTTAAACCTCAATTATTAATAAAATTGTTTTACATCATTAAGAATGTTGACCATATCTACATACTAATAACATGCAATTGTATTTATATATACAACAAAATAGCGGATTACAGTGTGAATGGGAAGGCTAATTTGCATATTGATCTTTAAAAATTTGATTTTAATAAATATATGCTAGGTATTATTGATTTCTAATTGTTTGTTTTTATCTTATTGAATATGAGCAAAAATCTTGGGGATAAATCTTTTAAAAAATCCATTAACAAGAAATAATTGTAATATTATTCTTTACTTCCTATTTTAACTAAATAGTTAAATTAGGAAAATTTACCAATGAAAGACGGGAGTAAGGGAAAATGATGGAAGATTAGTTTCAAAGTTGTTCTATTTTTCAATCATACCCCCTCTGTTCCAAATCTTTTTATCTGCATTCGTATTCAGTTTCATTAGCCTTTCTAATTTAATATGATATTTTATTATATTAAAACTTAAATACTTGCACCCGGAGGGTGCATGTATTTGCTAGTATATATAAAAGATCTTTGGATTTTGTTTATTTTAGAAGCATTGTTGAATAAAGTATATATATTAATATTTTTATATTTTTGCTTGAAGGCAATTACAATGCGCATATCGCATAAAATTCGATAATTATAGAAGATATAATGACAAGTGAATTTCGCAAAGATCCTGCTGAAGTCTCGGTTTCGATTTCTGTCGGAAGAAAATCGTTTGTATATATCGCTGATGAGACTTAATAAAGTTGAAACAGTCTGTACGATATTCTACACACCGAGTAATTCTTTGCGAAATTCACTTGTCATTATTATCTTCTATGATTATCGAATTTTATGCGAGATGCGCATTGTAATTGCCTTCAAGCAAAAATATAAATATTAATATATATATATATATATATATATATATATATGTGGGGGGGTATTTTTTGTTTTTGTTTAATTTGGGGCGAAAGTTATTATGTTGGGAGGACTTATTATCGCTGGGGTCTGCTTTGTTTAGCGTATTCAATATATATATTGAATATATTTAATATTTTAATACCGGTGTTGAATCTTATTTTATTTATGTTTGATTGTTTGTCTTTCTAGCTGATTGCTTCGAGGATCTGTTGACGCCTTCTTCAGTTATTTTTGTAATAGGATGTTTGTGTTATTAGCGAGGATTGTCCAATAACAAACCTTTCCAACAGAATAACTTTCACAGCCAAATGAAACAAAAACATACAATACCTACCAAAAGAAATAATAATCCCTCCGAAGACGATCGATGGATACAATGAAAAGCGCCCCGTATGGCACCTCATCGAGATGTCAACACAAAAAGTAGCAAGAAAGCTAGAGAAAAACAAACAAAAAAGATAATTAAAAAGAAAAGATTCTATAGTCTTTAGTCAAACATTCTCTCTGTTTGTATCTCTCCTCTCTCTCTCTCTCTCTCTCTCTCTCTCTCTCTCTCTATATAATATATATATATATATATATATATATATATATATATATATATATATATGACGGATAAACATCTGAAACCATTGGTAAGACGAACTTTGTATTGGTGACTTAAATAAATAAATAAATACAGCACTTAAAGACATAATTGAGCAATTTATAATCATTTCTCCAATATTAATAACAAAAATTTAATTATATATATATATATTATATATATATATATATATATATATATATATATATATATCATTTGTATCATTTTCAAAAGCAATTTTATTTACTGGAGGAATGCCATAGCAAGAAACCGAACGGTTGTAATAATTGTTCCAATGATAATAAAAAAAAGTTAAACCTTTATTTATATATATATATATATATATATATATATATATATATATATATATATATTAATGGTAAAATATATCCCATGGTATGTAGAAATAAGAAAAAACGCAGTAATCCAAAAGAGAAATTTATTTTGAAATGGTGAAGTCGATTTTAAAATATTTTGTTTTTTTAACCGAAACGTTTTGTTTTGTTTTCTTTTTAAATTTCTAAACCGAAACGTTTTAATGTCGATTTTACCATCTAGAAATAAATCTATCTTTAGAATACTTTATTTTTTCTACAAAGGCACAAGAACCCCCACACACCATGCACGCACACACACACACACACACACACACACACACACACACACACACACACATATATATATAGTTTTTTTCCATGTGTGGTTTAACCAAGCTGATGCAGGTAGACCATAAGGAGAGCTCAATGTAATATACCACTAGCTCTTACTGTATTCAATTTTATTCTAGTTTACTCTATATCATTCAAATAGTCCGGAACTTAAATTCTTATCTTATATTAATCTTAAGTTTATTCTTTATCCTTAGTTTATTCTCTAACACTTTACCTTTACAATCTACCTCCCACCCCTTATTTGCTTCTTATTTTTATTTTTATTAGATTTTTATTTTTTAAATTTTTTATTTTATTTTATTTTTGATCAATTTTTATTTTTTATTCCTTTACTTTATTTTTATTTTAATTTTTATTTCTTTACTTTTATTTCTTTACTTTTATTTCTATATTATTTTGTTATCTTTCTTTTTCTCTTTTTTCTTTTTGTCTTTCTTTTTCTCTTTCTTTTTCTTATTTTTAGCCTTTAAACTCTGCTCATTTTGTATATACACTCTTACAACTATTTCCCCAAGAAATCTGTCCCCATCTAAGCCACACCTCATCCAAAACATAGACCTCCCCGCCTCATTCAAAGAAACTAACCCTGCCCATTCCAAAATAAGACACCAACCCTCCCTCCCCTAAATTGATAGATTTAAAAGAGATGTTACTTTGGGAAATTCTCAGTAAGAGTCATGTTCTTGTGATTACCTGAAGATGCCGTATTAATACGGTTGAAATGAATTATTGTAATGAAGCAAGTTTTGAGTTTCTTCTTCATTTACTAAATATATATATATATATATATATATACATATATATATATATATATATATATATCAGTGCCTTAAAAAAACCTACCAATGGATTTATAATAAAAAAATATATAAATTTTACAATACGATGGAGGCAAAGGCGATAAAACGAGTAGCTAGGAAACTAGTTTTGATCCTCGCTCAACAAAGCTAGTAAATGGGACAAGTAAGAAAAATAAAACAAGAAAAGAAAAGAACAATTTCTTTTCTTTTCTCCTAAAAGGGGAGGAAAAGCAGACTTACAGATTGATAATATTCAAATAAGTAAGCCCTCTCTTTGTTTACAAAGAGCAGGCTTATTGGTCAGAATATATAACGTCTCTTTTAATTTTAAAATTTTAATGTGATAAAATGAGTGCGACTTGCCCTCAAAAGAGAACCAGTCAGCACTCAATGAGTTAGCGCAGCATTCGGCTTTTTATAAGGTGTTCTTCTATGGAGGAACCATAAGTATTCCTCAGTATATCATTAGGACTGACGGTTCCATATCTAGGGACATGTTGTTTGATTCGAACATCCAGTCGCTGGTTTGCCCCCTTCTATTGTAAAATATATACATTTTTTAAACAATGAAACCATTAGTGGGTCTTTTTAAAAGATATAATAATATTTTGTACACCTAAAAAAATGTACAAATATATATATATATATATATATATATATATATATATATATATATATATATATATATAAGAAATGGATATATATATATATATTTAAGAAATGGATATATATATATTCATTTCTTAAATAAATGTTGTTATACATTGTATTGAGCACTTTGTATTTGTTTTTTCACGGTCTTAACCCCTGGATACTGTGCGCTCCCAACGATCGTACCCGTACCCACTGGTAAGCCACTACTCATACATAAATACATATATATATATATAATATATATATATATATATATATATATAGGACCATATTACCTTTTGGCCCACCTTTTTGATCTCGATTAAGAAAGGACATGTTTTTCATTTACACTGTCAATATGCGGTTGTTTGTTAGGGGTTAGGCTTAGGGTTAAGGGTTAGTTTTATAAATTGTTTAAATCTAAAAATCGTCTGTTAAAACAACAAAAAGTTGTGCCTAAAGATCATATAGTCCTATATGTATATATGTATATATATATATATGTGTGTGTGTGTGTGTGTGTATGTGTGTGTGTGTGTGTAATTTTTTTTGAGAGGATAGAAAAAGGAGAGATGCCCAAGGAGGCATAACAAACGAATAATGATGATGCCTAATAGATAAGTAGATATACGTTAGCCAAAACGTTTGCCCCATTGTAGTCACAAAAAGATAAGTAAAAACATCTATGGATAAATTTACATTACACTCATTTCCAATGCAGTTAACAAAAAAATGGCTAATGATAAATTTCGATTCTTCCTCGTAGAATTCTGTAATAGCTAAAATAAAAGATGAGAACGATGTTCTTTCTGCCGAGTCCCAAGAGGAAGTGATCGACAGCGCCAGGGAGAGACAAGAAGTCTACAATGGTTCCACATGGCAGAATATCAAGTCCATCAACAAGTGATTCTATCTTTTTCTGGCAAAATATTCTTAACATGATGGATGAATACCTGTCTTCATTAATACGTCAACAATCTGGATATTGGTCGGAATTCAGTCAATATATGAATTTGACTTTTTTGGCAGCAGTTCTTCGAAAATCCCTACATCCAAAATGGTTTCAAGTAATTATTCCAAAATATCTTATTATAATGGAGATTGTGGGTTTGTCTGTCTGTAACCGAAACTATATTACTACATAAGTCACAATTCCCTTTGTTATTTACACACATTCTCCATGATTTTATTTTTTATTTAAACCTCAATTATTAGTAAAATTGTTTTACATCATTAAGACTGTTAACAATATCAACATGCTAATAACATGCAATTATATTTATATATTCAACGAAATAGCGGTTTACAGTATGAATGGAAAGGCTAATTTGCATATTGATCTTTAAAAAATTTGATTTTAATAAATATGTTCTTAGTATTATTGATTTCTAATTGTTTGGTTTTATCTTAATAAATATGAGCAAAAATCTCGGGGATAAATCTTAACAGAAATCTATTAACATAAAGAAATAACTGTAATTTTATTCTTTTCTTCCTATTTTAACTAAATAGTTAAATTAGGGAAATTTACCACTGAAAGACGGGAGTAAGGGAAAATGGTGGAACAGTTAGTTTCAAAGTTGTTCTATTTTCCGATTATACCCCCTCTGTTCCAAATATTTTTATCTGAATTCTTAATCATTTTCATTAGTCTTTCTAATTTAACATGATATTTTATTATATTAAAACTTAAATACTTGCACCCGGAGGGTGCATATATTTCTAGTTCTTATAATAAATATAGATATTATGGTTTCAAGTTACTAATCTAATATCTCTATATTGATAATTATGTTTCTTAATTGAACGACCTTTATCATCTTGCAACAAATTTTGGTTAAAAATGAGAAAAAAATATCAAGATATTGATTAATCATAGGCAATTGCGGGAGTGAACAATGAAATTATGACCGTTGAATACAGTTTCGCAGTGAAATTGAACGCCATGTAATTGATTGCGTCATTCGAAAGTTAAATGTCAAACACGATGTTATTGAATGCTGAACGTGATTGTTAACGTGGAAAAAACATGTGTGCAGAATAGGTGTTATATTCCCCTTTTTACTCGGGTGTATATAATCGTGGAGAGAGACAGACAGACAGACAGAGACTTGTTAGATTAGACAGGAGATCGTCTTACTTGATTCATTACTTGTTACTCTGGTGATTCGTCTAACCCGTTGCTGCTAACTGCTTCATTTCTGATTACTGCTTCTCTGATTGGTTCACCATTTTCTTCTCTAGAATGGTTTCAAGTAACTTAATTGGTATCCTTCCGTCCCCTAAAGACGATGGCGTAGTGTCCACTTTAAAAATTTAAAAATCTGCAACTGCGTGAGTGCCATTTTTTTAATGGCAATCTCTGATGCAGTGACTGAGTACACTTCGAATGCCCAGGTCGAATGCCTTCGTTAGGTCTATGAATGCGGTGAAGAGTGGCATCTGCTGTACTGGCACTTTTCCTGCAGCTGGCGTAGTGAGAAGATCATGTCCACGGTTGCCTGGTTTGCTCGGAGACCACTGTGATTCTGGATAGATGCGAGATGCAAGCGTTTGCAGACGCGCCAGTGTAACACGCGCAAGACTTTTCAAACTATGCTGAGCAGGGAAATACCCCGGTAATTGTTGCTGTCACCCCGATCTCCTTGTTTGTGTATAAGGTGATGATCGTAGAGTCCCACTTGTCCTGAGGGATGTGTCCTTGTTCCCAGCAGCTGCAGAGTAGTCTGTGTAGTGGTTGGAGCAGCGCTGCCCCTCTGCCTTCAAGACCTTTGCTGGTATGCCGTCACTCCCGGTTGCTTTCCTATCAGCAAGGCGGTCCTCTCCATTTTCTAGTGGAAAACTACGTAGCCTAGGCAGGTTGTTATGGAGGATGAGCTGTCTCCCAAGTAGCAGATCCTCCCTCTCCACACAGCCGTTGTGGTCCAAAGGAAAGGTAGGAACCAATGTGGTTTGGCAACGACGGTGCTGCAAGAGTTGCTGGCAAGTAACTATTCCAAAGTATTCTTAAAACAAATATTGATTTTATGGTTTCAAGTAACGAGTCCAATATCTCTATATTGATAATTATGTTTCTTAATCGTACGGCCGTTATCATCTTGCAACAACTTTTGGTTAAAAATGAGACCGTCCAAATCGTCCAAGATGAAATGAAAAAATATAAAAACTGATTATCTGGTATTGCCTATCCGCCTAACTCTTATTTCTTATGAGTGTCGACACCTCAGCTAACCAATGGACCTCTTGATTAAACAAACTATAGAGATGAATATAACGGTTTCACTGAGGAGACCATTTGCTAATAGTATTTGCTCCATCTTTCCTCTGTGTAAGGAGAAATCGATAAACAAAAATGTTGCCTCGAGAATCGTTGCTCGAGTCCCTCCAATGATTCAATGAATAACACAAACCTGAGAAGTTATGGATCGATTTCTGTGAAACCTGTTTTTTATTTTTTGCTAAGGAATTTCTCAACTTTACATCAGATGCTATTGAGAAGAAGGGTATTATAAACTTTTGCAGCTATGACACTAAGACTTATACCTCTGTAGTTCTTAGTGATTCCGAGGTCTTATTTCTATGGAAATGATAAGATGCAGCCATTTATCCACTTCTCTGCAAGAGATAAAAAATTATGTATATATAATTTATGTAATTTTATAATTTTATGTAATTTTATAGTTATTGAAGTCCTGTTGGTTGGGACTGTAGAATATGCTGATTGCACCTTCCCAGAGGAGTAAAAACCCCACCAAATTTGGCCACCTGTTTGCCGTGTGTGGCGACTTATGATGCTTGAGAACAGAATCCTGGTGGCTGAGCGGTCCATGATATGCAACACTTCCCTTTGGCTATTATTTGGGCAAGATAACCGGTTGTAGAGACCCCCCAATCAATCGGCTCGTTACGCCAAGGCCTAGTACCTATATGATTGTCCCAACCTATTTCTCTTATGGAAAACACCCAACCATTTGATCACATATGTGCTAGAAGACTGTGGCTGAGGGTTTTAGCGTCTTACGTATGGTGGAAAACTGCATCTAGTGAAGTTCCAATATTGGAGCTCTGGGGAGTGTGTACACCATTATTGCCATTACTCCCAGGTTCACTCTGACTCAGAATGGTTGTATCTCTTAAGGTCCCATCTATGGGTTAAATAGATTAAAAATGAGTTTTTATAAATAATTTTAAAAAGAGGTAAAAAATGAATACCCAACAAGAATGAATAAAATAAAAACGTCTTCGGTATAAAATAACCCAGCAAGAGTTGACATGTCGTAAAATCCAACCAACCAACTAACAAACGTATTTTTACTGTGTGATCTTCATATGTAATTCATTAAAATAATCTGGTAGATAAAAATATAATTAGTAAATGACTAATTCTATAAAAGTTGAACAGCAAAACTCCATCACTGCTATTACTCCCAGGTCCACCCAGACCCGGAATAGTAGTATCTATTAGGCTCTACCAGATCAAAAATAAGTTAAAAAATTATTTTTTAAAGAGTTAAAAAAATGAATGCCCAACAAGAATGAATAAAATAAAACGTCTTTGGCATGAAATAACCCAACAAGAGTTGATATGCCGTAAAATGAATAGTAGTATCTATTAGACTCTATCAGTGGGTGAAATAGATTAAAAATAAGTTTTGAAAATGATTTTTTTTAAGAGTTAAAAGATGAATCTCCAACAAGAATGAATAAAACAAAAACGTCTTTGGCATAAAATAACCCAAGGGTCGACATGCCGTAAAATCCAACCAACCAACACAGAAACGAACAAATCAACCAACCAACGAATTATTGCTATAAGATCTTCATATGAAATTCATTAAAATAATTCCGATATTAGGAAACTTTGGTAAATAAAAAAAACTTGATTAGTAATTGACTAATTCTATATAAGTTTAAATTCTTTAAGACAATAATTGATGAGAATGTCGAGTAATTTGATACGAAGGCATCGTGAAGATTTTTTTTTCTATTTTCCATGCCTTCCCTAATTTGGTTAGATGTTGTCGCTTTCTTCTAGCTTTGGCAAAAAGCCAAGATTTCTCACAATAGGAATCACTCCAGGGTATCTATCACTTCACAGTGCTGCATCTCTCGTCTCTTCAAAGTTCTTGTTAAAAGATTTGATTAAACTCGTGTTCGCTGTTAGCCTGGCAGTAACTAAAATACAACTGGTATGTTATCACTGCAGGTTAAGAAGGTATTCATCTTTTTTTTTCTTAGATGGTGTTGAGAGCACACTTTCTTTTTTCATGTAGTTACAATTTGCTCGATCTGGGTGGTTTTGTAAAAAGTTCTCATTTACCAACGTTACCTAGTTTGTACAAGTTTGACACAAGTGTTACATAATTTGTGGGTAGCCTACCAATTATGTTCGTAACTGTAGGTAGATTTCGAATTAAAATTCGTTGAAGGTTCAACATCGGAGGGGTTATATTAAAGATATGTATGGAAGTGCGTGGTGTAATGGTTAAAGTCATGGGAAATGGACTCGTCGCCCCGAGTTCAAATCATGGATGTGGTAATTGCATTTCACTTAGCGCTAATACCCTTGGGAAAGGTATGAATCCTACTCTCCCTCCAGCTATGGATAAATAGTAGGGTAGACCGGGCTCTTTAACCTTGGTTAGGCAACTGGTATAGGAGAAGGAAAACTCTGAATTCAAACCTGTTGAACTCCGCTTAAGAAATTGACCTTGTGTCACATTCTGCTCGTGCGGAGGAGTTGGTAAAATATATATATTAAAGATATGTAATGACCTTTACTTGACTCCCCGACTTCCGCCAATGGGAGGCGTAAGAACGGAAATTAAGTTTAATTAGTCAGATTTTGGCCGTTAGTCAGAAGGAACAGACGTAAGGATTTTTTTGCTCCAAAGATGCAAACTTCTCACCGCTTTTGGGTTTGGGGGATTTTGAATAAAGAATAGACGTCTTGTAAAACAAATAAATCTTGCTTATGGGTAATTCCATGTCAAATCATCCAGGCCATGTCACCCACCCCCTTCAATTTTTCTGACATTTTGTACAGGTGTTGACTATTTTAAAGTTAGACAACCCCCAAAATTTGAGTTTCCAATTCCAAGAATCGGCGAAGTTACGTAGATTTTTAATACTCCAAATTTCGACTTTTTGTAATCTATATTTTCTGTAAAATGAGTTCTAGAGCTTCCCTACTCCTAAAAATTGGTTTATATAAGTATTTTTGCCCGGGGAATCCAAAAATGTTATCATAAATGTTATTTTAAATTATTAAGGATTTCTTATTTGCAATTTTAACTGATGTTATAGTTTCGGATCTGGTAAAACACCAAACTTTCTTTCTGGTACTAATAATGTTCAATGTGTGTGAAATAATAATAGAAAAAAATGTCTTAGATTCAGTGCTTCATTGGATTATTGATCTTGCTATGAAAAAATTTTTAAAAATTAATAACTTAAAATCGGTTGATTTTCATACAATTTCGATAGCATTTTTTGATTTCTTGGTCAAAAATACTTTTATAAACCAATTTAAAAATATATTAAATAATATATATATATATAATATATATATATATAATATATATATATATATATATATATGATTTTTTTGGATGTTTGTTTATTTAGAAACGTTGCTGAATAAAGTATATATTAAATTTTTACTTGAAGGCACTTACAACGCATGTATCGCATAAAATTCGATACTTTTTCTTATAAAAAATGAACTTTTTGGCAAGTGTAATCCCGGCAAAGGATGGCCCGGTGTGTAGAATACCGTACAGACTGTTTCGACTTTATTAAGTCTCATCAGCGGTATTCTACACACCGGGCCATCCTTTGCCGGGATTACACTTGTCAAAAAGTTCATTTTCTATAAGAAAAAGTATCGAATTTTATGCGATACATGCGTTGTAAGTGCCTTCAAGTAAAAATTTAATATATAATATATATATACACAATATATATATATATATATATATATATATATATAATATATATATATATATAAATGTTTAAATTTGAATAATATTTTAAATAATATATATTTAAATAAGATATTTAAATAAGATATTTAAATGGTCTAGACTATATTAGACAATATATTTAATATAGACTAGAAAATTTTTGTTCTATTTTTATTCTATTTTAGATATTAAATTCAAACATATACATTTTGAATATATCCGGTTAAAAATTAAATTCAAAAGATACATTGTAACTTTGTTAGCTTGAAATTGTAAACTCATATTTACCACATTTGAGGGATTCTGGTAAAAAAATTTTCAGGTTTTTAATTCATTTTTATCTGTGCCTTCTCTGTCCGATGAGACTGAACTTAGGGAGTTTTAGGAATTTATTTATATTTCTAAAAGCCTTTTTAGTTTTGGTCGAAATAAATTTATTACAGAATGACGGTTTATTGAGTTTTTCCTTCCTTTCAAAGGTATATATATATATATATATATATATATATATATATAATATATTTATATTAATGTATAGTTTACTATATTCATAAGTAAAAAGGATTCAATATCATTTGTAGAGCATGTATATCTAATTTAGGGTAGTTGAGATGTCAACGGTGCTTGGTAACTGATAGTTTTTCGCCTATGCAATTTTCATACCAAGAAGCTGTCAATTACCAGGCATTATTGACTTCATATCTTCACTACCCTTGTTACATAATCTCTATATTTTTTTTGAGTCCCCAATTTGCAGTTGGACGTCGGGCAGAGCAGTCGGCCATTTTATGCTCTGCCTAAACTGGAACTCACGCGCGCTATGTTAGTTAGCAGATGTCTGGGTTCGGGATTTACCAAATAAAGTAACATCAAAGTAAATCGAAGTCTTGTGTTTATTATCTAAAAACTAACAATGACACAGGGCTTCTGATAATGAGAAATCCCTAACAGAAACCAGACCGAAGTCCCCAAGTCAACACCAGACGCAAGATCTTAGAAGATGCCAGACCAAGTCAAGATAGATGATAGAAATACCAAAGACGATCAGAATACTAAAGACGGCCAAGAAATAGAATTAAAGAAAGAGGTATGCAACATTATAATTATTTAGTGCCAGTGAAGAAGGCGCTATGCAACACCCTAACTTATATATATATATATATATATATATATATAAATATATATATATATATAATCATCATTATCATGTCGCACACGCATCACGGATGATTATAGTGGTACCTTGACTTACAAGTTTAATTCATTCAGCTCGTAATTCAATTTTCTCATTAATCAAATCTATTTTCCGCATTGAAATTACATTAAATGCTATTAATCCGCCTGTTAGTACATATATGAAACAAGCGTAGTGGTATTGCCATAAGAGTATTAAGGTCCGGACAATCATATAGGTGCTAGGGCTTGACATCACAATCCGCTTGATCACTCGTCTAGCTCACGTAAGGGTCGGGGTGGGACCTGGACTGAGCAGCCATTAGGATTTTGTTGTTACGGGACGCCGACAACGGCCAACAGGTGGCACCATTGGTGTTTACCACTCTGCAGAGGTACAGTCGTAATGTTCTACAGCCTCAACCGTCAGGGCGGTTCAACGATGATGTCATATAATAAATTTCACAGTTACAAAAGTCTGATTATTGAAACAAGTAATTAGCCAACGGAATGTCGCCAAGGGCGCCAAGAATCAGGTGCAGCGCCGCCAGCAATTTTACCTGGAGTTTTCTGTATTTCCTCAAAGAAAATGTGAAAGTTATCGTTAATATAAGTGGAGTACATTGACTATCATCGTTTAATAATCTACTAAGCATAACCTAGTTTGACACAAGACAATGGGGCAGCTATAATAATCGAAGTTATTAAAACTGGTCTGCTAGTGCATTACAAACAATTTACTAATATTATTTTAGTTTGACATAAGGCCATATGTGTGGAGGCGCGTGGTGTAATGCGCGTGTAATCATCGTTGAAAATGAATTCGGCGACCCGATTTCAAATCATGGAAGAGGCTCTTTGCATTTCATATATAGTTGGAGGCATGTTTTTACCAAAGGTATTAACCTTTGGTAAAAGTATGCCTCTGTCTATTCTCCCTCACCCTCCAGCTATGTATGAGAAGTCGGGTAGACTGGGCTCTTTACCTTGGTTAGGCAACCTGTCTAAGGAAAAGAAAAAACTCTGAATTCAAACCTGATTTACCTTAAGAAATGGACCGTGTATCGCATTCTACTGGTGCGGTTGCTAAAATATATGGAGAGATTCGTAAAAACTCGTTGAACAAATGCCAATTCATTAACAATGGTTTCTAGGCCTAATGTCATCAAATATGACAGCTTAGATTAAGTTTGTATTGGTTTCAATATTCCTATGTGATACGGATAATATATGATTCCATGTAAATACAGTGATACCTTGACATCGTAGTTTATTTTTCTCGCTCATAAAACTGCAATTTTGTGTACAAATGTTTTTACCCATTGAAATATGACTGAAAATGCCAGTAATCCATTCTAAGTCCTCTCCATAAAAAACTATTTGAAATGCATTTTTAAATAAGGAAAACAGCAATGTATTGGATAAGACATATATAATAGAAATATAATGAATTATGTGCTCTAATTAATGTTTAATTATTTGTGGATATGATTTTTTTCGTGTCCGGGTTAGCTCAGTTGGTAGAGCATACGCTGAAACCACTAGGTTCCTAGTTCGATTACAGCCACCTCTCGCCAAATGCAGCATATGAGTAGCACAGGGATTGTGCGGTTAAAGTAAGGAAGTTGTGGGTACTGTGGCGCTCCACCTCAAGATGCCCATAAACAAATATCCTTGGTCTAGCACTAGTGAAAAGAAGGATAGACTCCCTGCGCTGATTGCTGATAACGCGACTTAGGCCGCCCCGACGACTTACTTTTTACTTTACTGAACATAATGCCCATAGGTATGGAGTCGCGTGGTGTAATACTTATCGTTTAGGGATGGACTCGTAATCGGTTCAAATCCTGGACGGCAGACGCTTTGCATTTCACATAAGCGCTAATACCCTTCGTAAAAGTATCCTCCAGCCTATTCTGCTTCATAGCTATGGATAAATAATCGGGCAAACTGATCTCTTTAACTTTGGTTATTGGTTGTAAGGAAAGCTATTTTCCCTACAAGAAAGTTGGACTCGTCCAACAAACCCATAAATTATACGGACTACATAGTAGAAAGTAGAGTTTGAAGTAGAGACAGTGGCTACAGAGAATTAATTACTGTTGTGGAAACGTTTGCGTGTTGGATCCTATTATCTCAAAAAGAGATAAACATATGTTAAGCTTTATTCCGATTTCAATGTTGTTATTTGATCATTTAGGAATACCTTTACGTAACGCCAGTCTAGGCCGAGGAAAACATAAAAATTCAAAAACGCCGAAAAATTAACCTTCTACTCCGCTTAATAAATTGAAACGTGTATTACATCTCAATTTAAGAAGATTCAAAGTCCATAGGTTTGTAAAACATTAAAATATCTTATATATAAAGGCAGTTGTGTGGTATACGTATGTCCCGGAGGAAACTTCGAAAAATAAACAAATTAACGAAAAGTAAATTAATATATAGAGACATTAAATATCAACCAGGGCTTGGTTTTTGTGAGCAAAAATTATAGAGATTTGATTTATATTTCGAGGAAAGATAATTAAGAATATAAAATTTGAATACAGCATGGAATTTTTTTTTCATTTAATATTTTAGATAGTAGACATTAACATTTTTTTGCAGTGGTAGCTGGATCAATGCAAGGTCTATTTTTTTACATAGGGATTTACATGGGGCAATCCCACGAGGATTCAACTCCAACGATTCAGTAATAATGGGATGCTGCAGGACTATAATTTTTAAAAAATACGCAGGCGAGGCCGGGTAGCCGCTAGCTAAGTTATTAAAATAAAGTGTATTTTCTTTTTTAATGAGCATTGTCCACTCATTTTCGTTAGTTTTTCCTAATTTTAATATATTTCCATTACATTGAAACTTAAATACTTATGCCCTGAGGGCGCATAATTCTTGCTAGTTTTTTTTTCCTTTTAATTAAAGATTAAGCTTTCCTTTGATTATTTAGTGACGATCGTACGTCAATATTATTTTCTTTTTTGTTTTTTTTGATTACCATCTTCCCACTCAATTAACATTACGTGGCGATCTTTGTGTAATGGTAATTATCGTGAATATGAAACACGGCAGTTTAAGAAAGTCGCGGTACACACTTAATGTTAATGAGTGGGAAGATGGTAATAAAAAAAACAAAAAAAAATAATATTGAGTACGATCGTCACTAAATAAATCAAAGGAAAGCTAATCTTTTAATTAAAAAGAAAAAAAAAAACTAAGCAAGAATATGCGCCCTCAGGGCATAAGTATTTAAGTTTCAATGTAATGAAATATATTAATTAGAAAAACTAACGAATGAGTGACAATGCTCATAAAAAGAATACACTTATTTTAATAACTAGTAGCGGCTACCCGCGCCTCGCCTGGGTATTTTTAAAAATTTAGTCCTGCAGATCCATTATTACTGAATGTGAGTTGAATCCTCGTGGGATGCCCCATGTAAATCCCTATGTAAAAAATAGACCTTGGCATTGATCCAGCTACCTGAAAAAAATGTTAATGTCTACTATTAAAATATTAAATGAAAAAAATCCATGCTGTTATTCAAATTTTATATTCTAATTATCTCGAATATAAAATCAAAATCTCTTATTATTTTTTGCTCAAAACCAAGCCTGGTGATATTTAATGTCTCTAATATATTTACTTTGTCTTTTGTTAATTGTTTATTTTTCGAAGTTTCCTCCGGACATACGTATAACAACAACTGCCCTTTATATATATAGATATTTTAATTGTTTTACAAACCTATGGACTTTGAACTCTTCTTAATGAGATGTAATACACGTTCAATTTATTAAGCGGAGTTTAGAAGGTTTGAATTTTCGAGTTTTTGAATTTTTATGTTTTTCCCTCGCAGACGGTTACGTAAAGGTATTGTCTAAATGATCAAATAACAACATTGAAATCGGGAATAAAGCTAACATATGTTTATCTCTTTTGAGATAAATAGGATCAACACGCGAACGTTTCCACAACAAGTAATTAATTCTCTGTAGCCACTGGTCTCTACTCAAACTCTATCTTCTACTATGTAGTCCGTATAATTTATGGGTTTTGTTGGACGAGTCCAACTTTCTTGTAGGGAAAATAGCTTTCCTTACAACAATAACCAAAGGTTAAAGAGATCAGTTTGCCCGATTATTTATCCATAGCTATGAGCAGAATAGGTGGAGGCATACTTTTACGAAGGGTATTAGCGCTATGTGAAATGCAAAGCGTCTGGTCCAGGATTGAACTCGATTTACCGAGTCCATTCCCTAAAACGATAAGTATTACAACCACGCGACTCCATACCTATGGCATTATGTCAGTAAAGTAAAAAGTAAGTCGTCGGGGCGCCTAAAGTCGGTATCAGCCAATCAGCGAGGGAGTCTATCCGCTTTTCACTAGTGCTAGACCAAGGAGATTGTTTTGGCATCTGAGGTGGAGCGCCACAGCTACCATCAACTCCTTACTTTACCGCACAGATCCCTGTGCTACTCATATGCTGTTTGGGCGAGGGGCTGTATCGAACTAGGAACCTAGTGGTTTCTAGCCGTATGCTCTACAAAACTGAGCTAACCCGGACACGAAAAAATCATTCAACAAATAATTAAACATTAATTAGAGCACATAATTCATTATATTCTATTATATTATGTCTTTATCCAATACATTGCTGTTTTCCTTATTTAAAAATGCATTTCAAATAGTTTTTTAGGGGAGGACTCTAGAATGGATTACTGGCATTTCAGTCTATTTTCAATGGGTAAAACATTTGATACACAAAATTGAGTGTATGAGCGAGAAAAAATTAAACTCGAATGTCAAGGTATCACTGTATTTACATGGAATCATATAATTATCCGTATCACATAGGAATATTTGAAACCATACAACTTAATCTAAGCTGTCATATTTGATGACATAGGCTAGAAAACCATTGTTAATGAATTGGATTGTCAACGAGTTTTACGAATCTCTCCATATATTTTTAGCAACCGCACCAGTAGAATGCGATACACGGTCCATTTCTTAAGGTAAATCAGGGTTTGAATTCAGAGTTTTTCTTTTCCTAGACAGGTTGCCTAACCAAGGTTAAAGAGCCAGTCTACCCGACTCTCATACATAGCTGGAGGGAGAATAGACAGAGGCATACTTTTACCAAAGGTTAATACCTTTGGTAAAAACATGCCTCCAACTATATATGAAATGCAAAGAGCCTCTTCCATGATTTGAAATCGGGTCGCCGAATTCATTTTCAACGATGATTACACGCGCATTACACCACGCGCCTCCACACATATGGCCTTATGTCAAACTAAAATAATATTAGTAAATTGTTTGTAATGCACTAGCAGACCAGTTTTAATAACTTCGATTATTATAGCTGCCCCATTGTCTTGTGTCAAACTAGGTTATGCTTAGTAGATTATTAAACGATGATAGTCAATGTACTCCACTTATATTAACGATAACTTTCACATTTTCTTTAGAGAAATACAGAAAACTCCAGGTAAAATTGCTGGCGGCGCTGCACCTGATTCTTGGCGCCCTTGGCGACATTCCGTTGGCTAATTACTTGTTTCAATAATCAGACTTTTGTAACTGTGAAATTTATTATATGACATCATCGTTGAACCGCCCTGACGGTTGAGGCTGTAGAACATTACGACTGTACCTCTGCAGAGTGGTAAGACACCAATGGTGCCACCTGTTGGCCGTTGTCGGCGTCCCGTAACAACAAAATCTAATGGCTGCTCAGTCCAGGTCCACCCCGACCCTTACGTGAGCTAGACGAGTGATCAAGCGGATTGTGATGTCAGCCCTAGCACCTATATGATTGTCCGGACCTTAATACTCTTATGGCAATACCACTACGCTTGTTATCATATATGTACTAACAGGCGGATTAATAGCATTTAATGTAATTTCATGCGGAAAATAGATTTGATTAATGAGAAAATTGAATTACGAGCTGAATGAATTAAACTTGTAAGTCAAGGTACCACTATAATTCATCCGTGATGCGTGTGCGACATGATAATGATGATTATATTATATATATATATATATAATATATATATATATATATATATATTATATATAAGTTAGGGTGTTGCATAGCGCCTTCTTCACTGGCACTAAATAATTATAATGTTGCATACCTCTTTCTTTAATTCTATTTCTTGGCCGTCTTTAGTATTCTGATCGTCTTTGGTATTTCTATCATCTATCTTGACTTGGTCTGGCATCTTCTAAGATCTTGCGTCTGGTGTTGACTTGGGGACTTCGGTCTGGTTTCTGTTAGGGATTTCTCATTATCAGAAAGCCCTGTGTCATTGTTAGTTTTTAGATAATAAACACAAGACTTCGATTTACTTTGATGTTACTTTATTTGGTAAATCCCGAACCCAGACATCTGCTAACTAACATAGCGCGCGTGAGTTCCAGTTTAGGCAGAGCATAAAATGGCGACTGCTCTGCCCGACGTCAACTGCAAAATTGGGGACTCAAAAAAAAATATAGAGATTATGTAACAGGGTAGTGAAGATATGAAGTCAATAATGCCTGGTAATTGACAGCTTCTTGGTATGAAAATTGCATAGGCGAAAAAACTATCAGTTACCAAGCACCGTTGACATCTCAACTACCCTAAATTAGATATACATGCTCTACAAATGATATTGAATCCTTTTTACTTATGAATATAGTAAATATACATTATATTATATATATAATATATATATATATATATATATATATATATATATACCTTTGAAAGGAAGGAAAACTCAATAAACCGTCATTCTTGTAAATAATTTATTTCGACCAAACTAAAAAGGCTTTTAGAAATATAAATAATTCCTAAAACTCCCTAAGTTCAGTCTCATCGACAGAAGGCACAGATAAAATGAATTAAAACCTGAAAATTTTTTTACCAGAATCCCTCAATGTGGTAAATATGAGTTTACAATTTCAAGCTAACAAAGTTAAATGTATCTTTTGAATTTAATTTTTAACCGGATATATTCAAAATGTTATGTTTGAATTTAATATCTAAAATAGAATAAAAAATAGAACAAAAATTTTCTAGTCTATATAAATATATTGTCTAATATAGTCTAGACCATTTTAAATATCTTATTTAAATATCTTATTTAAATATATATTATTTAAAATATTATTCAAATTTAAACATTTATATATATATAATATATATATATATATATATATATATATATATATATATGTGTATTATATATTATAATATTAAATTTTTACTTGAAGGCACTTACAACGCATGTATCGCATAAATTCGATACTTTTTCTTATAGAAAAATGAACTTTTTGACAAGTGTAATCCCGGCAAAGGATGGCCCGGTGTGTAGAATACCGCTGATGAGACTTAATAAAGTCGAAACAGTCTGTACGGTATTCTACACACCGGGCCATCTCTTTGCCGGGATTACACTTGCCAAAAAGTTAATTTTTTATAAGAAAAAGTATCGAATTTAATGCGATACATGCGTTGTAAGTGCCTTCAAGTAAAATTTAATATATACTTTATTCAGCAACGTTTTCTAAATAAACAAACATCCAAAAAAATCATATATATATATATATAATATATATTATATTATATGATATATATATATATATTATTTAAATATATTATTTTTAAATTGGTTTATAAAAGTATTTTTGACCAAGAAATCAAAAAATGCTATGAAATTGTATGAAAATCAACCGATTTTAAGTTATTAATTTTTAAAAATTTTTTCAATAGCAAGATCAATAATCCAATGAAGCACTGAATCTAAGACATTTTTTTCTATTATTATTTCACACACATTGAACATTATTAGTACAGAGAAAGTTTGGTGTTTTACCAGATCCGAAACTATAACATCAGTTAAAATATTGCAATAAGAAATCTTAATAATTTAATAACATTTATGATAACATTTTTGGATTCCCCGGCAAAAATACTTATATAAACCAATTTTTAGGAGTAGGGAAGCTCTAGAACTCATTTTACAGAAAATATAGATTACAAAAAGTCGAAATTTGGAGTATTAAAAATCTACGTAACTTCGCCGATTTTTGAATTGGAAACTCAAAATTTTGGGGGTTGTCTAACTTTAAAATAGTCAACACCTGTACAAAATGTCAGAAAAATTGAAGGGGGTGGGTGACATGGGCTGGATGAATTTGACCATGGAAATACCCACATAAGCAAGATTTATTTGTTTTACAAGACGTCTATTCTTTATTCAAAAAATCCCCCAACCCAAAAGCGGTGAGAAGTTTGCATCTTTGGAGCAAAAAATCCTTACGTCTGTTCTTCTGATAACGGCAAAATCTGACTAATTAAACTTAATTTCCGTTCTTACGCTCCCCATTGGCGAAGTCGGGGAGTCAAGTAAAGGTCATTAATATCTTTAATATATATATTTTACCAACTCCCTCCGCACGAGCAGAATGTGACACAAGGTCAATTTCTTAAGCGGAGTTCAACAGGTTTGAATTCAGAGTTTTCCTTCTCCTATACCAGTTGCCTAACCAAGGTTAAAGAGCCGGTCTACCCTACTATTTATCCATAGCTGGAGGGAGAGTAGGATTCATACCTTTCCAAGGGTATTAGCGCAANGTCCTTCTCCTAGATGGATAACCTAACAAGGAATAAGGAGTCCAACCCCCCCCCCCAAAAAAAAGAAATTTTTTTCTAGATGGCCGTTGAGCTAATAGCTTCCTCCGCCTTTTGAATAGGTTTGTTTTTCGTCCTGCAGGATGTCTAGCCACCCTCCTCAACAGATAAATCTGTGGGGTTACCGGTTTAGTCGCCGATGACGACTATGAACAGGTTGTACTGGGTTACATAGTACCAGTAGCGCATTAAGCGACCTGACACACATACGTACATGCATACATAATCTGGAAAATGTCGGTTAATACTTTATTATCTCAGCCAAGGGACATGTTTTGCACGCAGCTCGTTGCTCTATTAATTTTAAATAATTCCAAAATTTCAAATGGAGATTATGTGCTTAATTGAAGTCATACCTAATTTGAAAATTAATTAGTTATGATTAAATGAATTAGGCGTGCATA
>CM042173.1:55806694-55811694 GCA_023376005.1 Doryteuthis pealeii
TAAATAACATGGCATGAATGACAGAATAAGTAATGTAGCTTAATCCAGCGCCCAATTGCAAAGTAGATATACTCAATCTCTAATTCTTTATCTCTCTTTTCTCCCCCCCACAGGCACACACACACACACACACACCACACACAAACGCACATACATACAGGTACTCACACAGTTCCCCGTTCGACTTTGACCTGAGTCTTAGCTTGTTGAAGGCTTCCCTCTCCTGGAGTCATTTTTCCACTTCATCGCTCCCCTCTTTAAATCTCTTATGTCATTCAAAAAAACACGTGTGCATGACATAGTGTTATCTCCAATACAGTTGCTGAAGCCTTTCAAGTACTCGTGACCGAGTTTTCCCCAAATCAGACAAAAGATTCCAGGTTGTTCGGTGTTGATCGTTCGTTCCTCAAAGTGACTTGGAAAAGAGGAGGTGTACGCAAATCATAAGAACAAAATTGGTTGCGGAAAGGCAGGATTACTGTTATATACTCCCAAGATATCATAGTAAATGATAACACAGAGCGCCTTTCCTTCTTTTACCCATAGCTTACACAGAATACACATTTCCGTAAATCAAGCTACCACTAGGGCCGCCTTAGCTCAGTCGGTAGAGCATACACCTCAGATGCTCGACGACAAGTTTCCGGGTTCAATACCGATCCTCGTCAACTTAGCGTAGTAGTAGCACAGAGATCAGTGCAATAAAGTGGGAAGCTGGTGAGTTTATGGCGCTCCATCTAAGATGCAAAAACAATGTCTCAGGTCGAAAAAAGTAATGTCACCAGGGTGGCCTAAAGTCGGTATCAGCAAGACAACGAGGAAGTCTATCCGACTTTCACTAGCGCTAGACCAAGGAGATTGTTTTTAGTATCTGAGGTGGAGCGCTACATTTACCATCAGCTCCTCACTTTACCGCACAGTTCTCTGTGCTAATCATACGCTGAGTTGGCGAGGACCAGTATCGAGCTCGGAACCATGTGGTTCCTAGTCAAACGCTCTACCGACTGAGCTAGTGAAAAGGGCATAGACTCCCTCGCGTTCCGGCTTATATCGACAATATTCCACTCCGTGGACTTTGAAAACAAAAATCAGAATTGGAAATGGATAAATCTGTTGTCCCACAAAAAACTTTTCCCAAAAAAGCTGACCTTCACCTCCCCCATGCTAACCAAGTCCCACCCCATCTCCCTACCTCCTACACCTTCCCCTCTAATTCTATGAATCAAAATTCTCTCCAAGCCAACCAAGAAATGTTAACCTATTTCCCCCCCCCTACCATGCTTCTCCTCCTTTGCACTTAATCATCTTCCCTACTCCTACACTTACCAAACGTCCTCTTACCCACTTTCCTTTTTAACAATATCTTGTGGGCCAAAATAGCCAAAATCTTCCCAAGCTCACTCATCTTTAACTTCTTCCCTTCAACTTCAATATATATATATATATATATATATATATATAATAATAATGGTTGTCAACTCGTGTTCGAGTAAGACCATTTCCTGTCTTTTTTATCATCATAGTTGGGTGCCAGTAGCATTTGATACTCTATCCATGTGTTTTCTCAGATGACTCACCAGGCCAGTCCTGGAGAGACATACTCTTCCACATAAACTACATGTTGGAACTTCTCCACTTTGAATGTTGCTGGGTTGAAAATTACCCTTTCTAATAGCCCGCTTCAATTTTGGTGTTTAATTCTGTTACACTCAAATTCTTCCACAGACAGGTAGATGGTGGCTCTCCAGCCAGCTCTATAACAAGCTAGCTTCGTCCAGTCCTCCACAGCAATAGCAGTGTTCTTCAGAGTGTCCTTGTGGCAGTCCTTAAACCTCAATTTGGGTTAGCACTGACGACGTTTGCCAGTTGAGATTTCCCCGTAAAATAGTTGTTTTGGGATTCGGCAATCATTCATATATATATATATATATTAATGATTTGAAGGCAATTACAATGCGTATAAAAAATAAAAACAAAAAGACGTTATTTTTGTCTTATCGATTTCAAAGTAGATAAGATAAAAATAAAATCTTTTTGTCTTTATTTTTATACGCATTGTAATTGTCTTAAAAGCATTAATATATTATAACATACTTAACAATGCCCAAGCAAATTACCAAATACTTATATATATATATGTATATATATATATATTATATATATATATATATATAGGAATAAAACATTTGTACGCATATATATATATATATATTATATATATATATACATATATATATACGTATGTAACCACGACGCTGCGTTTTTATGTGTACGTGTATGCTAGAATACGCACACGTATGCACGCAATAGACGCATCCGCACTTATTCATCCCATGTGTAAGTAACTAAAGTCGTCGGGGTGGCCTAATTTCAGTATTAGCCAATCATCGAGGGAGTCTATCCCCTTTTCACTAGCGCTAGACCAAGGAGATTGTTTTTTGCGTCTGAGGTGGAGCATCACACCTACCATCAGCTCATTACTTTACCGTACATATCCCTGTGCTACTCATACACTGAGTTGACGAGGGCCGGTATCGGACTAGGAACCTTGTGATTTCTAGCCGAACGCTCTACCGACTGAGCTAAACCGGCCCTTACCCAAATGATCCGTACATACAGTTACACAATTTCAAATCAACAACGCAAAATCTCTTTTGTTCATATCTTTACCTTTTTTTCAAAATATTTAAAAGATTGGTCTGTATAAACGAGCAAGAAACCAATATGGAAGCAGATAAGTTTCCATGCAATTAAATATATACAAAAACTTACACATATTTATTTATTATCAATATTACTCTGTCAGAGTAATTGAGCACTCTCCTAATAATATTGAATATATTGGCTTAATACTGACTCATCAAGTCAGATAGTATTAACCATACATTATGGTAATAAGCTAAAGAGACAGTTCTTCCAGGCCGTTGTCGTGTCGGTGCTGCTGTATGGCTGCACCACCTGGACCCTAACTAAGCGACTAGAGAATAAACTAGATGGGAGCTGCACAAGAATGCTGCGGGTGATCATGAACAAGACGTGGAAACAACACCCTACGAGAAAGCAGCTGTACGGCCACCTACCACATATCACCCAAACCATCCGAGTAAGACGGACAAGACACGTGGGACACTGCTGGAGAAGCAAGGACGAACTCATAAGCGACGTCCTCCTGTGGAAGCCAGCACATGGACGTACATTGATCAGCTCTGTGCGGATGTAGGATACTGCAGAGAGGACCTCCCGAGAATGAGGAATGATAGGGACGGATTGAGAGAGATTGTCATGGATATCCGCGCTGAAAGCGCGACATGATGATGATGATGATGATATATATATATATATATATATATATATATATATATATATATGTGTGTGTGTGTGTGTGTGTTGTGTGTGTGTTATACCTGCACAATCACAATTACTGCTACCTAGCCTAGAAGCATCAGCCTCTATATGAACTCAGATGAAACTGAATTAATGTTTCTAACAAGATGAGGGCATCTACATATATATATATATATATATATATATATATATATATATTATATATATTATGATTTATATGAAAAGGTGACTTACCGGTGAAATTGGTCACAATGGTTAGTTGATACAAATTTCACAATGATAAGACAGCGATATAGTAAATATAAAGTGCTCAATACGTGAGTAGAGCAAATGTATTATTATAATGGTACACAGTAATAACCTACTCGAGTTTCACCATAAGGATCTTCAGGGTTAAATCCATTGAATTAATCAAGATATTGATTAATTACAGGCAATTGCACGTGTGTATTTTTCGGCAATGACTAACCGTCATTGCCAAAAAATGAAACTCGGGTAGGTTATTACTGTGTACCATTATTATATATATATATATATATATATATATATATATTATCTTATTATAATGGAGATTGTGTGTTTTTCTGTCTGTAACCGAAACTATATTCCTACTCAAGTCACAATTCTCTTAGTTATTTACATCACATTCTCCATGATTTTATTTTTATCTAAACCTCAATTATTAATAAAATTGTCTTACATTATTAATACTGTTAACTATGTCTCCATACTGACAACATGCAATTATATTTATATATACAACAAAATAGCGGTTTACAGTGTGAACGGGAAGGCTAATTTGCATATTAATATTAAAAAATCGAATTTAATAAATATGTGCTTAGTATTATTGATTTGTAACTGTTTGGTTTTATTTTAATGAATATAAGCAAAAATCTCTTCAATAAATCTTAAATGAAATCCATTAACAAGAAAAGATAACTGTCATTTTATTCTTTACTTCCTCTTATAACTAAATATTTAAATTAGAAAAAATAACAATGAAAGATGAGAGTGATGGAAGAGTAAGTTTCAGTTGTTCCATTTTTTATTATACTCCCTCTGTTTCAAATCTTTTATTATACTCCTTTCCTCAGATGAATATCACTCCCTCTGTTTCAAATCTTTTTATCTGTATTCTTATTTAGTTTCATTAGCCTTTCTAATTTAATATAATATTTTATTACATTAAAACTTGAATACTTGCACCCGGAGGGTGCATATATTTGCTAGTATATATAAGAAAGCACTTGGTCTACCTATAATAACCTTTTGGGACAAATGATTAACGGCTTTTAAGATGACATCAAAATAATTGCTAGGAAACTCGAAAAAAAAAAAAAAAAAGATGCAAAAGCTTGAAAACTAAGGACTTTCTTTTATGTTTGATCATGTTGTCATGAAATATTCCATGTGGTTTGACTATATATATACTGAGCACGGCGTTGTCCTGGGCTGGCTTCGAGGATTAGTAGCGTATCTCACAATTCCCCGTCTGTCTTATTGTATCTCTTTGCAATAAAAGCCTCAATCTTAAATCTACGATCGTGTTGACGGCTCCTTCCCCTCGACTACAACCTTGTCTGATTGTATCCCTTTTAAGAACACAACAATCACTCTATGGCGGCATTTAAATACGTACGGATACGTGTATC
>CM042173.1:55819478-55839478 GCA_023376005.1 Doryteuthis pealeii
AAACCAAGAACGAACCAACGAACGGCCAATTAAAGTTTAATAGTCAAACTTTTCAGAGCCCCCTCACCCGACCACCCGACGTCGTCTCAGACAGGAACCGGACGTAAAGGTTTTATTTGCTCAAAGATTGTGCATTACCTCACAGCTTGCGGCTTTGGGATTTTGAATATAAGAGATAGACTGGTCTTGTAAAACAAATAAATCTTTGCTTATGGTACTTCCATGTCAATATCGTCACAGGCCATGGTCACCCACCCCTCAATTTTTTCTGAATTTTGTACAGGGTGTTTTGACATTTTTAAAGTTAGACAACCGCCCAATTTGAAGTTTTGCCAATTTCCAAGAAGAATCGAGCGAAGTTACGTACAGATTTTGTAATCTCACAATGTTCGAGCTTTTTTGAATCTTTATTTCTGTTAAAATGCCGTTCTAGGCTCGCCTCTCGAAAATTGTTTTATATAAGTATTCTTTGCGCCGGGAATCAAAATGTTATCATAATGTTATTTAATTATTAGGGATTTCTTATTTGCCAATATTTTTAACTGTGTTTAGTTTTCGGATTGTTAAACACCAACTTTTCTTTCTGGGCGTACTTATTATGTTCATGTGTGTGAAATATAATAGAAAAAAGTATTAGATTCAGTGCATTCATTGGATTATGATTTGCTTGAAAATTTTTAAATTAATAATTAAAATCGGGTTGATTTTCAGTACAAATTCGGATAGCATTTTTTTGATTTCTTGGTCAAAATTACTTTTATAAACCATTTAAAAATATATTTTAATATATATATAATATTATATATATTTATACTATATTATTTATATGATTTTTGTGGATTGTTTGTTTTATTTAGAACGTTGTGCATAAGTATATTATTAATTTGTTCTTGAATGCACTTACACGCATGTATCGCATACAAATTCGATACTTTTTTTATTAAAAATGAATTTTTGGCAAGTGTTCCGGCAAGGATGGTCCGGTGTTGTGAATACGGTACAGACTGTTTCGACTTTATTAAGTTCTCATCCGCGGTTTCTACCCGGGCATTCCTTTGCAGGGTTAACGTTTGTCAGAAAGTTCTTTCTATATAAGAAAAGTATCGAATTTTAGCGTACTGCGTGTGTAAGTGCCTTCAAGTTAAAATTGTATATATAATAATATTGAACATATTTTATATATATTTATATATATTATATATATATATAATAAATGGTTTAAATGTGAATATTTTTAAGAATATATATTTAATAGATATTTAAATAAGATATTTAAATGGTTCTGACTATATTTAGACATATATTTGTATAGATAGAATTTTTGTTCTATTTTTTTTTATTTTAGATATTAAATTCAAACATATACATTTTGATAATCGGTTAATTTAATTCAAAGATACATTGAACTTTGTTGCTTGAATTGTAACTCATATTTTCCAACATTTGAGGGATTGCTGGATAAAAAATTTTCAGGTTCTTTATTCATTTTTATCTGTGCCTTCTGTCCGATGGACGAACTTAGGATTTTTAGAATTTATTGCGATATTTCTAAAGCCTTTTGTAGTTTTTTGGTCGAAATAATTTTTACCGAATGTCGTTTATTGAGTTTTTTCTTCTTTTCAAGTATATTTATATATTATTATATATTATATTATATATATATATATAATGTATGTTTACTATCTAGTAAAAGGAATTCATATATTTGTTGAGCTGTATATCAATTTGGGTAGTTGAGATGTAACGGTGTCTTGGTAAATGATAGTTTTTCGCTATTTGCACATTTTCTCCAAGGCTGTCAATTACCAGGCAGTATTGACTTCATTCTTCACTACCCTTGTACATAATCTATATTTTTTTGAGTCCCATTTGCAGTTGGGACGTCGGGCAGGCAGTTCGGCCATTTTTGCTCTGCCTAAACTGTAACTCACGCGCGCTATGTTAGTTAGCAGATCTGTCTGGGTTCGGGATTTCCAAATAAGTACATAAAGTAAATCGAAGTCTTGTGTTTTTATTACACTACAATGACACCAGGCTTTGGTAATGAGAATCCCTAACAGAAACCGACCGAAGTCCCAGTACACCGACGCAAGATCTTAGAAGATGCCAGACAATCAGATTGATGATAGAAATACAAAGCGTCAGATCTAAGCGGCCAAGAATAGAATTAAGAAAGAGGTATGACATTATGATTTATTTAGTGCCAGTGACGAAGGCGCTATGCAAACCCTAACTTATTTATATATTTATATTATATATATATTATATCTTAGTATATATCTTCTTATCAATGTTCGCACACGCATCACGGATGATGAATTATAGTGGTACCTTCTACAAGTTTTAATTCATTCAGCTTGTAATTCAATTTTCTCATTAATCAAATTATTTTCCGCTTGAAGATGTAATTAATGCTTATTAATTGCTGTTAGATACTATATGGATTAACAAGCGTAGTGGTATTGCCTAGGTATTAGGTCCGGCATCACTTGGTGCTAGGGCTTGAGCATCACAATCGCTTGATCATCGGTCTAGATCACGTAGGGTCGGTGGACCTGGACTGAGCAGCCTTAGGATTTTGTTTTACGGGGGCGCGACACGGCCAAGGGACCCATTGGTGGTTTACACTCTGCAGGAGGTACTCGTAGTGTTTCAGCCTGCAACGTCGAGGGCGGTTCAACTATGTGCATTATATAAATTTCACAGTTACAAGTCTGATTATTGAAACAAGTAATTACAACGGAATGTCGCCAAGGGCGCACGCTAGGTGCAGCGCGCCAGCAATTTTACTGTTGAGGTTTTCTTGTTTTTCCTCAAAAAATGTGAGTTATCGTTATGAGTGGGTCATTGACTATCTCGTTTAATAAATCTCTAGTAACCTGTTTGAACCAGCATGGGGCAGCTTATATCGAAGTTATTAAATGGGGGTTGCAGTGCATTACAACAATTTACTTAATATTCATTTTTAGTGACATAAGGCCCTATGTGTTGGAGGCGGTTGGTTGTAATCGCGCGTGTTTCGTTGAAATGATTCGGACCCGATTTCAATCAGGCAAGAGGCTCGTTTGCGTTCATATATATTGGGAGGATGTTTTTACCAAGGGTGTATTACCTTTGGTAAGTTGCCTCTGTTTTCTCGCTCCAGCTATGTTGGAGGGTCGGGTAGACTGGTCTTTAACCTTGGTTAAGGCACTGTCTGAAAGAAAACTTGTCAACCTGATTTCCTTAAGATGCGGGGTATCGATTCTTGGTTGGGTTTGCTAAAATATATGGAGGATTCGTAAATCAGTTGCAATCCAATTCTTATGGTTTTCTAGACTATGTCATCAAATGCGCTTGATTAGTGGTCGGGGTTTCAAATTTTCCTTGTTGATACGGATTTTATATATGCATGTTATCAGTTGATACCTTGACATTCGGTTTAATTTTTCGATCGTAACTTCATTTTGTGTATAATGTTTTTACCCATTGAATGACTGAAATGCAGTAATCATTCTAGGTTCCCCTAACTATTTGCAATGCTTTTGATAGGAACAGGCGTGTATTGGATAGACTATATAATAGAATGTAAGAATTATGTGCTTATTATGTTTATTATTTGTTTGGAAGAATGATTTTTTCGTTGTCCGGTTGCATCGTTGGTTGGCTCGGCTGACACTAGGTTCCTATTCGTACGCCCTTCGCCAATCAGCATTGAGTAGCCAGGAATCTGTGCGTAAAGTAGGAGTGATGGTGCTGTGGCGCTCCACTCGAATGCCAAACAATTCTTCCTTGGTCTGCACTAGTGAAAGGGAGGACGGCCCTCGCTGATGGCTGGATACCGTTTGGCGCGCCGCGATCTTACTTTTTCTTCTGTAATGCCATGGTTGGAGTGCGTGGTGTAATACTTATTCGTTTTTAGGATGGATCGGGTAATCGAGTTCATCCTGGACGCCTTTGCATTTCACATAGGCTTATACCTTCGTAAAGTGATGCCTCACTATTTTCTGCTCATAGATATTGGATATAATGGGCAACTGATCTCTTTAACTTTGTTTTGTTGTAAGGAGTTATTTTCCCTGCAGAGTTGGACTCGTCAACACCTAAATTTCGGACTACTAGTGGTGAGTGGTAGGAGACAGTGGCTACCGGATTAATTGCTGTTGTGGGCGTTGCGTTGTTGGATCTTTATCTCAAAGGATAAACATATGTTAGGCTTTTTCCGTTTCAAATGGTTGTTATTTTATTGATTTAGACAGTCCTTTACGTACAGTTCTAGGCGAGGGAAATAAATCAACTCGAGAATTCATCCTTCTAACTCGCTTTATAATTGAAGTGTATTCTTTCTTGAAGAGTTCAAGTCCTTAGGTTTTGTAACTTTAACTATTATATATTATAGGGCGTTTGTTGTGATAGGTATGGTACGGAGGAATTGAAAATAACAATTAAGGACAAAGTAATTATATGAGACATTAATATCCCGGGCTTGGTTCTTTTGCAAATATAGGATGTTGATTATATTCGAGAAGTATTAGAAGAAAATTTGTAATAACAGCATGGTTTTTTATTTATTTTGTAGTAGACATTTAATTTTGGTTCAGGGTAGTAGGATCCAATGCAGGTCTATTTTTTTTACATAGGGATTTACGATTTGGGGCTCCACGGGATTCACTACGTTCGTAATTGGATCTGCGAACTAATTTTTTAAACCAGGCGAGGCGGGTAGCCGTACTAGTTATTTAAATAAAGTGTATTCTTTTTTGGATTGTCCTCTTTCGTTAGTTTTTTCTAATTTAATATATTTCATTACATTGAACTTAATACTTATGCCCTGAGGGCGCATATTCTTGCTAGCTTTTTTTTTTTTTTTTATTAAGATTAGCTTTTCTTTGATTTATTTAGTGACGATCGTCTCTATTATTTTTTTTTTGTTTTTTTTTACCATCTTCCCACTCATTACATTACGTGGCGATCTTTGTGTAATGGTAATTATCGTGAGATATGAACACGGCAGTTTAAGAAAGTCCGGGTGGATTTCGATCCACTAATTAAAATCAAAAGCGACGCAGTTGTGCATTAACCCTTATCCTACCAAACATGCAAACAGTAATGCGATTATTATTTCTAATCATCATCATCATCATCATCATCATCATATCAATAAGATTCTGCCACTGGAGTAGTTTAAAAATTACTACAGCAGCATTAATTCCTTCTTCATTTGAAGCCACTCTGTCATTTCTTTTGCGAGGAGCCATAGCCACCTCCGGTTACTTAATAATTAAGGCTCCCTGTCCTAATATCTGTCAAGTAACTGAAGGAGCCTGAGGGTATACCATTATGATTCACCGTATTCTATCGCTCTAATAGTTTTGAACATCCTACAGCAGCATTCACTCCTTCATTTGAAGCCACTCTGTTCTTTCCTTTGCGAGGGGCCCTCGCCCCTCCGCCAGTCGCATGCTACTTAATGTTCCCAGTCCTCAGATCTGTCAAGAGACTGAGGGAGCATAAGTGGACATACCATGATGATTTACTGTATTCTGTCTCTGTAGTAGTTTTGAACATCCTACAGCAGCATTCAGTCCTTCATTTGAAGCTACTCTGTTTTTCATTTGCGAAGGGCCATAGTTCCCTCAGTTGCTTGCCAGATCTTAGCCCCTCTCTCACCAATCTTAAGATCTGCAAGTGATTGAGAAAGCACAGGACATACCATGATGATTTACAGTATTCTGTATGTCTAGACTAGGGTAATCTTATTATTATTATTATTATTATTATTATTATTTATTATTATTATTATTATTTGCTTCCCTTTTTTGAGTTTTCACATCAGCATTAGCTGATGGTATATTTCACTGGAGTCTGAGTCTTTCCTCAGGTCTCCAGGACTCTTCTGAGTATTCTGGCAGATTGCAGCAGTGCAGTGTTCTGAATGGTTTCAATCCTCCCTCTGATTTCCAAACTTTCCAAAAACCCTTTCCAATCCTTTTGGGACCGTTCCAAGTGCGCCAACCACAATTGGTATCACTTTCACTTCACTTTCATATTTACATAACTTTTTCATTCTCTGGCAAGGTCCAGATATTTGTCCATTTTTTTTCATTTTCCTTTAGCTTCACCCTGTAATCTGCTGGCACTTGCAAATCCACCAGTTGGCAAGTTTCTTTCTCTTTTGTTAATCAAACCTAGGTCTGGTCTTCTTGCTGATATAAGGTGATCCGTTTTTATTTTCAAAGTCCCAGAGAATTTATTTGTGCGTTTCGTTCTCAAGAACAGATTCTGGTTTATGCATATCCCATTTTGTTGATGGGTTCAAACATTTAATCTTTTTGCATAATTCCCAGTGGATCACCTTCCCAACCCAGTCGTGTCTAGTTTTGTATTCTCGTTGTGCTAGTTTGCTACACTTTCACAGAGAATTATGAATTATTATTATTATATTATTATATTATTATTATTATTATTATTATTCTTATCTATGAGAAGTCTTGTGTATGCGTATTGTTTGCATGTACTTGCCAAATTGCTTTTATACAGGTTTTTAAACTTTGAATAATGGCATTAATTATTGCACCATTGATCCCAGAGTTACAGAACTGGAGTCTCACCATCAGATGTTGCTTAGTGTCATACCCAGGATAACCCTTTTTGTGGGTCTTACCCTCTGCAGGGGACAGTATTCTACGACTGTAATAATTTGAAAATTACAACCGCAGCATTCAGTCTTTCTTCATCTGAAGCCACTTTGTCCTTTCCTTTGCGAGGGGACTTAGCTCTCTCTGTCGCTTGCCAGATCTTAGGGGTCCCAGTCTTAAGATCGTGCACATCTATATATTAATACTCGTGTTCCTTAATTGTACTACTGTTATCATCCTACAAAACCCTCTGATGAAAAATGAGACGGTCCAAATCGTCCTAGATGGAATACAAAAAATGTAAATCCTGATTATCTGGTGTTGCTTATCTACCGAATTCTTTATGAGTGTCGTAACTCAGCTAAATAATGGGCTTTCTGCCTTTTTTTTTAAAGAAAGGGAAGTAAAAAGACATTCTATACAGAAAAATAATAATAAGAAAGAAAGAAAGTTGGTACATAGCGAAATATTGAGAAAGATAACGCTAATCTATTTCAATCGAACAAAATGAAAGAAGGAAAGAAAGCAAAAAACGAGAGAAGAGAGAGAGAGAGAGAGAGAGAGAGAGAGAGAGAGAGAGAGAGAGAGAAAGAAAGCGAGAGAGAGAGAAAGTGCGAGAGAACGGAGAGAAGAGAAGAAAAAAGAGAGAGCGAGAGAGAGAGAGAAGAGAGAGAGAGAGAGAGAGAGAGAAAAGAGAGAGAAAAGCGAGATAAGAAGAAAGAGAGAGAAGAAGAAAGAGAGAGAAGAGAGAGTTAAATCCAAGATTATTTTACTTTTTACATTTTGAACTAGTTATCAATTGCTCTTAAGTAAACATATCAAACGTTGTAATAATTAGATTATCATACTGTGGTATATCCACAGGTCCTGCTGGTGAATAGTTATTATATTAGGTAATGTCGTAAACAAAGTGACGCCCTAAAGAAGATAAAGTAATCAGCTGCCCTCCCAGAATAAATGATTTAATCTAAGTGAACACATTAATTCTGAATAAAGGAATTAATGAAATGATATGAACAGAAGAAGAAAATTAATTACTTTACTAACGAATGTATAAATTTTAATGAAGAAACATTGGTTGGTTAGTTTGGTTTGGCCATAACTCTAGATTTTTTTATTGATTTATTTTTTCAATTATATATATATATATATATATATATATATATATATATATATATTGAAAAAATAAATTAATAAAAATCAAGAAGTTCTTGTATTATATATACTAGCAAATATATACACCCTCCGGGTGCAAGTATTTAAGTTTTAATGCAATAAAATATTGTATTAAATTAGAAAGGCTAATGAAACTAAATAAGAATACAGATAAAAAGATTTGAAACAGAGGGAGTATAATAAAAAATGGAACAACTGAAACTTACTCTTCCATCACTCTCGTCTTTCATTGTTATTTTTTCTAATTTAAGTATTTAGTTAAAAGAGGAAGTAAAAAATAAAATGACAGTTATTTTATCTTGTTAATGGATTTCATTTAAGATTCATTGAAGAGATTTTTGCTTATATTCATTAAAATAAAACCAAACAGTTAGAGAAAATCAATAATACTAAGCACATATTTATTAAATTCGATTTTTTAATATTAATATGCAAATTAGCTCTCCCGTTCACACTGTAAACCGCTATTTGTTGTATATATAAATACAATTGCATGTTGTCACTATGTAGACATAGTTAACAGTATTAATAATGTAAGACAATTTTATTAATAATTGAGGTTTAGATAAAAATAAAATCATGGAGAATGTGATGTCAATAACTAAGAGAATTGTGACTTGAGTAGAAATATAGTTTCGGTTACAGACAGAAAAACACACAATCTCCATTATAATAAGATATATATATATATAATAATATATATATATATATATATATACTATATACTAGCAAATATATGCACCCTCTGGGTGCAAGTATTTAAGTTCTAATGTAATAAAATATCATATTAAATTAGAAAGGCTAATGAAACTGAATAAGAATGCAGATAAAAAGATTTGGAACAGAGGGGGTATAATCGAAAAATAGAACAGCTTTGAAACTAACTCTCTCCATCATTTTACATTACTCCTGTCTTTCATTGGTAAAATCTTTCTAATTTAACTATTTAGTTAAAATAGGAAGTAAAGAATAATATTACAGTTATTTCTTCTTGTTAATGGTTTCTTTAAGATTTATCTCAGAGATTTTTGGCTCATATTCAATAAGATAAAACCAAACAATTAGAAATCAATAATACTAAGCATATATTTATTAAAATCAATTTTTTAAGATCAATATGCAAATTGGCCTTCCCATTCACACTATAAACCGCTATTTTGTTGAATATATAAATACAATTGTATGTTATTAGTTTGTTGATATGGTCAACAATCTTGATGATGTCAAACACTTTTATTAATAATTGAGGTTTAAATAAAAATAAAATCGTGGAGAATATGATGTAAATAACAAAGGGAATTGTAACTTGTATAGTAATATAGTTTCGGTTACATTATAATCTCCATTATAATAATATATATATATATATATATATATATATTATATATATATATATATATATATGAGAATGGGAAATGAATCCGACAATATGAGGAAAAAATGAGTAAAGAAAAGAAATGTAGATGGATAAAAATGAATTTTATCGATATCACTTACACATGTGTTTCGGTCTGTTTATCAAAATGTATACGGATTTACGTTATTATTATTATTAAATAATCAGATGGAGTTGAAATGATGATGACAATAATAATAGGAAAAATGTATAAAATATTCCGTACACAGAGAGATTTTGCCGACCTTCATCAGAGTGGTATTTTTATTTTTTGAGTTGGAGACAAGAATAGAATTTCAAATGTTTGAAAAAGAATATTTTTTAAATCGTTATGAACGCAGAGGCCGTTAGGGACAGTTATATATATATATATATATATATATATATATATATATATATATATATATATAATACAAGAAAGATGAAAACATGTTCATTGGTTGGTTGGTTGTTTTTTACGGCATGTCAACCTTTATTGGGTCATTTTATGCCAAAGACATTTTTGTTTTATTCATTCTTGTTGGGTATTCAAGTTTTTAACTGTTTTTTAAACACATTCTTAAAACTCATTTTTGAAATATATTTAACCCATATATAGGACCCTTACAGGTACTACCACTCCAGACTGGACCTGGGAGTAATGGCAATTAAGGAGTACTCCACACAACACTCCACTAGATGCATTATAGCGTCATACCCAAGATACTATGACCCCCTGCCACCAGTTTTTCACACAAGCGTTAGCTGATGGTCTTTCACTGGAATGTGAGTGACAACAAGTCTCCTCAGGCCTCCAGGACTCTTCTGAGTATTTTAGCCGATTGTAGCAATGTAGTAGCCTGGTTGGTCTCAATTCTTTCTCTGATTCCCAATTCCTCCAGTCTTTTTTACAAGCTTTTTGGGAACTTTCCAAGTGCACCAAATAACAATTGGTATCACTTTCCCCCTCATATTCCACTGCTTTTTCAATTCTCTAGCAAGGTCCAGGTATTTGTCTATCTTTTCGTTTTCCTTCATCTTCACCTTGTTGACAAGTTCTCTTTTTTGTGATTATTATTATTATTATTATTATTATTATTATTATTTACCCAACCTCCCACATTCCCATTCCCCACCATCTCCCCAGCTACGAAGCTTCTGCAGATGGGTGTGTGTGTGTTAAAGTGTGACGCACATAGGTAGATAGATAGTTACTATATTGATTGTAATACAATAATATTAAAGCCAAATAAGTAAAATAAATATTAAAGATATTATGCATCTCAGAGTTGTAGGACAAACAACACAAACCTGGGAATAAAGGCAATGAAGGTGTTGCTCCATAGATCCCAGTGTTACAGAACTGGAGTCTCACCATCAGATGTTATTTAGTCTCATACCCAGGATAACTCTTTTGTGTGGGTCTTACATCTCTGCAGGGGACACAATCAGCATATTCTAAGCCCCATCGACAGAGTAAAGGTTTCACGGTGGAAATGATTGATGATGAATGAAATTTTAATTATCAGGTTGTTGATGTCATTTCGTCCAATGAACGGTAGTTGTGTGGCGGAGGCATGCGGGGAACCTGTGCTAATTAGTTGATGGGTATTATCATATGAACTTTGACCTTCATTAGAATAATGACTGACTTGGTGTCAGAATATCCTGCCCCGTTAATTTTTGTGTACACTTCTTATTTAATTCAGACAATATTTGCTTCTGAAGTCATTTTTATTTTCACTCTTCGAACAACGCATTTTCATTTCTCTCGATGTTTGAGATGAGGCTTGATGATTAGTATTATCTGCGTTATTCGGACTATTGTCCTCATCTTCATTATTATCTGTACAACGTTTCGGTCAATATGCCCTCCGGCCTTCTTCAGGTATTTCTTGTCGGACTAGTGATGGCTCCCGATTACGACAAGAAGGTTCCCGAGTGCGAAAAGAAGGTTCCCGAGTCCAACAAGAAATACCCGAAGAAGGCCGGAGGGCATATCAGCCGAAACTTTGTACAGATAATAAAATGAAGACGAGGACAATAGTCCGAATGACATAGATAATACTAACGCATTTTCAATTCTTTGACTTTGATTATGTTATTTATATGTTAATACTTATGTTCCTTAATCTTCCGTCCGTTATCATCTTGCAACACCCTCTGGTTGAAAATGAGACCGTCCAATTCGTTCAAGATGAAACGCAAAAATATAAATACTATTTATCTGGTGTTGCTTATCTGCCGCATTCTTATTTCTTATGAGCATCGTCATTCTGTTTTTACTATAAAGAAAGGACATGATACACAGACAAAATATAAGAAAGAAAGGAAGAAAGAAAGAAAGAAAGAAAGAGAGTAGGAGAAAGATTGAGGGGGTAAGAACGGGAAAACAATAACGTTAATCTGTTTCAATGGAACATAATGAAAAAAAGGAAAAGAAGGAAAGAAAGAAAAATAGTGTGTGTGTGTGTGTGTGTGTGAGAGAGAGAGAGAGAGTGTGTGTGTGTATGTATGTGTGTGTGTGTGTGTGAGAGAGAGAGAGAGAGAGAGAGAGAGAAATGTGTGAGAGAGAGTGTGTGTGTGTGTGAGAGAGAGAGAGAGAGAGAGAGTGAGAGAGAGAATGTGTGAGAGAGAGAGTGTGTGTGTGTGTGAGAGAGAGAGAGAGAGAGAGAGAGAGAGTGAGAGAGAGAATGTGAGAGAGAGAGAGTGTGTGTGTGTGTGTGAGAGAGAGAGAGAGAGAGAGTGTGTGTGTGTGTATGTGTGTGTGTGTGAGAGAGAGAGAGAGAGAGATTAGAGAAAGAGAGAGAGAGAAAGAGAGAAGAGAGAGAGAGTGAGAGAGAGATAGTGTATGTGTGTGTGTGAGAGAGGGATAGAGGAAAGAGAGAGGGAGAGAGAGAGAGAGAGAGAGAGAAAGATAGAGTGTCATCCTCAAAGTGCAACTACCGGTGAAGTAACACAAATTTCATTTTTCTTCCGTACTAAACCGACATGTGAAATTGGATGAAATTGGTCCGTAAATTGAATGTTTTATATTCTAGCTTTCATTATCATATTGTTACAATTCCACAAATGAAAGCATCTCAAATAACTGTGTTGATTATTGAATTATATCACTGGTTTCAAACCAAGTGGTAACTTTATTAAAAAATTCTATCTAAAATCTAAACCAAAAAGAATTGGAATATGAAAATATTACATTTTTTAATTCTCATCTCGTTTTATTGTTACATTTTTATTAGGCAAAAAGAAAAATAAATTAACGAACACATTAGTTAGTGTCAATTGAAAAAAAAAACAACTTTAACAAACCGTCATTTGACTATAATAAATTTATTTCGACCAGAGACTCAAATATATCATCAAATTTGTAATTTCTATCTGATGAGACTAGACTCATATTGAGTCTCTGGTCGAAATAAATTTATCATAGTCAAATGACGGTTTGTTAAGTTTTTCTTTCTTTGAAAGTTATATATTGCTTTATATTTTAATTAATTCATTATATACATTGAGCTCTCTTGTTGGAAATTTTATAAAAATCCTGTATTAATCTATAAGTTTGTACCAACACTGAGCATATAATATGGATGTACAATGAGAGTTTGATTGATTCCAAATAAAATAATTACGTTACTTACCAGTCAGTGGATTATTTTACAAACACACACACACACACACACACACACACACAAACACACACATATATATATATATATATATATATATATATGTTTTTCAACATCAATTTGCATTATTTTGCCTTCAAAAATATATTATTACATTTTAATCAATGCTTCTAACACACTATAAAAATTTTTTTTAAATCTTCATTTCAATATCCCCGAGCAGGGCCTCATTATTTTTATAGTATTAAAAAAATATATATCTGAAATGATTTTCAAAACATCCCGCGAAACAAGACGCAACACGGGATCTAACGGAGTTTTACGATCTTTGCCGAGCGGAACTTTACAATCTTTCCTGAGCGTTTGAATTTACATTAAAACATTCAACGAATTAACATCACAGTTGAGTTTAACAAACACAGATGAAAATTTTTCAACTCTCTGAAGATGGGCATAGCCCGAAAATATTAAGGCGGGGGAAAATTAAATGAATGTTTTTCAACATAAATTTGCATTATTTTGCCTTCACAAATATATTATTACATTTTAATTAATGCTTCTAACACACTATAAAAATAAAAAATAAATCTTTATTAATATATATATGTATATATATATATATATATTATATAATATATATATATATATATATATAAAGACTTTAACATGACATCCTCCCGTGGACACCTACATATAAACACACCAGTGTAAGCCGACCAGCAAAAACCTACATCAACTCTGTGCAGATTCTGGATATTGCATGTAGGACTTGCCTGGACTGATTGCCGGTAGGGATATTGGAGAGAGAGAGAGAGAGAGAGAGAGAGAGAGAGAGAGGGGGGGCAAGGAAGAACAAACCTTTAGTAAAATAAAGTTGTTTAAAACCACTCGAAAATTTAGGGTTACATTCGTTTAATAATGTTTTAAATGTAGGTATTTACACCTCACGGGTAGCATGACACGTAGTTGCAATTAGGGTGCAACCACCGAGGATCAAACTCGCTATTAAGTAGTAATGGATCAGCGAGACTAGCTTGTTAAACATTTCAATACGAAGGTACGTCTTAGATATTTTAAATGTAAACCACAAAAATAACCTATTCTTAAAATTATGATACGCAATTTCTTAGTTTTTTAACGTTAAAAGTTGAATAAACGTATAATTTTTATTTAGATTAATATGCAAAATTTTTATTTAGAAATAAATACACGTTTAATTGTCAGGTTCTTTTAATTGTTTTATTTTTATGGGTAAAAAATAAAATAAATTAAAGGAATATATTTTCACCGCTTTAATTCAACAACCAATTTCTCGTATCGTTGAGGTGGTAAAAGATACACAGAGAAATAGTGTGCTTGATATATATTTTATTCAGCACTTGTATCTGGTGCTAACATATACTTATTACATTTCTAATGCATTTTTATAGTAAAAATCATTTCCAATGCATTTTTATACTAGAATTCATTTCCAATGCATTTTTATAGAAAAAATCATTTCCAATGCATTTTTATAGTAAAAATCATTTCCAATGCATTTTTATAGTAGAATTCATTTCCAATGCATTTTTATAGTAAAAACCATTTCCAATGCATTTCTATAGTAAAAATCATTTGCAATGCATTTTTATAGTAAAACTCATTTCCAATGCATTTTTATAGTAAATAATTTCTAATGCATTTTTATAGTAAAACATCATTTCCATTGCATTTTTATACTTCTTGTATCGTTGAGGTGGTAAAAGATACACAGAGAAATAATGTGCTTCATATATTTTATTCAGCACTTGTATCTGGTGCTAACAGATACTTATAACATAAAACAAGAAGTAGTTCATAAGACAAGCGTACAAGAATGAGGAGGGTCACATGTCTGTAGTCAAACGCAGTGATTTCGTTTGAATATATTTTTCCCGACTTTATCATTGCTACATCGAATCTTGTAAGGCTATAAGCCAGTCCATCTTGTAGGCGTGTTAACTCCTCTACAACACAATTAAACGTGAATTTAAGATTTTGTCATATGTACAAAAACATTTTTTAGAAAAATGAAACTGTTTCAAAATTCTCACAAAAAAAAATTTCATACATATATATGCTCAATATCGTAAGTCTAAATTTATATATATAATATTATATATTATATATAATATATATATATAACTCACAATATTGTATATATATAATATATATATATATATATATATATATATATATATATATATATATATTTATATCCTCAATATTGTTATATACATATGCCCAATATCGTAGGAGATATAGATATATATATATATATATATATATATATATATATATATATATAATCAATATCGTGGATATATATATGTATATATGATCAATATCATATATACTATATATATATATATATATATATATGTGTGTGTGTTGTGGTTGTGTGTGGTGTGTGTGTATTATATTATATGTTTATACATAATGAAAAAATGAATTTTGAAAAATGATTATTGAATCTAAACGCCTCAGCTTTGTGCTTGTTAATAGATATCTAATCCACGCAAATATTTTGATTTTCAGAACGATAATCAAATTAGCGGGGAAACAGTATCGCATTAATCAGCGGAATGATCCATTTTCTGCTGAAAAATGGCCCGCCCTACAATATCTTGGCATCATAATCAACAAAATTCGCCGATGAATGTTTGTCCTCCATCGAAAGTAAAAACGGGAAGAAATATAAATTTGAAAAAAAATGAAATATGTGTCTAATCAAACGTTCAAATATTAATCCGGCATTTTTTCTGCAATTTATAATGTCACGCTATCGGCAGGTCATCAGCCGCCAAAATAATGCATTAGAAAATTTAACACGTTTGCGAAAAAGGGACCAGCACGTGCGCTTCCGTGACTGTTTAATAATTCAACGAGCAAGGAAATTGATCTGTGAGATCGGTTCCCTAGCATAAAAGTTTCGATCCCAACTAAATACTCAATTAGCTTATAAAATCTGTATAAATGATATATATATATATATATATATATATATATATATATATATATATATTATATAATGACTGTCAACTCATGTTTGAGTAAGACCATTTCCTGTTTTTTAAATGTTTTTATCATCATAGTTAGGTGACAGTAGCATTTGAAACTATATATATATATATATATATATATAATATATATATATATATATATAATATACCAAGCGTGTTGGTAGATCCTTGCGGAGAGAAAAACCCAGCAGAGAGTTTGATTGTAAAATATACTACCAAACATCAACCAGGAAGAAAAAAATTTTTGAAAAAAAGAAAAGACCAAGATATTCGTACCAACAAAAAATAATCTATTGGTACAGTATTTGGCCAAAAGAAAAAACAATTTATATGTATATATATGTATATAAGATATATATATATATATATATTCATATAACCGCTATGAGAAGCTAATCTGTAAAAAGTGCTCGATACCTAAGTAGAGCCAAGTAATAAAGATAATCTACTGAGTCAGACGAACCTACTATTAGTTTCGCATAAAGCTCTTCAGGGCCTGAAGAGCTTTATGCGAAACTAATAGTAGGTTCGTCTGACTCAGTAGATTATCTTATATATATATATATATATATATATATATATATATATATATATATATATATATATATATATGTATAGTAATCCACAGACAGCTGTTTCGACTTATCAAGTCTCTTCAATGTGGCTAGACATAGCCACATTGACATAAGCTACCTACAACCGGGATTGAAATCCAATCCATTCAGTCGGACAGCTTAATCGCTAGGCTATAGTCACCTGCAGTAATGCGAAGGGGATTTTAACTGTTTTGATACACGCATCCGTATGTATGTAAAGGCCGCCATAGAGTGATTGTTGTGTTCTTAAAAGGGATACAATCAGACAATGTTGTAGTCGAGTGAAAGGGGCCGTCAACACGATCGTAGATTTAAGATTGAGGCTTTTATTGCAGAGAGATACAATAAGACAGACGGGGAATTGTGAGATACGCTACTAATCCTCGAAGCCAGCCCAGGATAACGCCGTGCTCAGTATATATATAGTCAAACCACATGGAATATTTCATGACAACATGATCAAACATAAAAGAAAGTCCTTAGTTTTCAAGCTTTTGCATCTTTTTTTCTTTCGAGTTTCCTAGCAATTATTTTGATGTCATCTTAAAAGCCGTTAATCATATGTCCCAAAAGGTTATTATAGGTAGACCAAGTGTTTTCTTATATATATATATATATATATATATATATATATATAATGGTACACAGTAATAACCTACCCGAGTTTCATTTTTGGCAATGACGGTTAGTCATTGCCGAAAAATACACACGTGCAATCGCCTGATCTTGATTAATTCAGTGGATTTAACCCTGAAGATCCTTATGGTGAAACTCGAGTAGGTTATTACTGTGTACCATTATAATAATAAATTTGCTCTACTCACGTATTGAGCACTTTATATTTGTTATATCGCTGTCTTATCTTTGGGAAATTTGTATCAACTAACCATTGTGACCAATTTCACCGGTAAGTCACCTTTTTCATATAAATCATATATATATATATATATATATATGTGTGTGTGTGTGTGTGTGTGTGTGTGTGTGGTGTAGATGCCCTCATCTTGTTAGAAACATTAATTCAGTTTCATCTGAGTTCACATAGAGGTTGATGCTTCTTGCTACTTTCGGTAGGGTAGGCAGCAGTAATTGGGAGTGTGCAGGTATACACACACACACACACACACACACATATATATATATATATATATATATATATATATATATATTACTATAATGTATGGTAAATACTATCTGACGATGAGTCAGTATTAAGCCAATATATTCAGTATTATTATGAGAGAGCTCAATTTCTATGACAGAATAATATTGATAATGAATAAATATACGTAATTATTTGTATATATTTAATTGCATGGAAACTTATCTGCTACCATATTGGTTTCTTGCTCGTTTATACAGAACAATCTTGTAAATATATGAACAGAAGAGATTTTGCGTTGGTGATTTGAAATTGTGTAACTGTATGCACGGATCGTTTGGGTAAGGGCCGGTTTAACTCAGTCAATAGAGCGTTCGGCTAGAAACCACAAGGTTCCTAGTCCGATACCGGCCCTCGTCAACTCAGTGTATGAGTAGCACAGGGATATGTACGGTAAAGTAAAGAGCTGATGGTAGGTGCGGCGCTCCACCTCAGACGCAAAAAACAATCTCCTTGGTCTAGCGCTAGTGAAAAGGGGATATACTCCCTCGCTGATTGGCTAATACCCACATTAGGCCACCCCGACGACTTTACTTACTTACACATGGGATGAATAAGTGCGGATGCGTCTATTGCGTGCATACGTGTGCGTATTCTAGCATACACGTACACATAAAGCGCAGCGCTGCGGTTACATACATATATATATATATATATATATATATATATATATATATATATATATAAGTAATTGGTAATTTGCTTGAAGCATTGTTAAGTATGTTATATTATATTAATGCTTTGAAGGCAATTACAATGCGTATAAAAAATAAAAAACAAATAATAAACAAAAAGATGTTATTTTTGTCTTATCTACTTTGTAATCGATAAGACAAAAATAATATCTTTTTGTTTTTATTTTTATACGCATTGTAATTGCCTTCAAATCATTAATATATATATATATATATATATATATTATATATATATATATATGAATGATTGCCGAATCCCAAAACAACTATTTTACGGGGAATTCTCAACTGGCAAACGTCGTCAGTGAAAACCCAAATTGAGGTTTAAGGACTGCCTCAAGGACACTCTGAAGAATGCTGCTATTGCTGTGGAGGACTGGGAGAAGCTAGCTTGAAATAGACCTGGCTGGAGGACACCATCTACCTGTCTGTGGAAGAATTTGCGTTCAACCGAATTAAACACCAAAAATTGAAGCGGGCTATTAGAAAGGGTAATTTTCAGCTCAGCAACGTTCAAAGTGGAGAAGTTCCAACATGTAGTTTATGTGGAAGAGTATGTCTCTCCAGGACTGGCCTGGTGAGTCATCTGAGAAAACACATGGATAGAGTATCAAATGCTACTGGCACCCAACTATGATGATAAAAAAGACAGGAAATGGTCTTACTCGAACACGAGTTGACAACCATTATATATATATATATATATATATATATATATATATATATATTGAAGTTGAAGGGAAGGAGTTAAAGATGAGTGAGCTTGGGGAAGATTTTGGCTATTTTGGCCCACAAGATATTTGCAAAAAGGAAAGTGGGTAAGAGGACGTTTGGTAAGTGTAGGAGGTAGGGAAGATGATTAAGTGCAAAGGAGGAGAAGCATGGTAGGGGGGGAATAGGTTAACATTCTTTGGTTGGCTTGGAGAGAATTTTGATTCATAGAATTAGAGGGGAAGGTGTAGGAGTTAGGGAGAGTGGGTGGGACTTGGTTTGTAGGGGAGGTGAAGGTCAGCTTTTTGGGGAAAAGTTTTTTATAGGACAACAGATTTATCCATTTCCAATTCTGATTTTTGTTTTCAAAGTCCACGGAGTGGAATATTGTCGATATAAGCCGGAACGCGAGGGAGTCTATCCCCTTTTCACTAGCTCAGTCGGTAGAGCGTTTGACTAGGAACACCATAGTTCCGAGCTCGATACTGGTCCTCGCCAACTCAGCGTATGATTAGCACAGAGATCTGTGCGGTAAAGTGAGGAACTGATGGTAAATGTAGCACTCCACCTCAGATACTAAAAACAATCTCCTTGGTCTAGCGCTAGTGAAAATCGGATAGACTTCCTCGTTGTCTTGCTGATACCGACTTTAGGCCACCCTGATGACTTTTTTCGACCCGAGACATTGTTTTTGCATCTTAGATGGAGCGCCACAAACTCACCAGCTTCCCACTTTATTGCACTGATCACTGTGCTACTACTACGCTAAGTTGACGAGGATCGGTATTGAACCCGGAAACTTGTCGTCGAGCATCTGAGGTGTATGCTCTACCGACTGAGATAAGGCGGCACTAGTGGTATCTTGATTTACGGAAATGTGTATTCTGTGTAAGCTATGGGTAAAAGAAGGAAAGGCGCTCTGTTATCATTTACTATGATATCTTGGGAGTATATAACAGTAATCCTGCCTTTCTGCAACCAATTTTGTTCTTATGGTT
>CM042173.1:55841978-55856978 GCA_023376005.1 Doryteuthis pealeii
AATATTTATTAAATTTATTTTGTATTCCTAGATTTATACAAAGGGTAAATATGTGTGTAAATATCTGTGTGTAAGTAGCCTGCACACACACACGCCACACACACACACACACACACACACACACACACACACATGTGCAACGCGCGTCTCTTCAACTTAGTTTAAATAATAGGGGATTCCATTTTTTTCAATTAAACAGGATATATGTATATATATATATATATATTCTTTCATTAATTATAGTTTTAATATAATACATAATCATGCTTACACACTCTCTCACACACACACAACACACACACACACATCCAGCGGAAGTTAAATCAGCCGTTTTCCAACAACTGTTTATATATATATATATATATATATATATATATATATATTATATATATATATATATAAAATTGTGTTTAAAGTCCTGCAGCAGATTTTTAATGTTACCGCCAAGATGGTAATCTTGTTGAAATGCAATAATCAAAATGTAGATAAAAGATAAAACTGCAAGAGTCGAATTCTTATTTGGAATTTACTAAATGATTCTGTCATTTGTATAATGTGAGTTATTAAGTTTTCAATTTTAAAACTCATGCAAGATTTTATGACGGTATATAAACTAAGAATTTAAATCAAACCTGACGATTGTGTTCCATAATAAACATATGGGTTATCTTGTTTAATGGTATATAAACCTTCCTTGGTTATTTAATGCCAAAGTTATCCTTATAAAAAAGAGTTTAATTTGGTTTTGTTGGTTGGATTTTATGGCATCTCAACCCCTGTTTTATACAGAAGACGTTTTGTTTTATTCATGTTTGATTGATATTCAATTTTTTAAATGAATAATAGGGAAGGTTGGCGATAGATTGTCAGGAATACCCGTGCTGCATGCGTGACATGATGATGATGATGATGATGATGAAAACAATTTTTAAACATATTTCTTAAACTCGTTTTTTTTTCAATTTGATCCTTAGATGGGACCCTAACAAGTACTACCACTCGGGGCCAAAGTGTACCTGGAAGTAATGGCGATGAAGGTGTACTCCACACTACACAGAGCACTAATATTGGAATTTCCCCATTGTAATTTAACGTCATCCTCAGGACACTAAATCCCCCTGCAACTGCCTTCTAGCACATATATGATGATAAGGGTCAGGGGCTTGCCAAAAGGGTAATGGTTTGACGTGAGCAGATGATTGATGAGAGGGGGGCTCTCCAACTGACCGTCAGCCAAAGTGGAATGTTGCATGTTTCTGTTCGAAAGGAGTTTCAGGGGTGGAAATTATGTGGAGGTTTTTAGCACAATACTACCACTCCGGATCAGGGTTGACTAGAGCTCCATAATTGGAACCTTACCACTAGATGCAGTTTAACGTTCTACCGAAGACACCCATTTAAGCTTTTATACATAATGTGATATATCTAAAACGATAGGTGTCTGTACATTTTTGCGACTGGAAAAGAATGTAAGAGAGGCACTATCTTATTATAATGGAGATGTGTTTTTTCATCTGTAACCGAAACTATATTAATACTCAAGTCATAATTCCCTTAGTTATTTACGTCACATTCTCCATGATTTTATTTTTATTCAAACCTCAATTATCAATAAAATTGTCTGACATTATTAATATTGTTGGCCTTATCTGTATATTAATAGCATGCAATTGTATTCATATATACAACAAAATAGCGGTTTACAGTGTGAACGGGAAGGCTAAATTGCATATTGATATTAAAAATTTGATTTTAATAAATATGTTTTTGGTATTATCGATTTCTAATTGTTTGGTTTTATCTTAATGAATATAAGCAAAAATGTTGGAGATAAATCTTAAAAGAAATCCATTAACAAGAAGAAATAACTGTAATTTTATTCTTTACTTCCTATTTTAACTAAATAGTTAAATTAGGAAAATTTGGCAATGAAAGGAAAATGATTAAAAAGTTAGTTTCAAAGTTCTTTTTTTTCGATTATACTCCCTCTGTTTTAAATCTTTTTATCAGCATTCTTATTTAGTTTCATTAGTATTTCTAATTCAATATATTTAATTACATTAAAACTTAAATACTTGGGCCCGCAGGGTGCATATTTTTGCTAGTTCTAATAATTTAGAAACTTTAATGTGTTTTAACCAAAGATATTATCAAAAAGAGAATCTAATTTCAGGGATTCAATAAACTGGATCACTCTTGGAATAATGGGATTTTTCAGAATTATACATCTGTTTTTATTCTTCAAGCAACTAAACCAGTTGTACATTCAATGTAGAATATAATTCCAATTATATATATATATTCATTCGTTATAGAGTACAAATACATACAGCTCTTACACACGTAATCGAGCACTTTATTTTCAATTCTTCAATACTAAAAAAAGGACTACCTATATATATATGTTTTGGGGAGATTATGTGCTTAATTGAAGTCATACCTAATTTGAAAATTAATTAGTTATAATTAAATAAATTATGCGTGTATATCGGTTTAAATGTAAGGCGTAAACAAATCGAGAAAAAGTCAATCTCTGTATGTACATTTCATTCTATTAGGCCTCATCAGCAGAGTTATAGACCGGGCAGTGTTTTGTGCGTGATTTGAACCCTCTGCCCTGTCTCTAACTCTGCTGATGAGGCCCAATAGGCTGAAATATGCATACAGAGATTGACTTTTTTCTCGATTTGTTTATGCCTTGCATTTAAACCGATATGCACGCGTAATTCATTTAATCATAACTAATTAATTTTCAAATTAGGTATGACTTCAAATAAGCACATAATCTCCCATTTGAAATTTGGAATTATTTAAAATTAATAGAGCAGCGAGCTGCGTGCAAAGACATGTCCCGTGGCTGAGATAATAAAGTATTAACCGACATTTTCCAGATTATGTACGTATGTGTGTCAGGTCGCTTAATGCGCTACTGGTACTATGTAATCCAGTAAAACCTGTTTCATAGTCGGGTCATCGGCGACTAAACCGGTAACCCCACAGATTTTATCTGATGAGGAGGGTGGCTAGACATCCTGCAGGACGAAAAACAAGACCTATTCAAAAGGCGGAGGAAGCTATTAGCTCAACGGCCATCTAGAAAAAAAAAAATTTTTTTTTTTTGGGGGGGGGGGGGTGTTGGACTCCTTATTCCTTGTTAGATTATCCATCTAGGAGAAGGGACAACTCTGATTTAACACCCGCGATTGACATGATTGCCAGTTATCTTGCTTAGGCTTGTCACTGGACAACAATCATGAAAATTTAGAGAGTGGTATTCGTGTTGTACAAGCGTTTACCACTATAATATCATGATGTACAAATGTTATCTATGTGTGTAATGGATGGATGGGTCTAAGCATTGTATTAACAAAGGAAATACACTCGCATTTTCTTTTTAAACTAAGTCCGTTTCTATACTCTGTTCTGTTGCTGATTATATTTGAATATATTTGAATATTGATGAGTTATTTAATAAAAGACCATATTAATAGTAAATAAATGTAGATCGTTTTTCGTAATTTCTGTTTATTTACAAATTTCGTAATTTTCTACTTCGTAATGTCATTTTTCGATTCATAAAGATATCCCTCGAAAATATACCCTAGTGTTCTCAACCACTTCTGATGATTGGATTACCAAGAAACTTTAAGTTATGAGTGTGAAACCATAATATCACCATTAATTATATATATATATATATATATAATATATATATATATATATATATATATATATCAGTCGGTAGAGCGATCGGCTAGAAACCACAAGATTCCTAGTTCGATACCGGTCCCCGCCAACTCAGCGTATGAGTAGCACAGGGATCTGTGCGGTAAAGTAAGGAGCTGATGGTAGGTGTGGCGCTCCACCTCAGATGCTAAAACAATCTCCTTGGTCTAGCGCTATTGAAAAGAGGATAGACTCCCTCGCTGACTGGCTGATACCGACTTAAGGCCGCCCCGTCGACTTTACTTACTTACTTATATATAATCATATATTGGTATTGGGCATTTTTTTTAATTTATAAAGATTGTAAATTAATATATTAATACTCAAGTTCCTTAATCTTCCGACTGGTATTATCTAACAACAACCTCTGGTTAAAAATGAGACCGTCCAAATCGTCCAAGGGGAAATGCAAAAATGTAAATCCTGATTATCTGGTGTCGCTTATCCGTTGGATTCTTATTTCTTATGAGTGTCTTCACCTAAGCTAAATAATGGACCATTCCGTTTTTTTTATAAAGAAAAGGGAGAAAATTGACATTCTACACAGAAAAAATATTATAAGAAAGTAAGAAAGAAAGATAGTAGGGAAAATATATATAGAGAGGTGAACGCCCGGAAGCGATAATGCTAATATGTTTCAATCGAACATAATAAAAAGATGAAAAGAAGGAAAGAAAGTAAAAAGTGTGAGAGAGATTTAAATGAAAATTGTTATACTTTTACACATTGAACTATTAAGCAATAGCTCTTAAGTAAACATATCAAACGTTGTAATGATTAAATTATCATACTGTAGTATATACACAGGTCCTGCAAGTATAAATAAATATTGCAAAACTTTTTTTATTCATTCTCGTATTTAAATCTACTAGCAAATATATGCACCCCTCCGGGTGCAAGTATTTAAGTCTTAATGTGATAAAATATTGTATTAAATTTGAAAGGCTAATGAAACTAAATAAGAATACAGATAAAAAGATTTGAAACAGTGGGAGTATAATAAAATATTTGAAACAGAGGAGTATAATCGACAAAATAGAACAATTGAAATTTACTCTTCCATCACTCTCGTCTTTCATTGTTATTTTTTCTAATTTAAGTATTTAGTTAAAAGATGAAGTAAAAAATAAAATGACAGTTATCTTTTCTTGTTAATGGATTTCATTTAAGATTCATTGAAGAGATTTTTGCTTATATTCATTAAAATAAAACCAAACAGTTAGAAATCAATAATTACTTAGCACATATTTATCAAAATCACATTTTTAATATCAATATGCAAATTAGCCTTCCCGTTCACACTGTAAACCGCTATTTTGTTGTATATATAAATATAATTGCATGTTGTTAGTATGTAGATCTGGTTAACAGTATTAATAATGTAAAACAATTTTATTAATAATTGAGTTTAAAATAAAAATACGATCATGGAGAATGTGATGTCAATAACTAAGGGATTTGTGACATAAGTAGTAATATAGTTTCGGTTACAGACAGAAAAACACACAATCTCCATTATAATAAGATATATATTTGTCTATTCTTATAAGACAAACGTAAGCATTTTATTGTTTCTTTGTTGTTGTTTTTTTGTGTTGTTTTTTTGTTTTTTTTCATCTGTTTTTTTTTCTTTTTCTCTTTCTTTTTTTTTTTTTTTTAGAATTACGAGAGAGAAAAAAAACAATTTCCGTCTTGAACTAAAAGATACAATAATGACATTTCTATTTTAGCCCATACAAAATTAAATAATAATAGCAATCTCTTATTTTTTTATTTTTTCGCTTAGTTCTTTCTTCTTTTTTTTTAAATTTTTTTTTTTTTTTGTTAGTCTAAAGATTAATTTGTGTATTTCTGTGTCTTTTTCTTTTCTTTAATCACCGCATCATCCTCTCATTGGCCGTTTAAAAAAAAAAGACACGTACAGTATACTTTCTCTCTTTAGTTATTACTTGTACGCTTATCGAATTATCCTTTGTTTTCAGTCAAAATTAGATACTAGCTCTGCTAGTCAAATCAATGAGGCTAGATCTTATTATAATGAAGATTCTGTGTGTGTGTCTGTAACTGAAACTGAAACTACATCACCGCCACCTTCATAATTCCCATAGTTATTTACATTATATTTGCAATGGTTAATGAATAATCATTATTTAATCTTAATTAGTATTTTATTTATTAAAAATGTTTCTATAAATGTATAGCCGAAACAGATTTGCCTCAAAATAACCCATATTAATGTGTTTCAAATCCTGCGGTGTGTGTTATATATCATCAAGAAATAAATGTTTACATAGTACATGGTGGGAATAATTTGCATACCAGTTTTAACAAAACCGTTTTTAATAAATAATTATTTGGTATTTTTGATTTTAATATTATTGTTTTATTCTCAAACGTATTAAAAGCAATCCTAAATATAATTTTATATTGAAATCAATTAGAATCGAGTAAAAATAAAGGTAATCTTTTGTGTTCGTATTTAATTTTATTAGTCTTTGTAATTCAATATAAGATTTGATTATATTAAAAATAAATACTTGTGCTCGGAGGGCGCATATTTTTTTGCAAGCTGTTTGAAGGATTTTTTTAAGCAATCTCTTAGCTATGATCTACACTAGTATACTTAATTGTTTTATGTATAGTTGTTGTTGGCTTCCCTCCGTCTACTAAAGACGATGGCGTAGTGTCCACTTTTTTATCTGCAACTACGTGAGTGGCTGAACAGACCAATTTTTGAATGGCAATCTCCGGTGCAGTGATTGCAAACAAACAGTGATGCTTGCTGGAGTTGTTGTTGTCTCTCCTTCCTTCTGGCTCTCTTTTCTGCGGTGGCTACTTTCCTCTCTTTTTTTCACTCCTTTTTGTCCATTGTTTGACGAGGAGGCGGCAGGTCATACGGTCTTCTGCACAAGCCTCCCATGTGTTGATGTCGAAGTGGCATGTCTTCATGTCCCTCTTGCAGATATCTTTAAAGCGCAGGCGTGGTGTCCTTACTGATTGGGTGCCCTCTACTAATTCACCATACAGTAGGTCTTTGGGGATGCGGCCTTTGTCAATCCTCCTGGCGTGACCAAGTCAACGCAGGCGTCTCTTGCAGATAATGGCGGCATGCTGTTCATGTTTGCTCGTTCTAACACGTCTGAATTCTTTTTTTTTCTTTTTTTCTTTTTTTCTTTCTTTCTTTTTTTTTCTTTTTTTCTTTTCACGTTTAACTTGACTTTAGCCGCATAACATAACGTCCATGTGCATATATTCCCCTCTGCCATTCAACTTCCACCGTGTGTTGACTTTTTATATTTGTGTACCGTTGTGGTATATTTTCACGGTACCAAAATGATATAAGTAACGTTGTCCTTTTTTCCGGTGTACTAAAACGATAACCGTAAGGCGGCGGCGGCGGCGTATATTGTATAGCGGGTCTCGTCCACGTGCCTCCAAATTCACAGTGCTAAAATGGTGTTGATAGAAATTATAACACGAGAAATATGTCGTCACAACTGCTAGCCTTTATTTCCAGGGTAGGTTCGTCTCGTGTGCTGTATCGGAGAGGAGGAAAGGCAGAGAGAAAGAGAGAGAGAACACTACTTGATTACTGAGACCCCATACTAGCCACTAGAGGCCCGATCCGTACCCTACGACGGCGGAAGGCAAAAAGAGGCCGATCCCTTTCTTCGTTGTTCCACGTAACCACGTGACTTACGGTCAACACTCGACTTCCGGTTGCGGTCAACACCCGACTTCCGGTTGACACTCAATTCTTCATTCGGGGTCACGCTACGGTCAAATCATCGTTCATCCTGTTTTGGCTCATCACTATTTTTTAAACCTTTATCATCTCTTATTTGTTTCTTCCTCCTCCTTCCATTAGTAGTCCTTGCCAAATCTTGCCACATTAGTAGCCAGCTAGAATTTTACAAAGCCACACGGTTTAGTAAAAATAGAAGACACATGGGTTCCATTTAAGTAAATTTATTGCAGAACTGTAATTTTTTCTTTTATGTGGTGTAGGTAAGTATTTATTCAACCTGTTGATCACAGGCAGAATTCAAGAAACGTAATTAACTTTTACTAGCAGGACTTATGGTTATATCACAGTATGATAATTTAATTATTACAACGTTTGATATTTATAAGTAAGTAATTTCGTCGGGATGGCCTATTGTCGGTATCAGCCAGACAGCGAGGGAGTTTATCCTCTTTTCACTTGCGCTAGACCAAGGAGATTGTTTTTAGGGTCAGAGGTGGAGCGCCACACCTACCATCAGCTACTCGTTTTACCATACAGATCCCTGTGCTACTCATATGCTGAGTTGGCGAGGGTCGGTATCGAACCAGAAACCTTGTGATTCCTAGTCAAGTGCTCTACCGACTGAGCTAAACCGGCCCTGGCGTAATTAACTTTTACTAGCAGGACCTATGGTTATATCACAGTATGATAATTTAATTATTACAACGTTTGATATGCATAAGTAAGTAATGTCGTCGGGGTGGCCTACTGTCGGTATCAGCCAGACAGCGAAGGAGTCTATCCCCTTTTCACTAGCACTAGACCAAGGAGATCGTTTTTGGCATCTGAGGTGGAGCGCCACACCTACCATCAGCACCTCACTTTACCCCACACATCTACTTATACGCTAAGTTGGCGAAGGCCGGTATCGAACCCGGAACTCTGTGATTCCTTGTCGAACGCTCTACTGACTGAGCTAAACCGACCTGAGAGCAATTGCAAATAGTTCAATATGTAAAAAGTTTAATAATCTTGATTTAACACACTCTCACTTTTTCCATTTTTCTTTCTTTCTTTTCACCTGTTTCATTATGTTTGATTGAAACAGATTAGCGTTATCACTTCCACGCGTTCACCGCCTCTTTCTATCTGTCACCTAACTCTTTCTTTCTTATAATATTTTTATGTGTAACATTCCTTTCTTCTCTCTCTTTCTTTCTAATAAAAACGGAATTGTCCATTATTTAGCTGATGTGACGGCACTCATAAGAAATAAGAATTTGGTGGATAAGCAATACCAGATAATCAGGATGTGAAAAGTATAATAATCTTGCTTTAACACCCTCTCGCTCTTTTTTTTTAAATTCTTAATTTCTTTTCATCTTTTCATTATGTTCGATTGATACAGATTAACGTTATCGCTTACACGCGCTCACCTCCTCTTTCTATCTTTCACACAGTCTCTTTCTTTCTTATCATATATTTTTGTGCAGCAATCCTTTTCTTCGTTTTCTATTTTTCTAATAAAAATGGAATAGTCCATTATTTGGGCTGAGGTGACGACACTCATGCGAAATAAAAATTCGGCGGATTTGTTATACATTATACGATGAAGGGACACCCGAGTGTAACTAATTGTACCAACCTGTTTCCCACGTGTAGGATGTGACACAATGTCACAAGTATAGATCATCAAGTGAGGATAGAACCAGCTATTCAGTAATAAGGATCTGAGAGACTAGCTTGCTAACCATTACACCACGATGGGACGCCCCCAGTGTAAGATGGCAGTAGGAATTTGCCAAGCCGTTCACAACGTGTAGGATGTGACACAGGGTCGCAAGTATGAGACATTTAGCGATCATTGAACTCGTTATTCGGTAGTAAAAGATCTGCGAGAATACTTTGCTAACCCTTTCACCACGATGGGACGACTCACTGCAAGCTACAGCAGGTATTTACTCAACCCGTTCACGACGAATAGGATGTGACACCAGGTCGAAAGTATAGGGCATCTAGCTGGATAAGTACAACAGAGTGATCTGCCTCTAAGTCTAGGCTGAACAGAGTGATCTGCCCTTGACTAGATATAGAGTATAAGCAGAACATTGGAAGCAGCCATTTGCAATTTTACTCTTGTGGTCAGAACACCACGGACCACGTCTTTCGTACTTTATACCAGCAATAATCGGATCAGTATTCAGTTGTAATGAATCAGCTAGACAAGCTTGCAAACAATAACATTATGATCTGGCCTTATATCTAGGATGAAGATGGTGATCTGCCCTTGACCAGATCAAAAGTATAAGTAGAACCATGGAAGAAACCATTTGCAATTTTACTCTTGTGGTCAGAACATCACAGACCACGTTTTTCGTACTTTATATCAACAATAATCGGATCGGTATTCTGTTGTAATGAATCAGCTAGACAAGCTTGCAAGCAATAACATTATGATCTGCCCCTATGTCTATGATGAACAGAGTGATCTGCCCTTGACCAGATCTAGAGTATAAGTAGAACCGTGGAAGCAGCCATTTGCAATTTTACTCTTGTGGTCGAACACCACAGACAACGTCTTTTGTACTTTATATCAACAATAATCGGATCGGTATTCAGTTGTAATGAATCAGCTAGACAAGCTTGCTAACAATAACATCATGGTCGGACTCCCAAGTGTGAGCTGTACTAGTTATTTACCCAAACTGTTCATTACGGGTGGATTTGACACAAGATCGTTAGTATGGGGCATCCACCGTGCATCGAACTCGCCATCCAGAAGAAATAGATCTGCACCATCAGCTTAGTGGTTTGCCTCTTATTTACCCAAACTTTGTTGCCATAAGCAAGTGCTACAATGATTTAATAAATAATTAATTTGTGTTATTGATCTCTAATATTATTTTTTTATTCTCCAATTAATTCAAAATCATTTTTTAATTTTTTTTATTAAAATCAATCCTGTGAATGAATAGACAAACCAATTAAAATAATAATACTTATTCATTAGGTCATGAGGTCGCTGTGAAAATATGGGTTAGATTTGCCTCAAAATATCCCATGCTCGTTGTGCGTGTAAAATCCTACAATGTGTCTTATTGCAAAGAAATTATGGTTCACATAATATATGGTGTGGTTAATTTGCATACCGATTTAACAAAACCACGTATAATAAATAATTACCTGGTGTTATTGATCTCCAATATTATTGTTTTATTCTCCAATTAATTTTAAATCATTTATTATTGTTCTAATGATCAAAATCAATCCTGTGAATAAATTTATATACAAACAAATCTTATTATAATGGAGATTGTGTGCTTTTCTGTCTGCAACCGAAACTATATTACTACTCATATCACTATTCCCTTAGTTATTGACATCACATTTTCCATGATTGTAATTTTATTTAAACCTCAATTATTAATAAAATTGTTTTAGATTATTAATACTGTTAACCATGTCTACATACTGACAACATGCAATTATATTTATATATACAACAAAATAGCGGTTTACAGTGTGAATGGGAAGGCTAATTTGCATATTGATATTAAAAATGTGATTTTATTAAATATGTGCTTAGTATTATTGATTTCTAACTGTTTGGTTTTATTTTAATGAATATAAGCAAAAATCTCTTCAATGAATCTTAAATGAAATCCATTAACAAGATAAAATAACTGTCATTTTATTCTTTACTTCCTTTTTTAACTAAATACTTAAATTAGAAAAAATAACAATGAAAGACGAGAGTGATGGAAGAGTAAGTTTCAGTTGTTCTATTTTTTATTATACTCCCTCTGTTTCAAATCTTTTTATCGGTATTCTTATTTAGCCTTTCTAATTTAATATAATATTTTATTCCATTAAACTTAAATACTTGCACCCGGGAGGGTGCATATATTTGCTAGTTAAAATAATAAATTTTCTTCATTAATGAGGTCTTTGAAAATTTGAGTTAGATTTTTTTCAAAACAACCCATGTTATTTGTGCATTCAAAATCCCGCAATGTGTTTTATATATCGCTACGAAAATTAGGTTCACATAATTTATGACGTGGTTAATTTGCATACTGATTTAACAAAACCAAGTTTAATAAATAATTACTTTGTGTTATGAATCTCTAATATTATTTTTTTTATTCTTCAACCCGTTCATCACGGATAGTATATAACACAGGATTGAAAATATGCGGCATCCACCGAGCATCAAATTCGCTATTCGGTAGTAATATATCTGCAGGAATAGCTTGCTAACTATTACATCATGATGAGACTCCCGTTTAGGTATTTACTAGCCCGTTCGCCACGGGTAGGATTTGACACAAGGTCGCAAGTATATGAGCATCGAACTCGCTATTCAGTAGTAATGGATTTGCGAGACTAGTTTTCTACCTATTATACCACTGTGGTACGCCTGTTGAGGCATTTACCAACCCGTACACTACGTTTAGGATGGGACACAAGGTTACAAGTATAGAGCATCCAGTAAGCATCAAAATCCCTATTCGGTAGTAATGGATCTGCGAGACTAGTTTGCTAATTATTACACCACGGTGGTACGCTTGTTTAAAAATTTACCAGCTCGTATGCCACGGGTGGGATGTGGCACACGATAACGAGTATAGGCCATCCAATGAGCATCGAACTCGCCATATATATATATATAATATATATATATATGTGTGTGTGTGTGTATATATATATATATATATATTATATATATATATATATATAATTTAATATACCAAACGTGTTGGTAAAATCCTTGCGGTAAGAAAAAACCCAGCAAATAGTTTGATTGTAAAAATATACTACCAAACATCAACCGGGGAGAAAAAATTTTTTGAAAAAAAGAAAAGACCAAGATAGTCGTACCAACAAAAAATAATCTATTGGTACAGTATTTGGCCAAAAGAAAAAACAATTTATATGTATATATATGTATATAAGATATATATATATTCATATAACCGCTAGGAAAATAAGCTAATAAGTAAAAAGTGCTCAATACCTAAGTAGAGCAAATAATAATGATAAATCTAATGAGTCAGACAAACCTACTATTAGTTTCGCTTAATGCTCTTCAAGGCTAAGATCTGACTACTACTTATATATATATATATATATAAACCAACTACTGGGAATATACAAATGCATACACACATTGAATCTTCTAATACAAATACTATACGCATACTTGTATATATATATATATATATATATATATATATATATATATATAAATGTGTGTGTGTGTGTGTGTGTGTATATATATATATATATATATAAATATATATAATATATATATATATGTGTGTGTGTGTGTGTGTGTGGTGTGTGTGTGTCGTCAGTTTAAAACTTTAGGTAAGAGGAAGTTACCTCGAAAATAAAATAGTTTAAGAACATAATATCCAACATTTTAATTCCGATCTCTACTCTTTTCCATGGTTCTAAGAAGATCAAAAAAAATATTCTCAACATTCATCACACACACACTCACACACATGCACACACACACACACACACACACACACACACACACACACACATATATATATATATATAGATAGATAGATAGATAGATAGATGTGTGTGTGCAGGTTGATTTTGTTTTCGGTGATACAGGTGTTTCCATTTAATTTTTTCTTACAGTTTCCACAGCTATATTATTTTTAAATAAATAATTACTGATTATATCTGTTTTGGCAATATATTGTTCCTTTAGAAATAAAATACTCGCATCGCTGATTTAGGAGAAAATACACTTTTCTTAAAAATGTGTGAGGCCTACACTTATATATGGGTGATGTTATATGTGTAATTATTATTATTATTATTATTATTATTATTATTCCTTTTGAGTTTTCACATCAGTGTTAGCTGATGGTCTTTCACTGGAGTCTGAGTGACAGCAAGTCTCCTCAGGTCTCCAGGACTCTTCTGAGTATTCTGGCAGATTGCAGCAGTGCAGTGTTCTGAATGGTTTCAATCCTTCCTCTGATATCCAAACTTTCCAAACCTTTTTCTAATCCTTTTGGGACTGTCCCAAGTGCACCAACTACAATTGGTATAACTTTCACTTTCATATTCCATAACTTTTTCAGTTCTCTGGCAAGGTCCAGATATTTGTCAATTTTTTCATTTTCCTTTAACTTCACCCTGTGATCCGCTGGCACTGCAAAATCCACCAGTTGACAAGTTCTTTCTTTTTTGTTAATCAACACTAGGTCTGGTCTTCTTGCTGGGATAAGGTGATCCGTTTTAATTTCAAAGTCCCAGAGAATTTTGTGCGTTTCGTTCTCAAGAACAGATTCTGGTTTATGCATATACCATTTTGTTGTGTGGTCAAAATTTAATTTCTTGCATAATTCCCAGTGGATCACCTTCCCAACCCAGTCGTGTCTAGTTTTGTATTCTCGTTGTGCTAGTTTGCTACATTCGCAGAGTATATGGTTAACAGTCTCATCTCTATTACCGCAAAGTCTACATTTACTATTTTTTGGGTCTTATCAATTTTCGTTTTGATGTAGTTTGTCCTTATGGCATTATTTTGTGCAGCAATTATAAGTGATTCTGTTTCTCGGTTTCCCTTTCTTAACCATGTCCAAGTCTTTCCATGTGCAACCTCATCTATTTGTCGTTTGAAGCGTCCATATAATTGTTTTTCTTCCCATTTTTGTTTTCTAGTCTTTGTCGTTTTTCTGTTTGTCCATCTGCCGTTTCTACTATTGTTGGCCGCCATAAGTAATTTGTCTTTGCTCTTCCTTGTGTAATCTTCAAGTTGTTGGATTGTGGTTTCTACGCATTCCTCTATGTTGGCAAGACCTCTTCCCCCTTCCTTTCTTGACACATACAATCTATCTCTATCATCTCTAGGGTGGAGAGCCTTGTGCATTGTCATTAATTTTTCTCGTCCTTTGGTCAATCTGTCTGAGTTCTTCTTTTGTCCATTTTAAGAATGGTCCTGAGTATCTTATAATGGGGACAGCCCAGGTATTAATTCCTTTGATCAGATTTCTGCTGTTAAGTTTCGTTTCTAGAAGTTTTCTAGTTCTCCTGAGATATTCTTTTTTAACTTTTCCTTTCATTTCTGCTTGCATGATATTGTCCGCTTCTAAAATTCCTAAGTATTTGTAGCTTTCATTTTCTTCAAGAGATTTTATAGTTTCCTGATTTGGTAGTTGTATTCCATTCATTAGTTTTCTTTCACCTCTTTTTATTACAAGCATAGCACATTTTTCGATTCCAAATTCCATCCCTATATCCTGGCTATATATTCTAATAGTTTGTACTAGGCTCTCCAATTCTTTTTCATTTTTTGCAAAAATTTTAATGTCATCCATGTACATAAGGTGGTTGATCTTTTCTTGTGAATTACTATATTATTATTATTATTATTATTATTATTATTATTATTATTATTATTATTATTATTATTATTATCTATTCGTTAATACTCATGTGCCTTAAAAGTAGGACCGTTATCATGTGCATGTCAGTGAGGACCCCCAAGCAAAAACATACATTAACAAGCACTGCGC
>CM042173.1:55861978-55869478 GCA_023376005.1 Doryteuthis pealeii
AGTGGACCTGGGAGTAATAGCAATCAATGGCTAAAGCACACATTCCGCTGAGCTCCAGAACTGGGACTTCACAAGTTGATGCAGTTTAACGTCATACCAAGGACACTAAGACCCTCAGTCATCGCTTTCTAGTACATTTATGATAAAAATGTTCGGAGTGAGCCATAAGGGCAATAATGTCGAGGCAATCTTATAGGTGCTAGGGCTTTACGTGACCAACTGATTGATCAAAGGGAGTCTCCGACCACCTGTCTAGCTTAAGTAAGGGCCAAAGTGAAGTTGCATATCATGGTCTGCTCATCTACCAGGAATCCGTCCTCAAGCATCATGGGTTGCCGCCCACGCCCAACAGGTGACCCAATTTGAGTGATTATACCCCTCTGCAGAGGTACAGTAGGTGTATTCTACGGCCTGAGCCGACAAGACGTTTCCCAGTTGGATTTTATTTTTCCTTCCTTTTTATTTTTCGGTAGAAGGAAGGGTATCTAACGTGTTGTAATATTTATCGTGATAGGCACTGGGTGTAGGACTCCAACTACGCTGACTGTATCTCGTGCAGAGGGATGGCGCCCAAAAGGGATCTTCTAGATATGACTCTAAATTGCATATGATTGTGAGGCGCCACTTCTGAAAATCAGAGGAGAGTGGAGTACCCCTTCATTGGTATTAATCTCCGGTTCACATTGACAATTAGAGATAGTAACATCAATTTTTACCTGCAGGTGTTAGGAGTGGAGATCCACCTCAGACTCAAAATTAATCTCCCTTGTCTAGTGCTACTAAAAAGTGGATAGACTCCATCACTGTACGGTTATGCTTACAATAAACCACTTCAACTGCTAATGTACATATAAACGTATGATGAACGCGATTCCCTGACATATATGCTTAAAATAACCCGAGATGATTTGACATACCGTCAATCACTCAGAATTAACACATTGTGCCATATTTTGAAATCTTGTTGGTTTTGTTTGGTTATTACGGCATGTCAAACCTTATTGGGTTATTTTACGCCTATGACGTTTAGTTCTATTTATACTTGATAGATATTCAATTTTTTTTAAAACCCAATCTTTTAACACATTTTCTTAAACTATTTTTTCTATTTAACCCATAGATGGGACTTTAACAGGTACTAACACTCCGAGTCAGAGTGAACCTGGGAGTAATGGCGATGATAGGATACTCCACACTCCCTGAATATCCAAAATTGGAACTTCACCAGTAGATGCAATTTAACATCAAACTCAAGACACGAGATCTTGTGCCAAGGTGCAATAATGCTTTTGAATCTGGTTGAACGTGTTCATAATTAACAGTGGCGTAATCACATTCATTGCATTGTAAATTGCTTCGTTAGGTCTTGGTAAACATGGCGTTTAGCACACACTTTGGCGGTGGGAAGTGATTCACAAATATAAACTAACGAACGATATAACCACAAAGAGGGATAATTAGAAACTAAAACCGGTTTCCAAATTGTCTCTCGTTTAAAGATCGTTTTCTGTCGAGAATGAAGTAAAATCCTCCAATAAGTTTGTTTTCATACATAACAGTCATGTGAACGGTGTCATTAGTAAATACCACTTCAGCCAACAAGCTGGAACAATTGGACACGTTTTCATCCTAGAGAGTGTGTTATTTTTTAATTATTTATATTGTAAAATATACAAAATGGTCTTTATTCCCTTCAAACTTTGCTTTTGTGCCCTGGATAATACTGTATAAGACAAATATAGAAAATGGCCAGTATTCTCTTAAAATTTTGTTTTTCTGTCCTGGATAACACTATGTAATATAAATTTTGATCCTGGATAATATCTTAATTGTCTTTGGTTTGGTTTGTTTTGTTTTTTTTGGTTTTTTTTGGGGGGTGGGGTTACGGCATATCAACCTCAGTGGGTCATTTAATGCCGATAAAGTTTTGAAATAAATCAATTCTTAATGGATAATACAATTTTTTTATAAATACATTTTTCTATTTAACCCATAGATGGGACCCTAACAGGTACTACCACTCCGGGTGAGAGTGGACCAGGGAGCAATGGTGATGAAGGGGTGCTCCACATTCCCCAAACTTCTAAAACTGGAACCTCACCATCAGATAGAGTTTAACGTCATTCCCAGGACATGTAGACCCGCAGCCACCGCCTTCTAGCACCCATATGATAAAAAGGGGTTGGGGCTTGCCATAAAGGCAATAGGATTGGGAAAATCATATAGGTGCTGGGGCTTGACGTGACCAGCCGATTGATCGGAGGGGGCCTCTCCGACCGCCCGTCTAGCCCAAGATAGGGCCAAAGTGGCCAAACTGCTGATCCACCTAAGCTCTATCCTTAAGCATCACGGGTCACCACCGACGGCCATCAGGTGGCCCCATTGGGGGAGTCTTACCCCTCTGCAGAATTGCAGTCGGTGCATTCTAACGCCCCAGCCGACAGGGCGGTTAATTGTTTTTGTGCCCTCGATAACACTCTGTAAGTCGAATTGTGTTGCTGAATTTTATGTGTTAACTTAATTGATTATTTTGTAAAAATAAAGAAAATAGCCATTATTTCTTTCAAATGTTACTTTTGGCCCTGGATAAGATTTTGTAAGACACATTTTGTTGCTGAATAATATGTCATTTTTATTTTATTTATGTCGTAAATGTATAGAAAATGACGAATTATTCATTACTTGGTTTGGTTTTCTTTAATAGCACATCAAAATTCGTGGGTAATTTAATTCCGAAACCATCCTTATAGAATAAAATAAATGATATTTAACTGAAGAAATGAAAGGGTTTCATATCTTTGCGAAATGTATTAGTTCGAAAGCAAATGTAATAGCGCCACTGGCGTTCGAACACGTTTATTATGATATGGCAGTGTAGAACGTTAGCCATTACACAACAAGGACTCCATTATTCCATTCAAATTTTGATTTTCTGTTATGGATGACACTAAATCAGCCAAATGTTGTACTTGTATAGCAAACGTAATTTCTTGATTATTTATGTTGTAAAATATAAGAAAATTGTCATTATTCCCTTCAAGATTTGGATAACACTTTATAACATAAATTCTTTTCCCGGATCGTATCAGTTATTTCTTAATTATTAGGTTGTTACAAAAATAATGGCCGATTGAAGTGCTTGGTTTTGAAATGTCGTTTTAACATAACATTTGTTGTTTATTTCAGATGAATTTTTGCATATATAATTATTAATGTGTGCTCAAAAATAAATTTATTTTTAGATAGAAAGTATTTTTGAAAAATAGGAGCCTTCAAAGATGAACATGTCTAAACATGACCTTCGCCTTCTTATGTTGCATGAGTTCAAGCTTGGGCACAATGCCTCCGAAACTGCTGCCAATATCAACAAAGCATGGGGAGATGAATCCACAAGTGATCGGGCAGTACGAAGATGGTTCCAGAAATTCCAGTGGAGATGAGAGTCTTGAATATGAAGAAGGTAGAAGACGCACATTCAGTCTTGACAAAGAACAAGTGCAGGCAGTTATTGAGCAAAATCCACGTCAAAGTGTCAGAGAGATGTCTCAGACACTGGGTGTCAGCATTGCAACAGTTTCACGCCCTTTACAGGGTATTTTAACATTTCTACTGTTAATGTTTCAACAATAAATGTATGTATTTGAAATCGGCCATTATTTTTGTAACAACCTAATATTTGTGTTGTAAAAATATTTTTTATATTGCCATTATTCCCTTGAAACTTTGCTTATGTGAATTAATAAAACTATGTAAGACAAATTCTATTCCTGGAAAGTATGTGTTATCTCTTGATCGTTTATGTTATAAATGTATAGAACATGTCCTTTCAAATTTTGATTTTGTATCATATAATTCAAATGTAAGACATATTTTGTAGCTGGATAGAATAGGTTATTTCTTAATTGTTTATATTGTGTAAGTATAGAAATAGAGATCGTTTTTCGCTGTTCTAAATTTTTACGATAAATCAATTTTTCATCAACAACCCCCATATTTTATATAGATTGAGTTAATACTTATAGTTAATTATATTTAACTAGTTAGTTTTACGGCATATCAACCCTTGGTGGGTCATTCACTGTTGAATAAAGTCCTTTCTGCATTTACAAGAATTTATATAGTTTCAAGTAATTATTTTGATTTGATAATAATCATTAGAATCTCTTTCAGCGTCAGGTAAATATTTTTAACAGGAATAATTTGCACAGTTATATGGTTTCAATTTTCCTATCCTATTTGCAGGAAATTACATGGTTTCAACATAGTTGCTATATCAATCTTTTAAGAGTGGATGTATTGATGTTATTCACAATCATTTCAAACAGGTAAACACTTTATAAGTAAGTAAAGTAAAGTCGTCGGGGCGGCCTAAAGCCGGTTCCAGCCAGACAACGAGGGAATTCCCCCCCTTTTCACTAGCGCTAAACCAAGGAGATTGTTTTTGCACCTGAGGTGGAGCGCTACACCTACCATCAGCGCCTTACTATGTTACACATACACTGATTTGGCCAGGGCCGGTATCGAACCCAGAACCTTGTGGTTACTAGGATGACACTCTTAGTTGTAATAGCAATGCTTTGCGAGCCAATATCTTAATAAAACCATCGCTTATTTTAAACAAGTAAAACATTTTATACTTATTTGCAATATCAATGTTTTAAAAGTTAACGCATTAATAATAATCTCAATTATTTAAACAGGTAAGCACTTCATAGTTGCAATATAAATGTTATAAGAGCTAATGTATTATTAAATTTCAGAATATTTTAAACAAGTAAATACTGTTACATAATTATTAGATACCTAATATTTATGGCAATAGTGTAGAAATCAAAATGGCCGTTATAAGCTACAGCCCGTGGCCTTGAAGGGTGAGTGACAAGGCTTGGCCTCAGTCCTAACCTTCCGATGGATACCGTGAGAACCGGTAGAGAGGACCCTCTCTTCCGGTTTAGATAGTAAATAAGTCTCAGTCAGTTAGCAAGTAGGAGCCGAGCTCATAGGATGTAAGTCTCACCTGCGCAGATGTCTGGGTTGGAGATTTGAAAATAAAGTAGCATCAAAGTAAATCGAAGTCTTGTGTTTATTACCTAAAAACTAACAATGACACAGGGCTTCTGATAAGGAGAAATCCCTAACAGAAACCAGACCCGAAGTCCCCAAGAAAGTCCAGACCTTAGAAGAGACCAGACCAAGATAGATGAAAAAATAGCAAAGCCGGCCAGAAGAAAATACGACCAGAGATAAGAATTTAAGAAAAGAGTATTCAACAATACATCATAGCAATATAAATATTTTAAGAGGCAATGTATTAATAAAGCTCATAATCATTGTAAAATGGTAAACACTTCATACTTAGTTCTAATATCTATATTTTGATAATAATCAAGATTCCATCCATAAGCATCACAGGTGTCTACCCACTGCCATCTGGGAGGTCTTATCCTACTGTAGAAATGCTGTCGGCGTATTCTACAGCCACAGTTGAAAGGACCCGGCAACGAAATAATAACTCTCTACTTCCCAAAGCTCCAGAACTGGAGCCTTACCACAAAAGGTTGTTTAGGGAATGTAGTCACGGTATTCTAAGACCCAAAAAGTGTGTTCGATTGAAACAGGTTAGCGTTATTGCTTCCGCACGCTCACCCCCTCTCTGTCATTTCCCTACTCTTCTTTGTAACGTAGCGGCGTCGTCACGGTACCAAATAGATATATTATGTTATATACTTCTCTTCTGGCCGGATCTGCTTCTTCTATTTTGGTCTGGTCTTCTTATCTGGGTTCCGTGTCTGGTTCTGCTGGGGAGCGTTCCTTATCAGAAGCCTTGTGTCATTGTTAGCTTTTAGTAATAACAACAAGACTTCGATTTACTTTTGATGTTACTTTATTCCGGATCCCCAGACCAGACAACCATGCAGTGAGCTCACATCTTGCTAGCTTCTAACTCTGCAACTGACTAACTGCAACTGACCTGCAACTAACTGAGTTGCTTACACCTTAAACCGGAAGGGGCTTTCTATCGCTTCCGATTCTCACGATCATCCCAGAACGCAAGGTGAGAGTGAGGTCAAGCATTGTCACTCACTCTCAAGGCCATCAGCTGTACTGATCGCCATAAGGATTTCTATACTACCTTAAAAAGTAATAGGGATCCAATTAATATGTAACATCTTTCTTTCTTTATTTCTTTCTTTCTTAATATATTTTTCTGTGTAGCATTTCCCTTTTCTTCTCTTTCTTTCTTTAAAATAAAAAAAAACAGAATGCTCAGTTATTTAGCTGAGGTGTCGACACTGATAAAAAATAAGAATTCATGAGATAATCAACACCAGATAATCAGGATTTACATTTCGTCTTGGACTATTTGAACGCTCTCATTTCTAACCGTTGAGTGTTACAAGATAATAACGGTTGTACTTTTAAGGAACACGAGTAGTATAACTATATTACTTTGAATATAAAAAAACTCACCTGGGTAGTTCATTTGCTTAGACTGAATTAATCGATGGGTAGACATCATTAATTTTGTTATACCTATATTAAATCATCCACCGTTTCCAATAATTCTTCTTATCAATTTACTTTATTACATTGCCATTATAACAAATTTCAGTGTAGTGGAGCGAATCATACTATATATATATATATATATATATATATATATATATATATAATTTAATATACCAAGCGTGTTGGTAGATCCTTGCGGAGAGAAAAAACCCGGCAGAGAGTTTGATTGTAAAAATATACTACCAAACATCAACCAGGAAGAAAAAAAATTTTGAAAAAAAGAAAAGACCAAGATATTCGTACCAACAAAAAATAATCTATTGGTATAGTATTTGGCCAAAAGAAAAAACAATTTATATGTATATATATGTATATAAGATATATATATATATTCATATAACCGCTAGGAGAAGCTCAAATCTGCTTGATTCTAAATAATATATAAATAATAATAATAAAATAATTTAAAAAAAAAATCAGTTAATATAGAAATTAATATTTTTTTAATTAAACAATAAACTTATAGCGTTCTGTGTTTTTATTGGTCAGTATGATTTGATAATTTAAATGATTAATGTGGTTAGTAGTATTTATTGGTCTTGCTCCTTTTTCTTCTTCAGTCAGATTTTAGCCCTGAAGAGCTTTATGCGAAACTAATAGTAGGTTCGTCTGACTCAGTAGATTATCCTTATATATATATATATATATATATATATATATATATATATATTGTATGCGTGTCTATGTCGTGTATATGTGTAACTGTGTGCAACCACGTCCGGTTGACACCGCAACCTAGCGCGTATTTGCTACACTTGGCCAGCACCGCCGTTCCTTAACCCTCCACCCGCCCATAATATACAAAATTTGCAATCTTAAAGTTAACATTATTCAACCACACTCCTCAATTAACACGACCCGACTATATACAATATACATAACCTACACATCCGGATAGGAAAAAAAACATACACACACGCATACATGCAC
>CM042173.1:55874478-55887725 GCA_023376005.1 Doryteuthis pealeii
CTCACGCCGCTCAGGAATCGTATCAACTGATATTCCCAAGAACTCTTGTTGAATGGCAGACATAAATTCTCATATTCACCCTTCAAGTTATTCCAAAGTCGTTGAGTAGACTTGCTCCTTCAACCAATTGCAAAAAAATGTCGCAGGGGTTTTAAATCAGGGCCTCTGGTCGGCCATTTAGGTGGATTATATCTACCTATCCATCTCACAGGAAACTGGTGATTCAGTCATTCATGAACAACAATAGCAAAATATTGAAGAGCACCATCTTGCATAAAAATCAAGTCTTCAATATTCTCCCAGGTATTGACAACAGACCAGATTTCATATATAAATAGTTTAAAATTAGGAGTTTCTTTTGAATCACCTTATATGTACCTGAGGAACAACTTATACACCGGAGAGCGGTACACATTTTTGGTTAGGCAAGGCCTTCCTAAATTAAGCAGTTATCACAGTATGGGGAAGCACTGAGAAGAGACAGTTTATACGTAATTCTGACAGTGAAAAGCGCACAAGGGTTCCTTTGTGTCCAACTTAAGCACTTAAATGAAAATTTGAAGCTTACCCTGCCTCTTTCTTTCCTTGCAAGACTGGAATGTTTTATGGTTTAATGTGGGTGATTATAAGTCGGGAAATATCCACTTATAATCAGTTTTTAAAACGTTATAATGCGCTCTCTCTATTGACAGCAAGGTGCGGGAACTTCTTCTGAGTGTCAAGAGAAATTGAATTCAGCTAAATCAGCAAGTCGGTGGCGTTGATCGTCCCGGAAGTCAGCCAGCGGCCAGGTCACTTATCGAGGTGAAGGGACGGTGTCTCTGATTGGCCCTTAATATTCGTTCGGATTACATCTTAGCGACTTGATCGTATCATTTGTCAATTTACCTTCAGGTCAATGGCCGATTAATCGTCTTTCTAAAGATGAATAATCAGTATTTGATGCCGAGACGACACTCATTTCTGTTCATTGTTATTATTAAAACCACTTATTTAGTGAGGGAGAATTTGAAGGGGAGGGTCAAACTAGTGGAACAATTCATTGACAACGCCGATATAAGTATTTATGATAAGACAATATCTACCTGATTGGAGTGGCTAAAGTTAAATAGTGATGAACAGAGGAGAGACGGTTTAAATATAATAATGTTTACACGGAATGTGAAAATGTTTTTCCTGTCCTAAAATTCAGTCTCGGTTTATACATATTACAAAATAATACTAAGGAGATTATGATATGCTGGATCCCAAGTCATATAGGAGTGAGGGGGAATGAGAGAGCAGACTCTGCAGCTAAATAGGCTCTAGATTTGATCCCCGACATTTTCAAGATACCATATACTGATTTGAAACCTAAAATTAATAGATTCCTTCATACAAAATGGCAACAACACTGGAACAACAACATCTACAATAAACTCTTCCTAATCAAACCCATTTTGGGAGGCTGCAGACCAAGTCATCGTGTCCCGATTACGCATTGGTCATACAAGACTAACGCACTCCAATATACTCAAACAAGAACAATAACCACAATGTGGAACATGTCAAATACCTTTGACAGTTAAACACTTATTCATGGAATGCAGGTTTCTTGCTCACATCAGAAACCGTTATTCTAAAGCAAACAATATGAAAGATCTGTTCGAAAAAGTCAACATGGAGGATATTCTCTCTTTTTTTTGGGAAATAAAATTATACCATAGAATATAGACATGAAACAAATCAATACCATACAACATAATCCCCAATAATGCTAACACATTGTTAAAACCAATTACTAAAAAGTATTAATATAAATACACGATACGTATAACTTCATAACCGCTAGGTATGATATAACCCCAGACCGGTTGATATGCCGTTATAATCAACAAACAAACAAACAAACAAATCACATGTCTCAAAATTGAGTCTCGGTGTATACACAAAACATATCACATAATATTACTTTCCAGTCTTAAAATTCAGACTCGACTTGTTATCAAAACATATTACAAAATAATACGTTCCTATCTAAAAATTCAGTCTCCGACTATACACAAGACATATTGCTTCAAAATTTAGTCTCGGCATATACAAGAGACATATTGCAAAATATTATACTCCTACCTCAAAATTCAGTTCCAGCCTATACACAAGACATATTGCAAAATAATACTCTCTCGCCTCAAAATTTAGCCTCGGCCTATTTAGGAGACATTGCAAAATAATATACTCCTACCTCAAAATTCAGTTCCAGCCTATACACAAGGCATATTGCAAAATAATACTCTCTCGCCTCAAAATTTAGTCTCGGCATATACAAGAGACATATTGCAAAATAATATACTCCTACCTCAAAATTCAGTCCCAGCCTATACACAAGACATATTGCAAAACAATGCTCTCTCGCCTCAAAATTTAGTCTCGGCATATACAAGAGACATATTGCAAAATAATATACTCCTACCTCAAAATTCAGTTCCAGCCTATACACAAAACATATTGCAAATAATACTTTCTTTCAATTTAGTATCGACTTATACAGGAAACATAGTGCAAAATAATCCATCCCTATCTCCAAATGAAGTCGCAGACTTTACGCAAGACATATTGCAAAATAATACTTCCCTGTCTCAAAATTCATCAGTTTAATTTCAGAACATGTCTGCAGCGCCCAGTGCATAAAAGTATTAATGAGGTTAATTTTACGGTGTTTTGGGCAAAATGAATTCCACTGGACATAGGAACTAGAAATTGTTGTCTTGGGAAAAACTGACGTCACGTGACCATCACCTATGCTTTCAACAAGAACATATAAAAAGGGTATTGTGAAATTCAATTCCTTCTCAGTCGTGAAAAGCAATTACGAGTGAATATATATATATATATATATATATATATATATATATATATATATATATGCATTTGAAAATATATATATATATATATATGCATTTGAAATATATATATATATATATATATAATATATGTATATTGCTACTGGCACCCAACTATGATGATAAAAAAACAGGAAATGCTCTTACTCGAATACGAGTTGACAGCCATTATATATATATATATATATATATATATATAGAGAGAGAGAGAGAGAGAGATAAATAGATAGATAGATATAGCTATAGCTATAAATATAGATATACATATTCGAGCAAAGTGGATTAAACAAAACAGATGTCTATCATCATTAAAACTGTTTAATGTTTAAACTATTTGTTTAAAACTTTTGTTTTTGTCACCAATATATATATATATATATATATATATATATATATATATATATATATATAATATATATGAACAAATTTTTGGTACAGTTGAACTTGTATAAGATTTTGAAAAATAACGACATACTTTATTGATCAGTAAAATTTTTGTTTTTCGAAAGAGAAAAGAGAAAATGGAAACTTAAGGTCCCTTTCGATCGGTGCTTTGTCAAAAGTAACGACTGGTAGATCGTTTAAACGTCACAATGTAAATCAAATGGGTAAAAGAGAGATTCAATCAAACAAATGGTGGGGTAACATGAAGGCAAAAAAAAAATAATTTTGTAAATACCTTCAGGTAATCCCCACCTTAGCAATAACATCCTCAGCAAAAATTACCAGGGAGTGCTTAAGATGTCTCTGTCTACACAAATGGAGACTGCCTCGTGGACATTGAGATGGTGACTTGTCCTAGCCTTGTGTAGAATATAAAATTGCTGATCGCTATAGTTTTTTACAGCTATTTGAACTACACACACACACAAACACACACATTATATATATATATATATATATATATATATATATATATATATGTGTGGGGGGGGGGACAATGCCAGCCTTACTAAAAGAACCAAATTGCACATCTACAAAAATTGCGTTCTCAGAACTCTACACTACAGTAGCGAAGCCTGGATCACATACTCCTGCCACGTGAGGAAACAATGTATTGGACAATTTCCACCTCAGATGCCTACGCCACATTCTATGCATATGCTGACAGGACAAAGTTCCCAACACAGACGTGCTGGAACGAGCAAACATGAATAGCCTACCCGTCATCATCAGAGACGCCTGCGCTGGCTTAGTCACGTCAGGAGAATGGAATTAGTAGATGGCACCCGACCGGTAGGGAGACAACGCCTGCACTTTAAAGATATCTGCAAGAGGGACATGAAGACATGCCACATCAACACCAACACATGGGAGGTTTATGCGGAAGACCGAGTGGCCTGGTGCCTCCTCGTCAAACAAGGAACGAGAATGATTGAAAGAGAGGAAAGAAGCCGCTGCAAAAAAGAGAACAAAAAGAAAGGAGAGACAACAGCAACTCCAGCAAGCTTCACTGTTTGTTTGTAGTCACTGCATCAGAGATTGCCATTCAAAAATTGGTCTATTCAGCCACTCATGCAGTTGCAGATTAAACAAGAGTGGACATTACGCTATCGTCTTTAGTAGACGGAAGACTGCCAACACACACATATATAATGTGTTTATATTTACATATATATATATATATATATATAATATATATATATATATATATATATAAAATGGATAAAAGTAACCTACTCGAATTTCATCGTCTGAATCGTCAGGGTTACACCCGCTCGAAAACTCGATTAATTCAGCGGATGTAACCCTGACGATTCAGACGATGAAACTCGAGTAGGTTACTTTTATCCATTTTATGAATAAATTTTGCTCTACATTGTATTGAGCACTTTGTATTTGTTTTTTCTCAGTCTTAACCCCTGGATACTGTGCGCTTCCAACGATCATACTCGTACCCACCGCTAAGCCACTACTCATACATTAACGCATATATATATATATATATATATATATATATATATTATATTACGAAGGATTAGTTTTCTTAGTGTCAATATCTACTCATATTACAATTTAATAGTTTCCTCTCCCCAAATTTAGTTTCTAGAGTGTTATTAGAAGAATTATATTATAAAAGAATAATTTCTTGTCCTAAAAATCAGTATCTAAATACAAGGCATATGAAAATGAATAATTTTCCTGACGAAGACTCAATTTACTTCTAAAGAAGCCATATTATCAAGGAATAGTTACTTCGCTATAAATTCAGTGTAGGTTCATACACAAGGGATATTACAAATGAATTAGTTTCCTGTAAAAAACTCATCTTCTCTTTATGTACAATCAGAATTCAGGGTTAGTTTGTGTAAGTCAGATCACAAAGAAATGAGTTTGTTAACTCAAAATCAATATCGACCTAGATAACATTTCAGGAATAAAAGCGGGAAAAGAATGTGATTGAAGAAGAAGAAGAAGAAGAAGAAGAAGAAGAAAGAAGAAGAAAGAAGAAGAAGAAGAAGAAGAAAAGATAAGCTAAAAAGGAAGACAATCATGGAATTAAACCAAATATGGGAGAGGGGAGGAGAAAGAAAGAAAGAAAGAAGGAAATAACAATTCAAAAGAAAGAAAGATAAGAAGACGACGACGACGATAAGAAGAAGAAGAAGAAGAAACATATATAAGAAGAAAGAAGAAGAAGAAGAAGAAGAAGAAACATACAGAAGAAGAAGAAGAAAGAAGAAGAAGAAGAAGAAGAGAAGAAGAGAAAGAAGAAGAAGAAGAAGAACGAGAAGAAGAAGAAGAAGAAGAAGAAAAGAAGAAGAAAATATAGAAGAAGAAGAAGAAGAAGAAGAAGAAGAAGAAGAAGAAGAAGAAACATATAGAAGAAGAAGAAGAAGAAGAAGAAGAAGAAGAAGAAGAAGAAGAAGAAGAAGAAGGACAATCATAAGATTGAGTAGATCAATTTTCTTAGTGTTTTTATTTCTCAAGAATGTCCAAGTGGTCAACGCTCTCTTCGAACGGTACTCCATATATCTATGGGATCACCATCTACACGCGTAGACAATTATATATATATATATATAAAGTAAGCCCAATGAGTCAGAGAGTATCTACCTAGGTTTCTCCGAATGGATTATGAGGATAATTCTGACTGAGATTTATCCTGATGATCCATTAGGAGAAACCAAGGTAGATATTCTTTGATTTATTAAGCTTACTTTATTATTCATTGGCTCTACTTAGTATATTAAGCACATTAGTATATTCAACTTAGGCAACTCTTTCAGTATTTTTCTTTTGGCCGACTGATTATTTTCAGGAGGTGCATATTTTAGGGGTATTTTCTTTTTTATGGATTTTCTTCTTCAGGCGAAAATTTGTATTGTGCAATTACAAATTATAAAAACGGGATTTTTTTTATACTGTCGGAGTTTAGAAATAAAAATGATATATACATATATAGGTTATTTCCTAGTTGTGTAACATGATATTTACAGGTTGACCCAGAAAAAACAGAACCCACATTATTTATTTTCCCATTAAACTAACCCTAAGCCCCAACCCTAACCGTAACCCTAACCCTAACCCCCTAGCTGAGTAACATATTACAGGGTGAAAAAAAAAACAGAACCCACAAATTTTGTAATAAAACTGTTAATTTTAATTTTTTAAAGTTTAAGTCCAACAAGCGTTAGGGTTAGGGTTTTAGGGTAGGCTAAGGGTTGAGGTTTAGGGTTAGTCTAATGGGAAAATAAATAAATAATTTGGGTTCTGTTTTTTCTAGGTCACTCATGTTATTCAACTAAGAAATAACATACGTATTAACCTAGTATATATATATATATATATACGAGGTTAATCTCAAAAGTACGGTTTCCATGTGGGCGCGTCCCCACCAAGAAAATAGTTGTGCAGATATTGGCAACACTGCAGTGTTTGTTGAGCATTCACCTGTCTCTTCCCGCCCCTCGGTTCCAACGCCCAGTCTTGGCAGTAATTTCTCATGGAACTCCTGATTGAGGCCATTGCCAAGTGTAAAGTTCTCGCAGTTATTGGTTTTTTTGAACCCCAAATGCTGAGGATTTTAGTGTTCAAGTTTCTTGTTTTAATGGTTTAATTCATAAAATTAAATTCCTCCTTACCAAACAATCAGTGAGGTATCCAATCAGCAACAGGAATTACAAGTCATGTGACACTTACCTAAAATATAAAAAAGTAGAATTTGCAATTAGTGAATGATCAAATGATCAACTACCAATAATTTATAAAAATGACATTATAAATGCAATGTAATGGATGGTTTGGAGTAAATTTAAATCAAATAGAAATAAAAGTGGAATCTAAACTCTGACAAAAAAGAAAGAGAAAGAAAAGACCGCTTCAAGAGACTGAGTCCTGATAGCATTTTGAAAATTGAGAGTCAGGTCAGTGCAACTTGCTTCTAGGTCAGCTAGTCACGGCTGAATGACAACTAGTAATTAGGCAAAAAATAAATTCATAAAACAGGAAACTTCTGGGCAAATTTCGAAATTTCTAAAGGGTTCGAGAAATACTAGAACCGGAAACGTATATGCACCCTTCAACACCAGAGGCGGAAGAAAAAGATAGGGTGACAAGAGACTGGGAGTTATTGAACATTTTTTGAAGAGTTTTTGAAGAAGCGGGAGAGACGAGGTCTCTGTTAATTTTTTAGATGAGGCTGTATTATTTTGAATTTCCTGACTGTTGTCCTCATCCTTACTATGAGAGGTAATTACACAACATTTCGGCCGCTGTATCTCCCGGACTTCTTTATGTGTTCTCTGTCTGCGGCAGCGTAGCAGTGACCCACCCGGGAAATCATTTGAATAGTTTAATTGTTGATAAAACAAGATGTCGAAGAAGATTTCATTTAAATAATGAAGTCAGTGTTTTTGTACTCCTATCAAGTAGGAAATGGCATAGTGGCCCGGATGTGGGTGGTCGCGCCGTGCTGGCGAATGTCGCACGTGCTGAACGGACAATTATGAGTGAGAAGCCCGGATGTGGTGAAATTGGGGTGTACTTAAAGGACTGATTCTCAGAGACCAGGCAGAACGAATTGCAGTAGGATTTTGTTGTCGAAACGAGCGGGACAAAGAAACAGTTTTGGAAATTGGATTTTGGAGCGAGATACAGTTGGGAGAAGTTGGACTGTCGATTGGAGCCTTGGGTCAGACTTGACTGTAACCCTACTGATTAGAGTCCTGATCTTTTTTTAAACTTCTTTTTACTGCCCCTCCAGATCGGTGTTGATTTCTGATTAATGTCAATGAAGGTGGACTCCATAATCCTCAGGGATCCATCGGGTGCAGTTAAGAGTCATGGCCAGGATATCGACTCTTTTTGAATTCTGCCCCGGTACAAATGACAACGTTTGAGTCAAGCAAAAATGATACCTAATTTCTTAACGGGTATTAGGTGCTGTTGTAACATTTTGCTCGTTTGTCTCCTTAATCATATGAAGAAAAAAAAAGAAGATTGTCCATAAATAATATTCCTCCTTCGACTTCCTACCTCATTTGGATCTTTACTCTACGAAGCCAAGTTTTATCTAGTTTAAACTTCGATATCTGACAGCGAACATATATCTAATGAGGGATGTTGGCTAACATGTTCCACCGGAGTGTTGGCCTCCCAGTGGGGGAGTCAGAACAGGTTGACAGCCTTATTAGGAAAAAGGCCAAAAGCAATAGTGGCGACAGAAGAATTCTCAAATGCATTGGCAGCGAAACCCTAATGTGTACATGATTATCGCCCAGGATACAAGAAAGATGCCATTCTGGCCTGCAAGTAATTGTAGGTCATGAAATTCAAACGTTTATTAGAATCGGCAAGAATTCTTCCTCTCAGAGAAAAGATGTTAACCTTCCGTTTTTTTAGTATTATCTGTGTTATTCGGACTATTGTCCTCATCTTTATTGTTATTTGTACAACGTTTCGGCCGATGTACAGCCTTCTTCAGGTATTTCTTTTCGGACTCGGGAACGTTCTCGGGAACCTTCTTGCCGTAATCGGGAACCATCTTGTCGTAATCGGGAGCCATCACTTTTTGAACAGTGAATTTATTTACACATTTGTTTAACTTCTTGTATCCTTAATCACAGGTCACCACCCTTTCGAGCACATATATATTTTGCTGAGGTGGAGCGCCCAACCTATCGTCATACAAAAAAAAACTTTTGTCTTTTGAATATCATTTTTATCGGTTTGGTTGTTTGGATTTTACGGCATGTCAACTCTTGTTGGGTTATGTTTTACTGAAGAGGTTTTGTTCTACTCATTCTTGATGGGTACTCAAATTATTTTTTAACTCATATATACACATTTCTTAAAACTCATTTTTCCTATCTAACCTACATATGGGATCCTAATAGGCACTACCACTCCGGGTCAGAGTGGACCTAGGAGTAATAGCAATGAAAGGGTGCCCTGCACTCCCCCAGACCTCCAAAACTAGAACTCCTCTATTACATGCCACTTAACGTAATACGCAGGTCACAAATACCCTCAGGCACCGCCTTTGAGCACATATATAATAAAACGGATTGGAGACTTGTCATAAGGGCAATAGGGTAAGAACAATCATATAGGTGCCAGGGCCTGACATGACCAGCCGATTGATGGGAGGGGTCCTCTCCAAAGACCAAAGATGGTGTTGCATGTTATGGACAGCATGTCATAGGCTACCAGTGTTGGAATTTTGTGGATATAAGGCGTGTGCCGGACGGTCACTTCTATTTATAGACTCGCCGAGCGTCACGTGACCAACCCATTAACCAGTCAATGACAGCGCTCTGCTGCTGATATTATTATATAAACTGAAGGTCTGAGAACACCTAGCCACATCGCTTGGGACGCTCGTGGAGGACGGACCTTATGTGATTATCTCACTGGACCTCATAGGACTTACCAAAGGATTCTGTATTGCGGGACTTATTCACTCACCAAATGATTCTAGATTTAAGGACTTACTTACTTTAAGTTCTTTACAACTGGCCAAGAATGGTGGTCAGAAATCAACAACCAGTATTCTATCCTTAAGCATCACAGGTCACCACCCGACCAGTATTCTCAAGACATTCGTTTTTTTATCTCACAAAATTCCAGACACTGGTAGCCCTATGAATGCTGTCCCATAACATGCAACAGCCATCTTTTGGTCTTTTGAGAGACCCTCATCGGGGAATCGCCGGGTCATAGTAGGCCCCTGGCACCGTTTATACTGATTTGTTCTTTACTATTGCCCTTACTGACAAGTTAATTCCTGGGTTTATGTAAATATATGTCCAAAAAGCGGTGGCTAGGTATTTGTGACGCTGCGTATTACGATTAAGTGCATGTAATAGGGGAGTTCTAGTTTTGAGGTCTGGGGGAGTGCAGGGCCCTTTCATGCTTATTATACATCTCTTGGAAGGGACCCGTGAGTGGGTAGTGCCTATTAGGATCCCATATGTTACGGGTTAGATAGGAAAAACATGAGTTTTTAAAGAAATGTGTATTAATGCAGTTGAAAAATAATTGAGTAAAACCCATCAGGATGATTGTAGAAACAAAGACCTCTCTTTCAAGTTAAAAAGCATTTAACCCAAGCAAGAGTTGACATTGCCGGTAAAATCCAAAAAACCAAACCGATAAAAAATGGATACTTCAAAGACAAAATTTTTGCTTTTTGTAATGACGATAGGTGGGCCGCTCCACTCAGCAAAATATCATAGTGCCTCGAAAGGGTGGGTGACCTGTGATTAAGGATACAAGAATTTAACAAATGTGTAAATAAATTCACTGTTCCAAAATAGTGATGGCTCCGATTTAACGTAACAGGGGAGGTACCCATATACGGGCAAGAAGGTTCCGAGAAGCGTGTTCTTGCCCGAGTCCGGAAGAAAGAAAATAACCTGAAGAAGGCTGTACAGTCGCCGAAACGTTGACAAATAACAATAAAGATGAGGACATAGTCCGAATACACGATAATGAGCTTAAAAAAACGAAGGTTAACTATCTTTTTTTCTGGAAGAGAGAATTCTGCCATTCTAAATAAACGTGTGAATTTGCATTACTCTACAATTACTTCAGGCATGGAAGGGCATCTTCTGTATTCCTGGGCGATAGATCATGTTACACATAGGTTTCGGCCTGCGCAATGATTGAGAAATTCCTTCTGTCGCCATATTGCTTTTGGCCTTTTTCCTAAATAAGGCTGCACCGTTCTGACTCCCCACTGGAGGCCAACACCCGGAAACTTGTTAGCCAACATCCTCATTTAGATGTTCGCGTCAGATATCGAAGTTTAACCAGATAAAACTGGCCTTCGTAGAGTAAAAGATCAATGAGGTAGGTAAGTCGAAGTAGGAAATTACTTATGGACAGATCTAAATTTTTCTCATAATTAAGGAGACAAACAGCAAAAGTGTTTACAATAACAGGCACTATACGCGTAAAGAAATAGGGTATCATTTTTTGCTTGATCAACGTTGTCAGTTGTAAGTCGGGCAGAATTCAAAGAAGAGTGCGATATCCTGGCCATGACGTCTTAACGGACCCGATGGATCCTGAGGATTATGGAGTCCACCTTCATTGACATTAACAGAAGTCAATCAACCGAATCTTGGAGGGGCAGTAAAAAGAGTTTTAAAAAAAGATCAGGACTCAACGAGTAAGGGTTACAGTCAAGTCTGACCCAAGGCTCAATCGACCATGTCCGAAGCTTTCGCACTGTATTGCTCCAAATCCAATTTTCCACAAACGTTCTTGTTCCCGCTCGTTTCGACCAACATAAATCCGTACGCAAGTTCTGTTCTGCCTGGTCTCTGAGAATCATCTTTAAGTACACCCCAATTCAGCCACAGTCGGGTTCTCCACTCATAATTGTCGCAGCACGTGCGAGCAGCGGAGAGGGGCGCGACACCCACAAGTCCGGGCCACTAATGCATTTCCTACTTGAAATATGGGGGGAGGGAAGGTAAAAAACACTGACTTCATTAATTAAATGAAATCTTCTTCGACACTTGTTTTATCAACATTAACTATCAAGATGATTTCGGGTGGGTCACTGCTACTGCGCAGACAAGAGGGAAACCATAAGAAGTCCGGAGATACAGCGGCCGAAATTTGTGTAAATCCTCTATCAGAAGGTAGGACACAGTCAGGAAATTAAAATAATACAGCCTTCTAAAAAATAATCAGAGGACCTCGTCTCTCCCGCTTCTTCAGAAAACTCTTCAAAAAACTGTTAATAACTCCGTCTCTCGTTCACCCTAATCTTTTTTCTTCCGCTCTGGGTTGAAGGGTGCATATACGTTTCGGTTCTAGTATTTCGAACCCTTTAGAAATATTCGAACACTTTGCCAAAGATTTCTTTATGAATTTATTTTTCTGCCCTAGATTACTATTGTCATTGCAGCCGTGATAGCTACGCTTTAGCAACAAGTTGCACTGACCTGCCTCCATTCGAAATGGCTATCAGGACTCAGTCTACATTGAAGCGGTTTCTTTCTCTTTCTTTTTGTCAGAGTTAGATTTCCACTTTTAATTTCTTTTGATTTAAATTTACGTCCAAACCATCCATTAACATGTCGCATTATAACGGTCAGTGTTTATATATATTATTGGTAGTTGATCATTTGATCATCACTAAATTGCAAATTCTACTTTTTATATTTTAGTAAGTGGTCACATGACTTGTATATTTCCCCCTGTTTTCCTGATTGATACCTCACTGATTGTCTTTGGTACAGGCGAATTTAATTTTTAATGGAATTAAACCATTAAACAAGAAAACTTGAACACTAAATCCTCAGCATTTGGGGTTCAAAAACCAATATAACTGCGAGAACTTTACACTTGGCATGGCCTCAATCAAGGAGTTCATGAGAAAATTAATGCAACTGCGTTGGGAAGCGAAGGGGCGGGAGAGATGACAGGTGAGTGCCAACAACACTGCAGTGTGGCCAATGATCTGCACAGACACTATTTCTGGTGGGTGAACGCGGCACCATGGAACCCGTACGGGTTGAGGATGTAACCTCGTAATATATGATTAGTATATATAGGGCTAGGTTAATACAGTATGTTGATTTCTTAGTTGTAACATGAGTGACCTAGAAAACAGAACCAATTATTTATTATTTTCCCATTTAGACTAACCCTAAACCTCAACCCTTAGCCTAACGTAAACCCTAACCTAACGCTTGTTGATCTTAAAGCTGTAAAATTGAAAATTAAGCAGTTTTATTACAAAATTTGTGGGTCTGTTTTTTTTTGTCACACTTAATATGTTACTCAGCTAGGGGGGGGTTATGGGTTAGGTTAGGTTAGGGTTGGGGCTTGGGTAGTTATGGGGAAATAAATAATGTGGGTTCTGTTTTTTCTGGGTCAACCTGTAAATATCATGTACACAACTAG
>CM042173.1:55887825-55892825 GCA_023376005.1 Doryteuthis pealeii
AATAGGAGAGATAGAGACGAGATAGAGAGAGAGAGAGAGAGAGAGAGAGAGAGACGAGAGAGAGAGAGAGTGGAAACATTGGAGAGAGGGAATATTTATAATATCAAAATCGCATAATTATATATAGTAATCTTGTGACTCTCCAGCCTGTCAGACCTGGGGAGAGGAAAGAAAGAAAGAGAGAAAGAAAGTGCTGCTTTTCTCGGATAGGCTAACAGGTCTACATCCTGCTTGCTTCTCCAGGCCCTTTCTGGCCTCCGCTCCTCCCTTCGACTATTCGACCATTCTTTTATAATTACCGTTAATAAGTTGATTGATTTCTTACGTCATAATTTCTGTATATTTTAATTCCATTGTATATTGTTATATTATATATAAGGACATTGGAATTTTAACCAAACAGTTTTTTCCAAGGTTTTTAATTCTCCCGAAAATACTTAACCTCGCCATTTGGAATTTCAAACAATTTTAAACAATTAATTCCCAAAATGCATTTCAGCTAGATTCTTCCTTTGAAAATATTTTTACAAAAATATTTCTTTCTTTTTCACCATAATTCATTTTTATTAAAACTCATTCTTTTGCAACCCTTAATTATCCAAGTCCCTAATTATGTAACAGTATTGCTTCACAACGTGTTACACTAAAAAACTGTATTTTTTTTTTTTTTAGAAATAGAAATAGAAATATTTATTTACAGATAGATAGAATTACAACCAAATTCATGAATATTAGTATATTACATCCATGACAATTAGTATTACATTCATGAAAAATTTGTATATTACATTCACGAAAAGGTAGTGTAATTACATTCATGAAAATTAGTATATTACATTTGTTAGGTGGAGCTCTCTAAGTAGTTTAACTAACGAGAAGAGAGCCCCTTAAAGTTCCAAATAAAAAATAAAAAAAACATTTCTAATAATAATCAAATTAACTTAAATATCAATTTAATATGTTTAATATTTCAAATCACAAAAAAAAAAAATTTACGGCATGTCAACCCTTGGGTATTTCATGCCGAAGACGTTCCTATTTTATTTATTGTTGTTGGGCATTCAAATTTTTTTAAACTTATTTTTTTTAAACTATGGGTTAAGTAGATAAATATGAGTATTAAAAATGTGTTTCAAAATTTAGTTAGAAAAAAATCAATACCCCAAAACAATGAATAAAAAAAAATGTCTTCGGCTTAAAATACTCCAACAAGGGGTGTCATGCTGTAAAATCTAACCAACGAGCTTTTTATGTCATTTCATGCTGAATCAAGTCATATCTTATTATAACGGAGATTCGATGTCTGTTTATACCGTAAGGTATTACGTCAGTTTATTAATGTGTCTTATATATCACAAAGAAATAAAAGTTTACATAATGTATGGCGTGATTAATTTTCATAATGGTTTTAACAATATCGTGTTTAATAAATAATTACATGGTATTACTGATCTCTAATATTATTGTTTTATTCTCCAACGTATTAAAATCAATCGTATGAATGATTTTATATAGAAACCAATTAAAATATAATTAAAATAAGTGTAATCCTATGATATGCGTTGTTATTCAATTTCGTTAGTCATTCTAATTTAATATATTTCGTTACATTAAAACATAAATACTCCCGCCCGGGGGGGGGTGCATATTCTTTCTAGTATTGATAATCACTGAATTCAGGTTATTTATAATACCTGCTGTTGCTTAAGTGGCTAAGCTGCTTAACTTCGATAATCAAGCGGGAACCGGTGCTTTTTGCGAGACACTTCCGTTATGATGGAGGAAGTTTTTTTTTTCCCGAAGTGAACGTAATAGCATAATTATTACGGTTGGTTGTTTGTTTTACGGCATATCAACCATTTCAGATCATTGTTTGATAAACAAAGGACCGAGATTACTTACAGTACCTGCTCTTGCTTAAGGTTACTTAGGGTTACTTACAGCTGTTGCTCACCTCTGCTTAACTTTGATGATCTACCGGTAAGCAGTATTTTTAGCGTTACTTGACAGTAATGCATTTAGACAAGGGTTAATGCCATCTAGCTATACAATTTGGGTACGTGTTATATTCAAGTAAACGTAATTAAGATCAGAACCCTGATGCTGCCACCTGTTGAGGAACAATAGTGTGGAAATTAGTTGTGACACCTCTAAATACGGCCGTCAGTAAACAGCAGGCCCTTGTCGAGAATTTAATAATTGTATTGCGTCATTTTCTCTTAAAAACGAGCATAAAGGTTAAATCTTGAATCAATTAATGGACGAATTAGTGTCATTAATATCAATTAGCGTAATATTGATAAAAATGAGAGAATTATATATATATATATATATATATATATATATAATATATATATATATATATATTATATATATATTACCAACCCCACCTCCGCATTCTTAACTAAACTTAGACTTTCTCAATAAAATAAAAGTAAATGCATAAAAAACTCCAATATAAAGCTCTAGCCACATCAACGTGGATATCCCAATCCCACAATGTGACAACAAATCAACAAAGTCTGGTGGTATTGTGAGATACTGCTGGTGCCCTCAGGGCTAGTGGTAATGATGCTTCGGTCTCGAAACTATGCTTGAACCCAGAATCATCATTTGGTGAAGGTTTTGTTGGATGCAATACAGTTTTTTAAACATCAGTCATTGTATGAATTTATATATATGAAATGCTGCATAGCCTTATACTTATATTCAGGCATATGGGATAATGGTGAACAAGCTAGCCTTGTAGACACATTGCTACCTAGCTGAGAATTCAATTCTTCTTCTTCTTCCTCTTCTTCTTCTTCTTCTTCTTCTTCTTCTTCTTCTTATTATTATTATTATTATTAGTAGTAGTAGTAGTAGTAGTAGAAGTAGTAGTAGTAGTATTAGTATTATTTTATTATTTTTAAACAAATATTTATATTGAATTACTTGAAAGACTAGTGCTTGCAAATTATCTGTATTAAATATTAATACATTAAACCACACAACTGTACAAATTATTTAGACATTTTAATTTCATACACACATACAAATATATATAAATATATAATGTATGTGTATATATATATATTTGTTTATATATATATAATTTGTATATATATATATATATATATATATATATATATATAGTTATTCCTATTTATGAATTTGAAAATATTACTCTGTAAGTAATTATAAAATTGTCATGCATTGAACTCTCCAGCGAACTATAAAATAATATTTCTATAAGTTTATGTGAAAGAGAATATATATATATATATATATATATATATATATTATATATATATATATATATATTAAAGGGATCCGATGGTCCTGTTAGTAAACAAAAAAATGCTCAGAGGGCGAGCCAAATCTGGAATAATATTTTTTTTAGAATTAAAAAAAGGTAATGAAAGGACACACAGACATAAGCGCGCGCACACATCCACACTTACACACACAAACACACAGACACAAACACACACATAAACAAGACCCCCCCCCCCTGAATTTGGAAGACATTAGCAACAACGTCAGTTCTAGTAATCTTCTGTAGAAGGGAATTTTATCCCGAAATATTAAGAATTGAGAATAAATCACAGGTTAACAAACAACACCATAGTTACCTTCTTTTTTCTTGACACTTGCATTGTGATAGCCCTTCAAAACCAACCAACAAACCAATATATATATATGGGGGGGGGTAGGGAAGGAAAAAGAAAGTCCTAAATAGAATCATTCCTACCACTAACTGCTCTGGTATTTTGGCATGAAATAATTCAAGGGCTGACATGCCGTAAAATCCAACCAAGCAACCTGCTCTGCTATTGTAGCATTGAGCACTCTTTCTATGTGTGCACTTTTCCTGTTTTGGTTGTACTTTATATATATATATTATATATATATATATATATATATATATATATGGTAGACGAATAATGAATGCTTTGCATTTTCATCATTTCCACAGACACCAGGAAATGCCATTTTTTGTTGTTGTATAGCAAAGAGTTAGGATCTGATTTGCAAACGTGTAATACCCAGACAGATCAACTTTTGTGATAAGAAAGATTTAAATCCTTAATCAAATTTCCCAGCAGGAAAAAGAAAAAAATCCCTGAAAGAGATTTCTAATTCTGTCTTTTAAAAGTGGGATAGGGTTGGGGGTGGAGGAGGAATCTACTCATCAGACAAAGAAAAAGAGACATTTGACAAAAAAAGAAGGAAACAGGAAAAAAGAAAGATAAACACACACAAGAGAGAGAGAGAGAGAGAGAGAGAGAGAGAGAGAGAGAGAGAGAGGAGAGAGAGAAGAGAGAGAGAGAGAGAGAGAGAGGAGATGGAGAGGGAGATAGACGGATAGATGGATAGACGGAATAGATAGATGGATAGACGGATAGATGGATAGACGGATAGATATGGATAGATGATATAGATAGATAGAGATATGGATAGACGGATATATAGACGGATAGACGGATAGATAGATGGATAGACGGGATAGATGGGATAGACGGATAGATAGATGGATAGACGGATAGACGGATAGATAGAGATAGACGGATAGATAGATAGATAGATAGATAGATAGATAGAGATAGATAGATAGTAGATAGACGGATAGATAGATAGATAGATAGATAGATAGATAGACAAAGAGGGAAAGAGGAAGAAAGTCAGTCCAAATAATTTAATAAAAAGGAAGAATGTACATGAAGGAAAGGAAAGATATAGAAAGAGAGAGAGAGAGAGAGAGAGAGAGAGAGAGAGAGAGAGAAAGGGAGAGAAGAGAGAGAGAAAAAGAGGGAGAGAGAGAAGGAACGAGAGAGGTGAGAGAGAAGAAGAAGAAGAAGAAGAAGAAGAAGAAGAAGAAGAGGAGATAGATACATAGATAGAAATAGAGAGAGAAAGAGAGGGGGAGAGAGAGAAAGCCAGCACTAATAATTCAAGGGTAAGGAAAAAATGTACATGAAGTAAAGGAAAGAGAATGCGAGAGAAAGAGAGAAAGATAA
>CM042173.1:55897825-55912825 GCA_023376005.1 Doryteuthis pealeii
GGTGTGGTGCGTGTGAACAGAGACAAGTGGTTTTAGAGAATTCATGTTTTTCATGTGTTTATACAGGCTCGTTTAGTTCAGTCAGTAAGGCACCCGCCAAGGAATAACAAGACGCCAGGTTCGATACTGGTCTGAGCAGATGAGTTTGCTCAGATCTGTGCAGTAAAGTGTAGAGCTGACGATAGGTTGGGCGGTCCACCTCAGCAAAATCAATTTCCCTGCGCTAGATAAAAGAAGAATACACCAACTGCATCTCTAGAGGGATAAAAAAAAACAATGGAGAAACCTGTTAAACGTGGGTGGTGACCTGTGATGCTTAAGGATAGAATACTGGTAGCCTATGACATGCTGTCCATGACATGCAACACCCACTTTGGTCTTTGGAGATGATCCATTCCATCAATCGGCTGGTCATGTCAAGCCTTGGCACCTACATGATTGCTGGGGATGATGATGGTTCATACCATTCACGTTCTTGACATGTAACACTCCGTTTTGGTACTTACTTAGGCGAGACGGGTGGTCATAGAGACCCCCTCCCATCAATCGGCTGGCCATGTCAAGCCCTGGCACCTATATGATTGTCCTTACCCCGTTTTATTATATATGTGCTCGAAAGCGGTGGCTGAGTGTATTTGTGACCTGTGTATTACGTTAAGTGGCATGTAATAGGAGTGTTCTAGTTTTGGAGGTCTGGGGAGTACAGGGCACTCTTTCATTGCTATTACTCCTAGTTCCATTCTGACCCGGAGTGGCAGTGCCTATTAGGGTCCCATCTATGGATTAGATAGGAAACATGAGTTTTAAGAAATGTGTATATACGAGTTAAAAATAATTTGAATACCCATCAACAATGAGTAGAACAAAACTTCTTCAGTAAAACATAACCCAACAAGAGTTGACATGCCGTAAAATCCAACCAACCAAATCGATAAAAAATGATATTCAAAAGAGAAAAGTTTTTTTTGTAAAAGGAGAAGTTAAACAAATGTGTAAATAAATTCACTGTTCAAAAAGTGATGGCTCCCGATTACGACAAGATGGTTCCCGATTACTGTAAAAAGTTTCCCGAATCCGAGAACGTTCCCGAGTCCGAAAAGAAATACCTGAAGAAGGCTGTACATCGGCCGAAACGTTGTACAGATAACAATGAAGATGAGGACAATAGTCCGAATAACACAGATAATACTAAAAAAACGGAAGGTTAACATCTTTTCTCTGAGAGGAAGAATTCTTGCCGATTCTAATAAACGTTTGAATTTCATGACCCACAATTACTTGCAGGCAGAATGGCATCTTCTTGTATCCTGGGCGATAAATCATGTACACATTAGGGTTTCGCTGCCAATGCATTTGAGAATTCTTCTGTCGCCACTATTGCTTTTGGCCTTTTTCCTAATAAGGCTGTCAACCTGTTCTGACTCCCCCACTGGGAGGCCAACACTCCGGTGGAACATGTTAGCCAACATCCCTCATTAGATATATGTTCACTGTCAGATATCGAAGTTTAAACTAGATAAAACTTGGCTTCGTAGAGTAAAGATCCAAATGAGGTAGGAAGTCGAAGGAGGAATATTATTTATGGACAATCTTCTTTTTCTTTCTTCATATGATTAAGGAGACAAACGAGCAAAATATTACAACAGCACCTAATACCCGTTAAGAATTAGGTATAATTTTTGCTTGACTCAAACGTTGTCATTTGTACCGGGGCAGAATTCAAAAACAGTCGATATCCTGGCCATGACTCTTAACTGCACCCGATGGATCCCTGAGGATTATGGAGTCCACCTTCATTGATATTAATCAGAAATCAACACCGATCTGGAGAGGCAGTAAAAAGAAGTTTAAAAAAAGATCAGGACTCTAATCAGTAGGGGGGGGGTTACAGTCAAGTCTGACTCAAGGCTCTAATCGACAGTCCAACTTCTCCCAACTGTATCTCGCTCCAAAATCCAATTTCCAAAACTGTTTCTTTGTCCCGCTCGTTTCGACAACAAAATCCTACTGCAATTCGTTCTGCCTGGTCTCTGAGAATCAATCCTTTAAGTACACCCCAATTTCACCACATCCGGGCTTCTCACTCATAATTGTCCGTTCAGCACGTGCGACATTCGCCAGCACGGCGCGACCACCCACATCCGGGCCACTATGCCATTTCCTACTTCTCGTGATGTCTGTCGGTTTGATAGGAGTACAAAAACACTGACTTCATTATTTAAATGAAATCTTCTTCGACATCTTGTTTTATCAACAATTAAATAATTCAAATGATTTCCCGGGTGGGTCACTGCTACGCTGCCGCAGACAGAGAACACCTAAAGAAGTCCGGGAGATACAGCGGCCGAAATGTTGTGTAATTACCTCTCATAGTAAGGATGAGGACAACAGTCAGGAAATTCAAAAAAATACAGCCTCATCTAAAAAATTAACAGAGACCTCGTCTCTCCCGCTTCTTCAAAAACTCTTCAAAAATGTTCAATAACTCCCAGTCTCTTGTCACCCTATCTTTTTCTTTCGCCTCTGGTGTTGAAGGGTGCATATACGTTTCCGGTTCTAATATTTCTCGAACCCTTTAGAAATTTCGAAATGTTCCCAGAGAGTTCGAAGTTTCCTGTTTTATGAATTTATTTTTGCCTAATTACTAGTTGTCATTCAGCCGTGACTAGCTGACCTAGAAGCAAGTTGCACTGACCTGACTCTCAATTTTCAAAATGCTATCAGGACTCAGTCTCTTGAAGCGGTCTTTTCTTTCTCTTTCTTTTTTGTCAGAGTTTAGATTCCACTTTTATTTCTATTTGATTTAAATTTACTCCAAACCATCCATTACATTGCATTTATAATGTCATTTTTATAATATTATTGGTAGTTGATCATTTGATCATTCACTAATTGCAAATTCTACTTTTTATATTTTAGGTAAGTGTCACATGACTTGTAATTCCTGTTGCTGATTGGATACCTCACTGATTGTTTGGTAAGGAGAATTTAATTTTATGAATTAAACCATTAAAACAAGAAACTTGAACACTAAAATCCTCAGCATTTGGGGTTCAAAAACCAAATAACTGCGAGAACTTTACACTTGGCAATGGCCTCAATCAGGAGTTCCATGAGAAATTACTGCCAAGACTGGGCGTGGAACCGAGGGGCGGGAAGAGACAGGTGAATGCTCAACAAACACTGCAGTGTTGCCAATATCTGCACAAACTATTTTCTTGGTGGGGACGCGGCACCATGGAAACCGTACTTTTGAGATTAACCTCGTATATATATATATATATATACTAGGTTAATACGTATGTTATTTCTTAGTTGAATAACATGAGTGACCTAGAAAAAACAGAACCCAAATTATTTATTTATTTTCCCATTAGACTAACCCTAAACCTCAACCCTTAGCCTAACCCTAAACCCTAACCCTAACGCTTGTTGGACTTAAACTTTAAAAAATTAAAATTAACAGTTTTATTACAAAATTTGTGGGTTCTGTTTTTTTTTGTCACCCTGTAATATGTTACTCAGCTAGGGGGGTTAGGGTTAGGGTTACGGTTAGGGTTGGGGCTTAGGGTTAGTTTAATGGGAAAATAAATAATGTGGGTTCTGTTTTTTCTGGGTCAACCTGTAAATATCATGTTACACAACTAGGAAATAACCTATATATGTATATATCATTTTTATTTCTAAACTCCGACAGTATAAAAAAAATTCCGTTTTTATAATTTGTAATTGCACAATACAAATTTTCGCCTGGAGAAGAAAATCCATAAAAAAGAAAATACCCCCAAAATATGCACCTCCTGAAAATATCAGTCGGCCAAAAGAAAAATACTGAAAGAGTTGCCTAAGTTGAATATACTAATGTGCTTAATATACTAAGCAGAGCCAATGAATAATAATGTAAGCTTAATAAATCAAAGATTATCTACCTTGGTTTCTCCTAATGGATCATCAGGATAAATCTCAGTCAGAATTATCCTCATAATCCATTCGGAGAAACCTAGGTAGATACTCTCTGACTCATTGGGCTTACTTTATATATATATATATATATATATATATATATATATATATATATATATATATATAATCTCTATTGTCTTCGCGTGTAGATGGTGATTCCATAGATATATGGAGTACCGTTCGAAGAGAGCGTTGACCACTTAGACATTCTCGAGAAATAAAGACACTAAGTAAATTGATCTACTCAATCTTATGATTCTTCTTCTTCTTCTTCTTCTTCTTCTTCTTTTTTCTTCTTCTTCCTTTCTTCTTCTTCTTCTTCATTCTTCCTTTCTTCTTCTTCTTCCTTTCTTCTTCTTCTTCTTCTTCTTCTTCTTCTTCTTCTTCATTCATCATTTCTTCTTCTTCTTCTTCTTCTTCTTCTTCTTCTTCTTCTTCTTCTTCTTTCTTCCTTCTTTCTTCTTCTTCTTCTTTCTCTTCATTCTTCTTCTTCTCTTCTTTCCTTTCTTATGCATTCTTCTTCTTCTTCTTCTTCTTCTTCTTCTTCTTCTTCTTCTTCTTCTTCTTCTTCTTCGTCGTCGTCGTCGTCTTTCTTTCTTTGAATTGTTATTTCCTTCTTTCTTTCTTTCTTTCTCCTCCCCTCTCCCATATTTGGTTTAATTCCATGATTGTCTTCCTTTTTAAGCTTATCATCAGTCTTCTTCTTCTTCTTCTTCTTCTTCTTCTTCTTCTTCTTCTTCTTCTTCTTCTTCTTCAATCACATTCTTTTCCCGCTTTTATTTCCTGAAATGTTATCTAGGTCGATATTGATTTTGTGTTAACAAACTCATTTCTTTGTGATCTGACTTATACAAACTAACCCTGAATTCTGAATTGTACATAAAGAGAAGATGAGTTTTTGTACAGGAAACTAATCATTTGTAATATACCTTGTGTATGAACCTACACTGGATTTATAGCGAAGTAACTATTCCTTGATAATATGGCTTCTTTAGAAGTAAAGACTGAGTCTTCGTCAGGAAATTATTCATTTGTCATATGCCTTGTATTTAGATACTGATTTTTAGGACAAGAAATTATTCTTTTATAATATAATTCTTCTAATAACACTCCAGAAACTAAATTTGGGAGAGGAAACTATTAAATTCTAATATGAGTAGATATTGACACTAAGAAAACTAATCCTTCGTAATATATATATATATATATATATATATATATATATATATATATATATGCGTTAATGTATGAGTAGTGGCTTACCGGTGGGTACGAGTATGATCGTTGGAAGCGCACAGTATCCAGGGGTTAAGACTGAGAAAAAAACAAATACAAAGTGCTCAATACAATGTAGAGCAAAATTTATTCATAAAATGGATAAAAGTAACCTACTCGAGTTTCATCGTCTGAATCGTCAGGGTTACATCCGCTGAATTAATCGAGTTTTCGAGCGGGTGTAACCCTGACGATTCAGACGATGAAATTCGAGTAGGTTACTTTTATCCATTTTATATATATATATATATATATAATATATATAATATATATATATATATATATATATAAACATATAAACACATATATATGTGTGTGTTGGCAGTCTTCCGTCTACTAAAGACGATGGCGTAATGTGCCCCCTTTTTTTAATCTGCAACTGCGTGGGTGGCTGAACAGACCAATTTTTGAATGGCAATCTCTGGTGCAGTGACTGCAAACAAACAGTGAAGCTTGCTGGAGTTGCTGTTGTCTCTCCTTTCTTTTGGTTCTCTATTCTGCAGCGGCTTCTTTCCTCTCTTTTTCACCCCTTTTCGTTCCTTGTTTGACGAGGAGGCGCTAGGTCGCACAGTCTTCTGCATAAGCCTCCCATGGGTTGGTGTTGATGTGGTATGTCTTCATGTCCCAATTACAGACATCTTTAAAATGCAGGCGTGTTCATTTTTGCTCGTTCCAGCACATCTGTGTTGGGAACTTTGTCCTGTCAGCATATGCGTAGAATGCGGCGTAGACATCTGACGTGGACATTTTTCAGTTTCCTCATGTGGCAGGAGTACGTGATCCAGGCTTCGCTACTGTAGAGTAGAGTACTGAGAACGCAATCTTTGTAGATGTGCAATTTGGTTCTTTTAGTAAGGCTGGCATTGTCCCCCCCCCACACACACACTGCCCGTCCTTGTGTAGACAGAGACATCTTAAGGACTCCCTGGTAATTTTTGCTGGGGATGTTATTGCTGAGGTGGGGATCACCTGAAGGTATTTACCAAATTATTTTTTTTTTGTTTCCGTCATGTTAGCCCACCATTTGCTTATTTGAATCTCTCTTTTACCCATTTGATTTACATTGTGACTTTTAAACGATCTACCGGTCGTTACTTTTGACAAAGCACCGGTCGAAAGGGCCCTTAAGTTTCCATTTTCTCTTTTCTCTTTCGAAAAACAAAAATTTTACTGATCAATAAAGTATGTCGTTATTTTTTCAAAATCTTATACAAGTTCAACTGTACCAAAAATGTGTTCATATATATATATATATATATATATATATATATATATATATATATATATTGGTGACAAAAACAAAAGTTTTAAACAAATAGTTTAAACATTAAACAGTTTTAATGATGATAGACATCTGTTTTGTTTAATCCACTTTGCTCGAATATGCATATCTATATTTATAGCTATAGCTATATCTATCTATCTATCTATCTATCTATCTATCTATCTAATATATATATATATATATATATATAATATATATAATGGCTGTCAACTCGTGTTCGAGTAAGAGCATTTCCTGTTTTTTTATCATCATAGTTGGGTGCCAGTAGCAATATATATATATATTTCAAATGCATATATATATATATATATATATATATATATATATATAATATATATATATATATTTGTATAATATTCACTCGTAATTGCTTTTCACGACTGAGAAGAAATTGAATTTCACAATACCCTTTTTATATGTTCTTGTTGAAAGCATAGGTGATGGTCACGTGACGTCAGTTTTTCCCAAGACAACAATTTCTAGTTCCTATGTCCAGTGGAATTCATTTTTGCCCAAAACACCGTAAAATTAACCTCATTAATACTTTTATGCACAGACATGTTCTGAAATTAAACTGATGCATTTTGAGACAGGGAAGTATTATTTTGCAATATGTCTTGCGTAAAGTCTGCGACTTCATTTGGAGATAGGGATGGATTATTTTGCACTATGTTTCCTGTATAAGTCGATACTAAATTTGCAATATGTTTTGTGTATAGGCTGGAACTGAATTTTGAGGTAGGAGTATATTATTTTGCAATATGTCTCCTAAATAGTCCGAGACTAAATTTTGAGGCGAGAGAGTATTATTTGCAATATGTCTTGTGTATAGGCTGGGACTGAATTTTGAGGTAGGAGTATATTATTTTGCAATATGTCTCCTAAATAGGCCGAGACTAAATTTTGAGGCGAGAGAGTATTATTTGCAATATGTCTTGTGTATAGGCTGGGACTGAATTTTGAGGTAGGAGTATATTATTTTGCAATATGTCTCCTAAATAGGCCGAGACTAAATTTTGAGGCGAGAGAGTATTATTTGCAATATGTCTTGTGTATAGGCTGGGACTGAATTTTGAGGTAGGAGTATATTATTTTGCAATATGTCTCCTAAATAGGCCGAGACTAAATTTTGAGGCGAGAGAGTATTATTTGCAATATGTCTTGTGTATAGGCTGGGACTGAATTTTGAGGTAGGTGTATATTATTTTGCAATATGTCTCCTAAATAGGCCGAGACTAAATTTTGAGGCGAGAGAGTATTATTTTGCAATATGTCTTGTGTATAGGCTGGGACTGAATTTTGAGGTAGGAGTATAATATTTTGCAATATGTCTCTTGTATATGCCGAGACTAAATTTTGAAGCAAGAGAGTATTATTTTGAAATATGTCTTGTGTATAGGCTGGGACTGAATTTTTAGATAGGAACGTATTATTTTGTAATATGTTTTGATAACAGGTCGAGTCTGAATTTTAAGACTGGAAGTAATATTATGTAATATGTTTTGTGTATACACCGAGACTCAATTTTGAGACATGTGATTTGTTTGTTTGTTTATTGATTTTAACGGCATATCAACCGCTGTGGGATTATATCATGCATAACGGTTAGGAAGTTATACATATCGTGTATTTATATTTATACCTTTTAGTAATTGGTTTTAACAATGTGTTAGCATTATTGGGGATTATGTTGTATGGTATTGATTTGTTTCATGTCTATATTCTATGGTATAATTTTATTTCCCTAAAAAAAGAGAGAATATCCTCCATGTTGACATTTTCAAACAGATTTTTCATATTGTTTGCTTTAAAATAACTGTTTCTGATGTGAGCAAGAAATCTGCATTCCACGAATAAGTGTTTAACTGTCAAAGGTGTTTGACATGTTCCACATTGTGGTTGTTGTGCTTGTTTGAGTATATTGGAGTGCGTCAGTCTTGTATGACCAATGTGTAATCGGGACAAAATGACTTGGTCTGCAGCCTCCCAAAGTGGGTTTGATTAGAAAGAGTTTATTGTGGATGTTGTTATTCCAGTGTTGTTGCCATTTTGTATGAAGGAATCTATTAATTTTAGGTTTCGAATCAGTATATAGTATCTTGAAAATGTCGGGGATCAAATCTAGAGCCTATTTAGCTGCAGAGTCTGCTCTCTCATTCCCCATCACTCCTATATGACTTGGGATCCAGCATATCATAATCTCCTTAGTATTATTTTGTAATATGTATAAACCGAGACTGAATTTTAGGACAGGAAAAACATTTTCACATTCCGTGTAAACATTATTATATTTAAACTGTCTCTCCTCTGTTCATCACTATTTAACTTTAGCCACTCCAATCAGGTAGATATTGTCTTATCATAAATACTTATATCGGCGTTGTCAATGAATTGTTCCACTAGTTTGACCCTCCCCTTCAAATTCTCCCTCACTAAATAGGTGGTTCTAATAATAACAATGAACAGAAATGAGTGTCGTCTCGGCATCAAATACTGATTATTCATCTTTAGAAAGACGATTAATCGGCCATTCACCTGAAGGTAAATTGACAAATGATACGATCAAGTCGCTAAGATGTAATCCGAACGAATATTAAGGGCCAATCAGAGACACCGTCCCTTCATCTCGATAAGTGACCTGGCCGCTGGCTGACTTCCGGGACGATCAACGCCACCGACTTGCTGATTTAGCTGAATTCAATTTCTCTTGACACTCAGACGAAGTTCCCGCACCTTGCTGTCAATAGAGAGAGCGCATTATAACGTTTTAAAAACTGATTATAAGTGGATATTTCCCGACTTATAATCACCCACATTAAACCATAAAACATTCCAGTCTTGCAAGGAAAGAAAGAGGCAGGGTAAGCTTCAAATTCTCATTTAAGTGCTTAAGTTGGACACAAAGGAACCCTTGTGCGCTTTTCACTGTCAGAATTACGTATAAACTGTCTCTTCTCAGTGCTTCCCCATACTGTGATAACTGCTTAATTTAGGAAGGCCTTGCCTAACCAAAAATGTGTACCGCTCTCCGGTGTATAAGTTGTTCCTCAGGTACATATAAGGTGATTCAAAAGAAACTCCTAATTTTAAACTATTTATATATGAAATCTGGTCTGTTGTCAATACCTGGGAGAATATTAAAGACTTGATTTTTATGCAAGATGGTGCTCTTCAATATTTTGCTATTGTTGTTCATGAATGACTGAATCACCAGTTTCCTGTGAGATGGATAGGTAGATCTAATCCACCTAAATGGCCGACCAGAGGCCCTGATTTAAAACCCCTGCGACATTTTTTTGCAATTGGTTGAAGGAGCAAGTCTACTCAACGACTTTGGAATAACTTGAAGGGTGAATATGAGAATTTATGTCTGCCATTCAACAAGAGTTCTTGGGAATATCAGTTGATACGATTCCTGAGCGGCGTGAGAGGTTGAAGGCAAATGCTGGTGCCCATATAGAATTTAAATAAACTCCATAGTATGTGTACAAATAGGAATTCAGAAATGATATGTTCAAAACAGGGAGTTACTTTACAACCACCCTGTATATTCCCGTGGTGTAATGGTTGTTGGTGTGGGAAATGGACACGGCAAGACGAATGCAAATCCTGGATGAGGCTGGTTGCATTTCACTTACTGTAATACACTTGTGAAAGTAACGTCCTCCAATAGAAACCAGCACATAGAAATGCCAATGTAGGCCATCCTGCAAGGACCTACAATTGTTGTATACTCTCTTTCCTTACTTTCTTACTTCTATTATTCTTCTTCCAGCGTCTATTCTAGCGTCTCTTCTAGCGTCTGGACTTCGTCTTGGGGACTTCGTCTTGGGGACTTTGTGTCTGGTCTTCCATTGGGGATTTCTCTTTATCAGAAGCCCTGCATCATTGGTAGTTTTTAGATGATAACACAAGACGTCGATTTAACTTAGATTATATTTTATTCTGAAATCCCCACCAGACTACCTGCGCAGATTGAGTCGGCACCGTGCATAACACGACTTACCACTGTCGTGGTTTTTGGCCGATCTGACTAAAACATCTCTTTCTAATCTAAACTGGAAGAGGGTCTTCTCCACCGATTCTCACGGTATCCACCGGAAGGATCAGGACTGAGGTCAAGCCTTGTCATTCAATCCTTCAAGGCCGCCGACTGAACTTATAACAGCCATTTTGGTTTCTACACTACTGTACATAAATATTAGGAATCTAATAATTATGTAACACAATGACCAGCTCTGTGTAGACACTGTATGCTCTGCAGATGACCTACCGAGCACAATGACTGGCGTGAAATAATGATGATGAATATTTCACAAATGTTGATTTCAGAATCTTTATTATTTTGAAAGAGAATGCTATATATATATACATTGAAAAGGTGGAAAGATGAAGCGAGGGAGAAAGTAGAGAGGTAAAAGGGTATATATATATATATATATATATATATATATATATATATATATATATATGGAATCATATGAATGAGCCCGTAAGCTTTAGGATTTATGGTTTCGCTTTTGACTGTAAATTGGCCGGACATTTTCCGGTAGATGACTTCGAGAATTGCTTTGCCGCGCAGAAAACATTCGTGATAATCATTCTTTTATTCTAAAGAATGGCGAAAGATACCACTTCCTTCATAGCAAGTCTGCGACGATCAGGGACAAGCAGAAATTAAGTGAAGTACTGCAAACGACCAAAAACCAAATTGTGTGTGGGTGTGGGGGCATGGGAAGATGAACAAGGAAACCTTAAATGGTCTCTTTTATTCTCGTTCCGGAAACTAATTGCTATCGATTACGTGACGTATAGGTTTCAGAAATAAAGAAATAAAGAAAAAAAAGTAAAACGAAAAACGAAAAAGAAGAAAAAAAGAAAGAAAAAGAAATAGGCACGCGAATTATTGGACGGGAAGTTCTTGTGAGAAATTGGATAAAGACGAATAGTACAACAAAATTCTCAGACTTCTTCATTGATGGCTACAATTCCATATATATATATATATATATATATATATTCAATTTTTGGGATGAAACAAAGAAATCACAGTGCTCAACCACATATTTATATATTTGTTGAATTTTTTAAATCTAAAAGTTTTTCATAAGCAACTACTCAGGTTTCAGGTTATTTCACCATCGTCAGGTTGCTAAATCTTCTGGTGTATATTATATATATATATATATATATATATATATATATACTGGATACTACACTAATATATATATATATATATATAATATATATATATATATATATTTACATTTGAGTTAAGGTAGCGTAGACATATATATATATATTTACCAACAACCTCCGCACGAGCAGGATGCGGCACAAGGTCAATTTCTTAAGCGGATTTTAACAGATTTGAATTCAAAGTTTTCCTTCTCCTAGACTGGTTACCTAGCCATGGTTAAAGAGTCCGGTATGCCCTGCTATTTACCCATAGCTGGAGGGATAATTGGATTCATACCTTTACCAAGGGTATTAGTGCTATGTGAAATGCCAACAGCTTTGCCAGGAATTGAACTCGCACTGATGAGTCCATTTCCTACAACTCTAACCAAGCGCCTCCATATGTAGCGTGGACATATAGTCAACACCTGGTTACTAATAATTTCTCACCTATACGATCTACCAGACCGCCCTCCCTCCTCCAAAAAAAGAAGAAAAAAAAGAAAAAACTTGCGAATTATCGGATTTACATTTCTAGCGAACAATTTCATAGATGGCTACCATTATATATATATATATATATATATATTTATATATATATATATATATATATATATATATGGAGAATATGTGCTAAATTGAAGTCGTACCTAATTTTGAAAATTAATTAATTAATAATTAATTAATTAGGCGGGCATACCTATTCAAATGTAAGGCTAAACAAATCGAGAAAAATCAATCTCTGTATGTACTTCTTCATAGATGGCTACCATTATATATATATATATATATATATATATATATATATATATATATATATATATATATAAGTAATTGGTAATTTGCTTGAAGCATTGTTAAGTATGTTATAATATATTATTGATTTGAAGGCAATTACAATGCGTATAAAAGATAAAAACAAAAAGATGTTATTTTTGTCTTATCGATTTCAAAGTAGAAACTTCATCTTTAGAGGTGTATATCAGAAAATACAGAAAATTCTGATATACATCTCTGAAGATGAATTTTCTACTTTGAAATCGATAAGACAAAAATAACATCTTTTTGTTTTTATTTTTTATACGCATTGTAATTGCCTTCAAATCATTAATATATATATATATATATATATATATATATGTATATATATGAATAAGATATAATGAAAAAACAAACGATGTTTACAACTGAAATAGGCTCATCAGAAGAGAAAGTGTGCAAACCGTTTCGGGGCCAATTCTCTTGACGGTTTTAAAAAGCAACACTCGGCCCATCCTCAACTAATATGAGGACCCTATTGCAATATAATGTATCAAACCGCACGTGGGTCGGTCATCAACAAAAACAAGACGGGAAAAAGACCGTTAGTAAAAACAGAACGCTTGCTAGTCAAACGTTGGAATTAATAAAAAAAAAAAAAAAATTGTGCTGTCTGCATTAAAAATAATATTAGTTGAGGATGGCCGAGTGTTGCTTTTTAAAACCGTCAAGAGAATTGGCCCCGAAACGGTTTGCACACTTTCTCTTCTGATGAGCCTATTTCAGTTGTAAACATCGTTTGTTTTTTCATTATATCTTATTCATACTGTCGGATTAATTTCCATTTTATTTTCACATATATATATATATATATATATATATATATATATATATATATATATATATATATATCAACCCTTACGCACGAGCAGGATATGACACAGGGTCAATTTTACAGGTTTGAGTTCGGAGTATTCCTTCACTTAGATTAGTTGACCCAGACTGCTCACCATTCATCATAGCTGGAGGGAGAATAGTCGAATTCATAGCTTCCCCAAGAGCATTTGAACCCTGTGATATGCAAGTAGCCTCGTCAAGGATTTGAACTCGAGTCCATTTCATTTGACTCTAACCACTATAATATATATATATATATATATATATATATATATATAATATATATGTAAATGTACTCAGCGAGACGAGTTCAAATCCTGGATGAGGCTGTTTGAATTTTACACAGTGTTAATACCCCCAGAAAAGGTATAGATCCAACTACTTTACCTTCTGCTATGAGTAAATAGTAAGACAGACTACTTGACCTTGGTTGGGCAACCAGTCAAGGAGAAGGAAACTCCAAACACAAACCTGTTAAACGCCACTAAAGAAATTATATATATAAATTATATATATGTATGTATATATATATATGAGGTAAAATAAGGAATGGAAGAACAAAACTCAGACAATAATGTGTAGTATATTTCGCTGGAATGTTAAATTCTCCTTCCTCAGCCTTTATTGAATCATTAGGATCATCAATATAGGCTGAGGAAGCAGAATTTAACATTACAGCGAAATATACTACACATTTTTGTCTGAGTTTTGTTCTTTCATTCCCTATTTTACCTCATTCTGTCGGATTCATTCCAATCCCATTTTCCTCATATATATATATATATATATATATATATATATATATATATATATATATATATGTGTGTTGTGTGTGTGTGTTATATATATATATATATATATATATTGTCATCCACAGACATTGTGTTTCAATGTATCACATCTCCTCATTGTGGCTAGACTTTGCAAGCTACCTCCGATCGTGATAGAAACCCGACTGATTTTCCGTCAGTCTGGCGTCTTAACCACTTAGCCACAAGGGAAGGGAGACATTTTAACTGTTACATACATATGTTACATACATATATGTTACAGTCGTTAGAGAGCTCATATCCGTTTTATAGGAGAGTCTTGCCATTTTAGCTTAATTTACGACCGACAATCAAATTTTTACCCCCAAAAGAGTTCAAACCAACAAGGAGTTGGGCCATATATATTTGTGGTATATGTAACGCCGTGGACACGAACGCGTTACGTATCGTTACGTGCGCGTTTTGTGGTATATTATAGCGTCCTGGAACCGTGCGCGTTACGTATCGTCTTCGTAGCGATGTGGTTACTGCACTACGTTACATATACCGTATATAATATATATATATATATATATATATATATATATATATATAGTCATCCACAGACACGTGTTTCGACTTATCAAGTCTCTTCAGTGTGGCTAGACATTTGTGAGCTACTTTTAGCCTGGATTGAAATCTAATCGGTTCTGCATCAATCAGACACCTTAACCTAACATAAAAGCAAATGACGTGATCAATGCATGTGCAAAAATGGAAGATGAAGGTCATATGATGACGCATGCATGAACGTGAATAGGCGGAGAACGAAAAGTCAATAAAGATATGCCGTATTTCATATGGAATATTAATGTTAGAAAAATAAGAGAATTA
>CM042173.1:55915325-55922825 GCA_023376005.1 Doryteuthis pealeii
GAAGGGAGGGCGGTTAGGGGTAGACATGAATGAAGTGGGGGTTGTATACAGGAAGTGGAGAGAGGATGGGAGTAGATGAGCACAGGGGTGGGTTAAGGAAGGGGGTAAAGTTCCGGTGTGTTTTATGTCAGCAGCAGATGAGGAGGAGAGAGTTGTGTGACCTAGGTTACTGGGTCAGTTAGGGGAGTAAAGTTCTGGTGCGTTTGATGTATGAATTCGGACGAAACGTTTCAACTCTCTGATTTGTTTTGAGTTTTTCATTTCTTGTTCACCATCCTTCTACCTACCTCATATATATATATATATATATATATATATATATATATATATTAAAATTTGTTCATAATCCTTTCTATGTGCCAAATAAATGACATAATATCCGGCTGGAATTGGCTGATGTATTTGGCATAACTTATTTGTTTCCAAGTATTTTCACTCCCCTCAGGAGACATCATCAGTGGGAAATGTAAAAACAATACAAGATTGGAGTGTTCCATTGTATTTTTAAAAAATTATATCTATTTATCTATTTTTTATTTTAATGTATTATTATTATTATTATTATTATTATTATTATTATTATTATTATTATTATTATTAGACCTTGCCAGAGAACTGAGGAAGCTGTAGAACATGAAGGTGAAGGTCGTACCAATTGTAATTGGTGACCTTGGAACAATCCCCAAAACTCTGGAAAATATTTTGAGCGAACTGGAAATCAGAGGAATAATCGAGACCATCCAAACTACAGTACTTTTAAGATCGGCTAGAATACTCAGAAGAGTCCTGGAAACATGAGTAGACTTGCTGTTCCTCCGCCTCCAGTGAGCCACTAGCTACGGCAGGTGTGAAAAACTAAAAATGATTATCAATATTAATAATGTTATTATTCATAATAGTATTATTATTATTATTTTAAGGCAAAAATGTTTGCACAGTTAAACAAAATATGTTTGAAAGAAGAAATGCTGCCTATATATATATATATATATATATATATATATATATATATATATATATTATAATAAGATAAATATATAAAGGTTTTACATATCTATTTATTAGGTGACAAAGGAACATTCACAACCATATTGGTTTCATGTGATGCAATCATCAGGTGAAGATGTTTCAAATGTAAAGAAAATCGAAAAAATTTCAAAAAATTCAATAGACATGTGATGCGTATGATTGGGTAAAATGATGTGTGTATGTATGTGAAGATGAATTGAATGTATGAGAGTGTTTATGGGCAGCATAAAGGTTGCGTACGCGTAGTAACTGGTCACACACATAATACGTTGTTCTGTGAGTGTGTGGTATTTTAACAGTGCTTACGTGCGAGCGCTTGTGCCTGTGCATGTATGTGTGTGTGTATGTTTTTTTTCCTATCCGGATGTGTAGGTTATGTATATTGTATATAGTCGGGTCGTGTTAATTGAGGAGTGTGGTTGAATAATGTTAACTTTAAGATTGCAAATTTTGTATATAATGGGCGGGTGGAGGGTTAAGGAACGGCGGTGCTGGCCAAGTATAGCAAATACGCCCTAGGTTGCGGTGTCAACCGGACGTGGTTGCACGCAGTTACACATACACACGACATAGACACGCATACAATATATATATATATATATATATATATATATATATATATAAGGATAATCTACTGAGTCAGACGAACCTACTATTAGTTTCGCATAAAGCTCTTCAGGGTTAAAATCTGACTGAAGAAGAAAAGGAGCAAGACCAATAAATACTACTAACCACATTAATCATTTAAATTATCAAATCATACTGACCAATAAAAACACAGAACGCTATAAGTTTATTGTTTAATTAAAAAATATTTAATTTCTATATTAACTGATTTTTTTTTTTTAATTATTTTATTATTATTATTTATATATTATTTAGAATCAAGCAGATTTGAGCTTCTCCTAGCGGTTATATGAATATATATATATCTTATATACATATATATACATATAAATTGTTTTTTCTTTTGGCCAAATACTATACCAATAGATTATTTTTTGTTGGTACGAATATCTTGGTCTTTTCTTTTTTTCAAAAATTTTTTCTTCCTGGTTGATGTTTGGTAGTATATTTTTACAATCAAACTCTCTGCCGGGTTTTTTCTCTCCGCAAGGATCTACCAACACGCTTGGTATATTAAAATTATATATATATATATATATATATATATATATATATATATATATATATATATAGTATGATTCGCTCCACTACACTGAAATTTGTTATAATGGCAATGTAATAAAGTAAATTGATAAGAAGAATTATTGGAAACGGTGGATGATTTAATATAGGTATAACAAAATTAATGATGTCTACCCATCGATTAATTCAGTCTAAGCAAATGAACTACCCAGGTGAGTTTTTTTATATTCAAAGTAATATAGTTATACTACTCGAGTTCCTTAAAAGTACAACCGTTATTATCTTGTAACACCCAACGGTTAGAAATGAGAGCGTTCAAATAGTCCAAGACGAAATGTAAATCCTGATTATCTGGTGTTGATTATCCGATGAATTTTTATTTCTTAGCAGTGTCGACACCTCAGCTAAATAATTGACCATTCTGTTTTTTATTTTAAAGAAAGAAAGAGAAAAAGAAAATGCTACACAGAAAAATATATTAAGAAAGAAATAAATAAATAAAGAAAGATGATACATATTAATTGGATCCCTATTACTTTTTAAGGTAGTATAAAAATCCTTTTGGCGATCAGTACAGCTGATGGCCTTGAGAGTGAGGGACAATGCTTGACCTCACTCTCACCTTGTGTTCTGGGATGATCGTGAGAATCGGAAGCGATAGAAAGCCCCTTCCGGTTTAAGGTGTAAGCAACTCAGTTAGTTGCAGGTCAGTTGCAGTTAGTCAGTTGCAGAGTTAGAAGCTAGCAAGATGTGAGCTCACTGCATGGTTGTCTGGTCTGGGGATCCGGAATAAAGTAACATCAAAAGTAAATCGAAGTCTTGTTGTTATTACTAAAAGCTAACAATGACACAAGGCTTCTGATAAGGAACGCTCCCCAGCAGAACCAGACACGGAACCCAGATAAGAAGACCAGACCAAGATAGAAGAAGCAGATCCGGCCAGAACAGAAGTATATAACATAATATATCTATTTGGTACCGTGACGACGCCGCTACGTTACAAAGAGAGCAGGGAAATGACAGAGAGGGGTGAGCGTGCGGAAGCAATAACGCTAACCTGTTTCAATCGAACACACTTTTTGGGTCTTAGAATACCGTGACTACATTCCCTAAACAACCTTTTGTGGTAAGGCTCCAGTTCTGGAGCTTTGGGAAGTAGAGAGTTATTATTTCGTTGCCGGGTCCTTTCGACTGTGGCTGTAGAATACGCCGACAGCATTTCTGCAGTCGGATAAGACCTCCCAGATGGCAGTGGGTGGTGACCCGTGATGCTTATGGATGGAATCCTGGTTATTATCAAACTATAGATATCAGAACTATGTATGAAGTGCTTGCCATTTTACAATGATTGTGAGCTTTATTAATACATTGCCTCTTAAAACATTTATATTGCTATGATGTATTGTTGTATACTCTTTTCTTAAATTCTTATCTCTGGTCGTATTTTCTTCAGGCCGGCTTTGCTATTTCTTCATCTATCTTGGTCTGGTCTCTTCTAAGGTCTGGACTTTCTTGGGGACTTCGGGTCTGGTTTCTGTTAGGGATTTCTCCTTATCAGAAGCCCTGAGTCATTGTTAGTTTTTAGGTAATAAACACATGACTTCGATTTACTTTGATGCTACTTTATTTTCAAATCCCCAACCCAGACATCTGCGCAGGTGAGACTTACATCCTACGAGCTCGGCTCCTACTTGCTAACTGACTGAGACTTACTTACTACCTAAACCGGAAGAGAGGGTCCTCTCTACCGGTTCTCACGGTATCCACCGGAAGGTTAGGACTGAGGTCAAGCCTTGTCACTCATCCTTCAAGGCCGTGGGCTGTAGCTTATAACGGCCATTTTGATTTCTACACTATTGCCATAAATATTAGGTATCTAATAATTATGTAACAGTATTTACTTGTTTAAAATATTCTGAAATTTAATAATACATTAGCTCTTATAACATTTATATTGCAACTATGAAGTGCTTACCTGTTTAAATAATTGAGATTATTATTAAGACATTAACTCTTAAAACATTGATATTGCAAATAAGTATAAAATGGTTACTTGTTTAAAATAAGCGATGGTTTTATTAAGATATTGGCTCGCAAAGCATTGATATTACAACTAAGTGTGTCAGCCTAGTAACCACAATGTTCTGTGTCCGATACCGGCCCTCGCCAAATCAGTGTATGTGTAACATAGTAAGGAGCTGATGGTAGATGTAGCGCTCCACCTCAGGTGCAAAAACAATCTCCTTGGTCTAGCGCTAGTGAAAAGGGGGGGAATTCCCTCGTTGTCTGGCTGGAACCGGCTTTAGGCCACCCCGACGACTTTACTTTACTTATAAAGTGTTTACCTGTTTGAAATGATTGTGAGTAATATCAATACATTGACTCTTACTATGTTGAAACCATATAATTTCCTGCAAATTATTAGCATAGGATAAGAGAATTGAATCCATATAACTGTGCAAATTATTTATGTTAGAAATATTTACTTGACGCTGAAATAGATTCTAAAGATTATTATCAAATTAAAACAATTACTTGAAACTATTCAAATTCTTGTAAATGCAGAAAGGACTTTATTTAACAGTGAATGACCCAACAAGGATTGATATGCCGTAAAACCAACTAGTTAAATATAATTAACTATAAGTATTAACTCAATCTATATAAAATATGGGGATTGTTGATGAAAAATTGATCTATCCTAAAAATTTAGAACAGCGAAAAATTATCTCTATTTCTATGCTTACACAATATAAACAATTAAGAAATAACCTATTCTATCCAGCTACAAAATGTGACTTACATATGAATTATATGATACAAAATCAAAATTTGAAAAGACATGTTCTATACATTTATAACATAAACGATCAAGAAATAGCACATACTTTCCAGGAATAGAATTTGTCTTACATAGTTTTATTAATTCACATCAGCAAAGTTTCAAGGGAATAATGGCAATATAAAAATATTACAACACAAATATTAGGTTGTTACAAAAATAATGGCCGATTTCAAATACATACATTTATTGTTGAAACATTAGCAGTAGAAATGTTCAAATTAGTCAAAACACGAGCTTTGAGCAGCTATGAATCTCTGCCATCGATCTGCGAGGTCATTTATTCAGCGTTGGTAAAAAGTTATTGGCTGTGATGCAACAAAATCTTCAAATGATGATTCCACCTCTTCTTTAGATCGAAAAGTTTTACCATTTAAAACTGTGCTTAAAAATGATAATCAGTATGTGAAAGATCGGGAGAATATGGAGGATGTGGTAAGGTCTCGTATCACAAGTGACTATTCGGTCATTGGTGTTATGCAAACTGAGCATCGAGCACACTTCAAACCGCCTAAGTTTTTGGTGCTCATTGAGCTCATGAGGAACCCATTTATCGAGCTTTTTCACATTTCCAATACTCTGTAAATGGCGTGAAACTGTTGCAATGCTGACACCAAGTGTCTAAGACATCTCTCTGACACTTTGACGTGGATTTTGCTCAACAACTGCCTGCACTTGTTCTTTGTCAAGACTGCATGTCCGTCTTTTACCTTCTTCATCTTCAAGACTCTCATCTCCACTGTGGAATTTCTGGAACAACCTTCGTACTGTTCGATCACTTGTGGATCCATCTCCCCATGCTTTGTTGATATTGGCAGCAGTTTCGGAGGCATTGTGCCCAAGCTTGAACTCATGCAACATAAGAACGCGAAGGTCATGTTTAGGCATGTTCACCTTTGAAGGCTCCTATTTTTCAAAAATACTTTCTATCTAAAAATAAATTAAATTTTATTTTTGAGCACACATTAATCATTATATACGCAAAAATTCATCTGAAATAAACAACACATTTTATGTTAAAATGACATTTCAAAACCAATCACACCATTATTTTTATAACAACCTAATAATTAAGAAATAACTGATACGATCCGGAAAAAGAATGTGTGTTATAAAGTGTTATCCAAATCTTGAAGGGAATAATGACAATTTTCTTCTATTTTACAACATGAATAATCAAGAAATGACATTTGCTATACAGGTACAACATTTGTCTGATTTAGTGTCATCCATAACACAAAATCAAAATTTGAAGGGAATAATGGAGTCCTTGTTGTGTAATGACTAACGTTCTACACTGACACATCGTAGTAAACGTGTTCGAACGCCAGTGGCGCTATTACATTCGCCTTCGAACTAATACATTTCGCAAAGATATGAAACCCTTTCATTCGTTCATTTAAATATCATTTCTTTTATTCTATAAGGATGGTTTCGGAATTAAATTACCCACGAAGTTTGATGTGCTATTAAAGAAAACCAAACCAATTAATGAATATTTCGTCATTTTCTATACATTTACGACATAAATAAAATAAAAATGACATACTGTTCAGCAACAAAATGTGCCTTACAAAATCTTATCCAGGAGCAAAAGCGACATTTGAAAGAAATAATGGCTATTTTCTATACTTTTATAACATAAGCAATTAAGTTAACACATAAAATTCAGCAACACAATTCGACTTACAGAGTGTTATCGAGGGCACAAAAACAATTAACCGCCCTGTCGGCTGGGGCGTTAGAATGCACCGACTTCACCTCTGCAGAGGGGTAAGACTCCCCCAATGGGGCCACCTGTTGGCCGTAGGTGGCGACCCGTGATGCTTAAGGATAGAACTTAGGTGGATGAGCAGTTCATGACATGCAATACTCCACTTTGGCCCTATCTTGGGCTAGACGGGCGGTCGGAGAGGCCCCCTCTGATCAATCGGTTGGTCACGTCAAGCCCCAGCACCTATATGATTTTTCCAATCCTATTGCCTTTATGGCAAGCCCCAACCCCTTTTTATCATATGGGTGCTAGAAGGCAGTGGCTGCGGGTCTACATGTCCTGGGAATGACGTTAAACTCTATCTGATGGTGAGGTTCCAGTTTTGGAGGTTTGGGGAATGTGGAGCACCCCTTCATCACCATTGCTCCCTGGTCCACTCTGACCCGGAGTGGTAGTACCTGTTAGGGTCCCATCTATGGGTTAAATAGAAAAAAATTGTATTATCCATTAAGCATTGATTTATTTCAAAACTTTATCGGCATTAAATGACCCACTGAGGTTGATATGCCGTAAAACAAAAAAACAAAACAAACCAAAAACAATTAAGATATTATCCAGGAACAAAATTTGTATTACATAGTGATATCCAGGACAGAAAAACAAAATTTTAAGAGAATACTGGCCATTTTCTATATTTGTCTTACACAGTATTATTCAGGGCACAAAAGCAAAGTTTGAAGGGAATAAAGACCATTTTGTATATTTT
>CM042173.1:55927825-55957825 GCA_023376005.1 Doryteuthis pealeii
TCCTAGTTCGATACCGGTCCTCGCCAACTCAGCGTATGAGTAGCACAGGGATATGTGTGGTAAGTAAGAAGCAGATGGTAGGTGTGGTGCTCCACCTCAGACGTCGAAATAATCTCCTTGGTCTAGTGTAAGTGAAAAGGGGATAGACTCCCTCACTGATTCGCTGATACCGACTTTAGGCTGCCCCGACGACTTTACTTTACTTTACATCTTTACATTATAACTAATTGCTCTACTTACGTATGAGCACTTTGTATTTGTTATATTCCGCTGGCTTACCCCTGAAATTCTTGCACCACCTAACCATCGTTACAATATTCACCGGCAAGTCACCTTTTTCATTATATAATATATATATATATATATATATATTATATATATTATATATATGATATTGATAAATACTATAATATAATATACAAACATCATGTAGCCGGATATCCATGGACAATTTCTTGCCTACCGTCCCTATCACTCATTGCCCCTCGGGAGGTCCTCTGCAAAACACCAAGTATCGCGCGCATGTTTGTTAATGTAATGTTTTGCTTGGGGTCCTCACTGACATGCCCATGATAAACGGTTGTACTTTTAAGGGGCATTAGTATTTAACGAATAGATAAATAATAATAAATAATAATAATAATAATAATAATAATAATTACAACATATAACATCACCCTAAATAAGGTGTAGGCTCACACTTTTTAAGAAAAGTGTATTTCTCCTAAATCAGCGATGCGAGTATTTTATTTCCAAAGGAACAATATATTGCCAAAACAGATATAATCAGTAATTTTTATTTAAAAATAAATATAGGCCGTGGAAAACTGTAAGAAAAAATTAAATGGNGAAAGAGCAAGACAAAGAGAACAGAAAACAAGAGGCAGAGACGAGAGAACGAGAGAGACGAAACAGCGAACAGGGAGACAGAGAGAGACAGGAGACAGGAGACAGAGAGGGGAGAGAGACAGAAAGAGAGAGCGAGAAACAGAGAGACAGAGAGAGACAGACAGACAGACAAGAGGGAAGAGAGAAGAGAGACGAGAGGCAAAATCATACCCAGCAGAGATAGGGGCTGAGGACATAACAGACAGTATAGACATGCACACAGATAAATAAACAAGAGACGAGCAAGAATGAAAATCCCTATATAAAAAAAAAAAAACGAAATAAAACTTGCCGTTTCTTCTTTTCTTTTCTTTTCTTTTTCTTTTCTTGTCATGTTTCTTTTCCTTTTTTTTTCTTTTTTTGATTTGTTTTGTTTTTTTAATGGAGTTCTTGCAATTGGAAATATGGAAGAAATGATCAACAAATAAGTTTGTAACTTAATTTATAAACAAGAATGAAAATTTCTGATCCTAAAGACTTTAGAATTATTTCCAATTCAGCATTGTCTAAGTGTAACTTTGGGGAGAACAGGAATGGAAGACGACAATCAGTTATTTTTCTTCTTCCTCTGTTTTCCTCTGTTTTTTCTTTTTTTAAATTTTTTAAAAAATTTCCAAGCAAAAGACCTGCAAAGTCTTTCGATTAGATAAACTTTCTTTTTTCTTAATCAAGACCGCAGGTGTAAATTCTTAATTTACTTCGTTAAACGTATTCTATATTAGACCGAACAGGATTAATTTCGGTTTTTCAAAACATTCACCATGTGCACATCGCGGCTCTTTCAAATTAACTCTTAGCATTAAAATTAGAATGAATTGCATGAAGAGATCACGAAGGCGCACGCAATGCGCAATAAAGAATGTGCTATTTCCAGTCTCAGAAGAAAGATGGCGGCGACGAGAGCAAATAAATGCAAAGTCTTGTTGCTAACTCTGAAGTTAAAATTGACACTCATTTTGGCAACGATATAGTTCAGCAGAAAAAAAAGACAATTTTGCCCGAATGTTGATTTTGTCCATTCTATTTTCCATTGAATCAAAAATGTGGAGCAGATACATTCATGAAATAGATCAATCATTGGGTCATTGATTGGCTAATTCTTTAAAGTCAATCATATAGGAGAAGAAGAAGAAGAAGAAGAAGAAGAAGAAAGAAGAGAGAAGAAGAGGAAAAAGAAGAAAAGAGAAGAAGAAAATAACAATAGAAAAAATAGAAAATACGAGGAGAAATGAATTAGAAACAGAAGAATAATGAACAAAAGAAAGAAGAAGAAGAAGAAGAAGAAATGGAAATAGAAGGAAAAATAACAATAGACAAAAATAAGAAAATACGAGGAGAATGAATAGAACAGAAGAATAATGAACAAAGAAGAAGAAGAAGAAGAAGAAGAAGAAGAAGAGAAGAAATGGAAATAGAAGGAAAAATAAGAATAGACAAAAAATTAGAAATACGAGGAGAATGATATTAGAACAGAAAGAAGAAGAAGCAAGAAGAAGAAGAAGAGAGAAGAAGAAAGAAGAAGAAGAAAGAAGAAAGAGAAGAAGAAGAAGAAGAAAATGGCAAATAGAAGGAAAAATAAGAATAGATAAAATTAGAAATACGAGGAGAAGAATTAGAACAGAAGAAGAAGAAGAAGAGAAGAAATGAAATAGAAGGAAAAATAAGAATAGACAAAATTAAATACGAGGAGAATGAATTAGAAGAAGAAGAAGAAGAAGAAGAAGAAGAAGAAGAAGAAGAAATGGAAATAGAAGGAAAAATAAGAATAGACAAAAAATAGAAATACGAGGAGAATGTATTAGACAGAAGAATAATGAAAAAGGAATGATAATATATGAAGAAGACAAAATAGGATATAATAATAATAATAATAATAATAATAATAATAATAATAATAATAACCCAGACTTAGTGAAAAGACCAGCTATGCTTGTTAAGAAAAACTCGCAGAAATGAAAATAATACCTGAAGAAGAATTTGATAAAAAATAACGTTACAATAATTTACCATTTTAAAATAATGTGAGGAGAAATCCTGCGAGGAACTTTGTAGATATAAAACAGCCAGTATATATATATATATATTATACTATATATATATAATATAATATATTAAATATCAGAATTGCTTCGGCATGATATAAACTCTGCATGTTTGAAATCTGTTTATAGTAAACATTATTTTTAATCTCGAAAAAAAAAAAAGAACAATTCAAAATGTGACTTTGCGCGGATTTTTTCTTACCGCAAGGTTTTACAAATATATATATATTAATGCGTTTGCTCCAAGTCTCGTTTAGTCGGATCTTAGCTGAAGAGCATTAAGCGAAACTTTAGTAGTCTATCTTATCATTTAGATACACACACACACCACACATATATATATATATATATTGTTTGGATTATAAGAAAATACAAAATACTATTTTTTGTAAAACAGGAATGAATGATTTAATGTAAGTGTTCAAGAGACTGATATATACGAGTACAGTTGACTTGCGCCTGTTATTCGATTAATAATACATATAAAGAATCAGTGTATATATATATATATTTATATATATATATATATATATATATATATATATACTAATTGATTTTGTCGATTAAGGCAGTAAAGTTGCTTGATGCACATTTTGTGTAAGTTAATGGATTTTTATTTAGAAGATGGTTTGTATGATGAAAACCATTTAGAAACCCTTTCAACACGTACACTTAAAACTCATATATTATATATATATTATATATATATATATAATATATATATAATATATATATGCATATAGCTTAGAATTATGAAAATATTAAAAATACTATTTTAAGGGAAAACCAACTTCCAGAAGAAATCATTTTAGGAAAATACACACACACACACAAACACACACACACACACTACACACACACACACATATATATATATATATATATATATATTGAATATATATATATATATTATATATATTACGAATATATATATATATATTATATTATACTGGGCTCTTCAGCCTTGGTAGGTAACCAGTCTACGGAGAGGGATAACTCTGAATCAAAATTCCTGAGTCGCGTCATTGGTTCTGTGGAACCTTTTGCACCAATTCTTCCTTATCGACTGTGCCAAAAAAGTGTGGATGGTCAACACAAGCCTTCACCACTATAAACAAATCCCGTTGGGATCATTGGTATATGATAATCGACGGGAGAGTCCATATAATATATAATATATATATATTATATATATATATATAGTACTAAAATTGGAGGAATCATATGCATGTCGGAATCATTCAAGTTATGAGATGGCTAATATTTTATTACGAAAATAAAAATATAAAATGTGGGAATACGAAGCCTTTTCGACCGGTTCTTTTTCAAGTATAAACACACCGGCGACGAATAAAAGTCAGATGTATAAAAAATTCTTTAAGAACGAATGTTCACCTCCATCGTTCTTAAAGAATATTTCTCACACAATTCTTTTTTGACTTTTTTTAATTCGTTTTTTCCCCGCCGGTGTGTTTATACTGACAAAAACGGACCTAATTATCATATATGCTCCATTATGATTTTTTATAAATCGAATAATTGTCAATATTTAGCAATAAAAAATGATATAAAACATATATTATTTTAACAATATTGTGGTTTTCATTCCCTCTTATCTATACACACACACACAAACACACACTCACACACACACACACACACACATATATATATATATGATATGTGTGTGTGTGTGGATATATATATTGAAAACGCGTGGTCAATGGTTAAAAGTAATGGGAAATGGACACGTCAACCCGATGTGGTAATTGCATTACACTTAGCGCTAATACCCTTGGAAAGGTATGAATCCTACTCTCCTCCAGCTTTGGATAAATAGCAGCGCAGACTGGGCTTTATTGACCTTGTAAGCAACGTCTAGGAGAAAAGAACACTCTGAATTCAAACCTGTTAAACTCCGCTTAAGAAATTGACTTGTGTCGCATCATGTTCGCGAGGTGGTGGTATATATATATATATATATATATATATATTATATATATATATATATTTATATATTTAACATTCCATCAAGAATGATGAATGAGGGTTTCAATAACTTCAGCTGGGTGTCATGGGATTTTCCATCATGAAAAAGAGCCACTCTTATTGCGAGCAACAAATCCACAATAATGTCTCTAATGTCCATTTGCCGCAGGAACATATCATTTCAGTGTTCAGGATTGCGCTGAATTTAAGACGTATTACCATCTTTTCCTCAAGTGCTTGCTTTCATTTTTATGAATCAATCTCGGTGACACTTGCGTTGGTCTTCTATCACTTACATACATACACACACACACACACACCACACACACATATATAATATATATATATATATATATATATATATATATATTTGTGTGTGTGAATGACATCAAGTTTTTCCTTGGTAGGGTTCTACTAAAGTTGAGAACTCAAAAGTACATATGAATATTTGCATATATATGTTTACATATACGAAGTATGATAAATAAATGAATAAAGGGATACTGTTGATCAGATATAAATTTGTTTCGGCATTTTTGGCCTCTTTGAGTCTGATTTCCACTAATCCGAAGATCTCATAGCCGGTCTTATACGAAACAAGAATCAGTGAGACGGGAAAATCATAGCAATAAGACCAGCTATAAAATTTTCGGATTAGTGGAAAACAAAGTGAAAGAGGTAAAAGATTCCGAAATAAATTTATATCTAATCAAAGGTTATATTATAATATATATATATATATATATATATATATATATATTATATATTAGGGTGTTCGGAGAGAAATTTGCCATATTTATATTTGGTTATTTTCTCAGTAGGTTGGAGTTATTGACGCACACTACGCATCATTTAAAACTTGGACCCATCTTCATTAATATACGTGATGACAGATGGAATGGATGACTGGAACCCACCTGAATCATGGAAGAGATTAACTTGTGTCATGATGATCTGCCGGCCATAAAAAAGGAGATTATGTTTGTTTTTCAATGCTCCCTGAACACTGTAAAAACAATCAGGCATGAACTGGAGAATTGCAATGGAGACTACAAGGTTGTGGCTAGAAGAAAGCAACATAACAGACGATTTGATTGCATTCGTACAGAAGAATTTCTCGAAAATCTGCAGAAAAATGTTAGAGGACCCACAGATGCCTACATCGAGTTGCTAAACAGTGTAGTCAAGCGCTGGATAACAAGGGTAGCCAATGGTAGGCAATATGTATGCACAGGATTCTACCCCCTGACACAACTATGGGAAATGTCAAAAATGGTTGTCGGCGAATTCTTACGACTACACCAGTCCCAATATTTGGCCTCCGAACTCCCCAGATCTTAACCCCATGGATTATTATGTATGGGGCGCTGTTGAGAAAGATAAAAATTGCCGTACCAGTAATACAAAGGCCAAGTTATTGAGATTCCTCATAGGGAAACTGTAACATCTGCTTGCTCCAGATTCCGGTGCAGGGTTGAGGCTGTGATCGACGCTAATAGCGGTTATTTTGGGTGAAACCTGTGTGATCTCCGTGCCAGTTGAATTTTTCTTTACAATCCATTACATTTTGTAGTTACCAAGCAGTTTTTTTTTTTCCTTATGAAACTGTCAGATTTCTCCCGAACACCCTATATATATACATTGGACTATTCCAGTGTGAATCAACCCTATTGGCTAGGGCAGAAGAATACACCGATTGCACCTATGCAGCGAAATAAAAATCCATCGAATGGCTGTGGGTGATGACCCTTGATTCTTAAGGTTAGTATCCTGTTGGCTGAGCAGTCCCTAACATAATACACTCTACTTTGACTACTTGAGCTAGACGGGTGGCTGGAGAGGCCCCTTCCGATTAATCAGATGATTATTTCAAGCCGTAGCCCTATATGATTTCCCCAACTCAATTGACCTTATGGCAAGCCCCTAACCTGTTTTACCATATATGTGCTAGAAGACCCTAGCTGAGGATCGTAGTGTCGGGGTTATGACGCTAAACTCTAATGGTGAAGTTCCAATTTTTAAGCTGTGGGTAATGTGGAGTACTCCTTTATTGCCATTACTCCCAGGTCTACTATGAACCGAAGTATTAGTACCTGTTAGGGTCCTATCTATGGGTTACATAGAAAAAATGAGCTTTAGAAATGTGTTAAAACACTGAGTTTTGAAAATATTTCCATTTACCACAATCATGAATAGAATAAAAAGTCATCGGCATAAAAGGGTTGACATGCCGTAAAATCCAACAAACCAAATAGAACATTTGGTTTGGTTTGTTTTGTTTTAGGCATATCAACCTCAGTGGGTCATTTAATGCCGATAAAGTTTAGAAATAAATCAATTCTTAATGGATAATACAATTTTTTTATAGATACATTTTTCTATTTAACCCATAGATGGGACCCTAACAGGTACTACCACTCCGGGTCAGAGTGGACCAGGGAGCAATGGTGATGAAGCGGTGCACCACATTCCCCAAACCTCCAAAACTGGAACCTCACCATCAGATAGAGTTTAACGTCATTCCCAGGACATGTAGACCCGCAGCCACCGCCTTCTAGCACCCATATGATAAAAAGGGGCCTGGGCTTGCCATAAGGGCAATAGGGTTGGGAAATCATACAGGTGCTAGTGCTTGACGTGACCAGCCGATTGATCGGAGGGGGCCTCTCCGACCGCCCGTCTAGCCCAAGATAGGGCCAAAGTGGAGTATTGCATGTCATGAACTGCTCATCCACCTGGGCTCTATCCTTAAGCATCACGGGTCGCCACCCACGGATAACAGAGGTGCATTCTAAGCAAAAACCACTTAGGACGATATATGAGGATTCAGCAAGTTCATCTGCTCTCATGTGCTTTTTCATGATGAACAAGACCAAACCTTATGTTTATATACTCCCCTTTTACTCGGGTGTATATAATCGGTGAGAGTTCATCTCATATATGATAGAGGGAGACAAAGAGACAGATCAGAGATAATAGACGAGTTGATAGTTCTAACTTGATAACTTCTGGTAACTGACTCGTTGCGTCTGCAGGTTCTATCTGGGTTCAGATATTCTGGTATCTTCTTCAGGCTTTGATCAATACATATATTGATATACACATATATATATATATACACACACATACACACACACACACACACACACATATATATATATATATATTATATATATATATATATATATATATATATATACATATATATACATAAGTTTGTGTGTTTATGTCATTTTTCTGTTATCAGAAACACGCACAACCTATGTATATATATATATATTGTATATGTGTATATATATATAATGTATATATGTATATGTATTGATCAAAGCCTGAAGAAGATACCAGAATATCTGAAACACGTGTTGCGTATGTGAAATAAAAGAATAAAACATTTTTTTCTGAGAACGATACATTTTGCGGACCTCTTCTTTTATATATATATATATATATATATATATATATATATATATATATATATATATATAAAGCGATACAAACACAAATCTGTCATCGAAAATCACGAGTACAGATGGATAAAAAAGATAAAAAAGTTTCCATCCGTTTTGTTTTAATCAAAAATGGACTAGTCATTTTAATTAGGGCAATAAAAGTCAGCCAACAACTATGAAGGGGGCCGATGGCACCTAAATAAACAAACACTGACCCCCACACATCAAACAAGCCACTTCTGACCCAATTACAAATCTAAAAGTCATGCGCACAGTACCGAGATACATACACACACTCACATTCACACACATATAAGTATGCACACATATACATTTATGTGTATACATATATGGGCATATACACAACTCCCAAGAACCCTCCCTCACATATATAAGAGTATTTAAAAAATAACCCACCTCAAAGAGGTTTTTCACGGAACAGATGGACTTGCTACTACTAACCCACTCTTCTACCCGGATTTTAATAGCATGTCAAACCCTCAAAAATACTCAAATTTTTATAGTTCTTCCATAATGCTCCCTTTCAAAAAATCTAAAAACAATATATATATATATATATATTGAACACTCCCATCGAGAACGATGGGTGAGAGTTCAGTAACTTCATCTGTTGTCAATTGTTTTTTCATTATGAACATGACCCACCTTACTGCGAGCAACAAATTCACAATAATGCCACTGATGTCCGTTTGCCCTAGGAATAAGAGATTTGGTTTCCCGGCTTGTGCGTAATTGATAACGGTGTTCCAACATTCTTTCCTCAAAGGTCTTTATTTTAAATGAAACAATCTCCAATCGTGTCCGTTTTCTTCCAGTTTTTCTCATATCTCAATATCAAAATTGCGTAGCTTAAGGTTATCTTTAAGTTTATCCTTATAACGAAGTAGAGAATGACCCATAAGAGGTGGACATTTCTTTGGCCATAGAATCTTTGTTTTCGAAGCATTCTGTCCTCCATTTCTATCAGCTGGCCTACTCACCTCAGCTGACTCTTGATATATATACCAATACTCGTATCCCTTGTTTGTGCGACCGTTATCATTTGCAATACCCTCTGGTTAAAAATGAGACCGTCCAAATCATCCAAGATAAAATGCAAGAATGTTGGTCTTGATTATCTGCTGTTGCCTATCCGCTGAATTCCTATTTCTTATGAGCGTCGTCACCTCAGCTAAATGATGAACCATTCTGTTTTAATATAAAGAAAGTAAAGAAAAAGGGCATGCTACACGATAAAATATAATTAGAAAGAAAGGAAGAGAAAGAACATATGGAAAGACAGAGACAGGGGGTGAGTGTGTAGAAGTGATAACTCTGTTTCAATAGAACATAATGAAAAGATGAAGGAAAGAAAGAAAAAAATGAGATAGTTAAATCATTATTATTATACTGTTTACATAAGAGCTATTTAGCAATAGCTCTTATGTAAACATATTAAACGTTGTAACAGTCAAATTATCATACTGCGGTATATACACAGGTCCTGCTAATATCTCCATGTCAGAAATGTTGTAATCCTTAGAGTTATCTCTGTGCCTGGTTGCGTTATTCCAATTCGTTCCTGATATCTGGCGTAAACTGTCACATACGGAGCGTATCAAGTTCGTTTATACGCTTGCGATTAAGTGACAAGGATTCGGCGCAAGAGATGAGAAAAGTAAGGAACACGGATTTATAGATGTATATCTTGACTTTGAGAGATACAATAAAGTGAACTCTTTAATCGGTGAAAAGATTTGATTTGCAATTTAGTTGAAAAATTTTATTTTTAAATCTTTATTCTTTTTTTACAAACGAAGTTGCTAATGCATTTTGGTATCTATCTGATAACCCCGCCCACTGCTTTATAAACAAATAGTAGAGAATCTGGGTTCACATTCACTTTCGGATTAATGCCCTTGGGAAACGTATAACCTCCCACATTGCTCCAGCTATGGTTTAAATAGTACCACGACTGTTCTACAAGGATGGCTTGGGCATTAAATAATCCCAAAATGTTGATATGCTATTAAACAAAGAAACCACACCAAACCACACCAAACCAAACCAAACCACACCAAACCACACCAAACCAAACCAAACCAAACCAAACAAAACATAGTGTTGTAACTCGTGTATCAGAGTTAACAGAGAAATAATAGGAAGAAATAAAACGAGTATTAAAGATAGCAAAAAAAAAGGTCTACAAAGCAAAGATACAAGGTGAATAGAGTAATTACACAAGAGCGGCTAAACGACTTCCAAAGGTTAAGTAGCTTTTCTTCTAAGAGTTGGTACTTCTACATCTTCTGTTGGTTGGTTAGTTAGTTGGTTGGTTGGTAAATTTTACGGCATATCAATCCTTGGGTTATTTTATGCCAACGACGTTTTTGTTTTATTCATTTGAATGTCCCTATTGCCCTTATGGCAAGCCCAAACCCCTTTTTTGATCATATGGGTGCTAGAAGGTGGTGGCTGCGGGTCTACATATCCTGAGAATAACGTTAAACTCTATCTGATGGTGAGGTTCCAGTTTTGGAGGCTTGGGGAATGTGGAGCATCCCTTCATCACCATTGCTCCCTGGTCCACTCTTTAAAACTTTATCGACATTAAATGACCCACTGAGGTTGATATGCCGTAAAACAAACAAACAAACAAACAAACAAACAAATCTATTATATACTAAAGATGAGCTTATCAATGATCTCTCTCTAAGGGATTTCCTGTTTAGTTTAATGACTCAAATTTCATACTAAATTATTCCTTAGTTCTGGGATTGAGTTATGTTTGAAAATTATTTTTTCAAACATAACTCAATGCTTCACATGCTTCATACTGAGGTTTGTATACTAAAATTGTTATACTCAATTAAGCTGGTTAAAATTGGAGTTAATATTAACATAAATGGTGCAGCTGGACAGATATAAACAGGTTTTTGCAATAAAACCGCTGGCATTTTACTCAGAAAAACAATTGTTCCTCTATTTTTGCCCATAATTTTCATTCTTTAAAACATATTTTTCCAATTTCTTTGAATTTTTGAATTTTTGTCCAATTGGACAAATTGATTTATTTCAAAACTTTATCGGCATTAAATGGCCCACTGAGGTTGATATGCCGTAAAACAAAACAAACCAAACCAAATCATTTGAATGTTTCCTTTTTTAACATAACCGAATCTAGTAGTAAGGTTCCATTACCGGAGCTCTGAGGACTGTGGAATAACCCTTGATTGTTATTACTCCCTATTGTCTTTAAGCCAAACACCCAACCATTTTTATCGTATTATGTGCTAAAAGGCTGTGGCTGAGGGTATTGATCTCCTGGGCATGACGTTAAACTGCATTTAACTGTGAAGTTTCAATCCAGAAAGTCTGGAGAATGTAGAGTAACACTTCATTGCCATTACTCTCAGGTCCAATCTGACCCGGAGTGGCTGTGTTTAAAAATGTGTTTAAAATGAGTTGAATGAAGATTTGAATACCCAACAAGAATGAACAAAACAAAACATCTTCGGCACAAAATAACCCAAGAAGTGTTGACATGCCGTAAAATCCAACCAACCTATTAGAGTTATTTACCTCGCATCCCACTTATGCAAGGTCGTTTAATGTGGGACCACCCACGAGCCGAAAGGATGGCAGGTTCAAAAGATACGTTGATCCTGTCGGCATTCCCCTTCAAGGAGGCGCCCCAGGCACTGGGCAATAAACACAGTCCTGCCCCTTTAAATCAAGGGCATGTGTTGCTGGGAGCTAGGCTCCCTGGGATCATGCCGTTAATTTCATTAAGACACATGTCCCGAAAGGGCCGTGGTATTATTATTAACCGGGTGTTGTCTCTCTCCATTGAACCTATTATAGTCCTACATATGGTTTAAATAGATATTAAATGAATTAAAAAATGTGTTCAAAAATGAGTTAAAATTTTTTTTTTAATACCCAGCAATGATAAATAAAACAAACGTCTTCAGCATAAAATAACCCAAGCCGTAAAATCCATCCAACCAACCCAAACACCTCAAATTTAATATTAGGACGAGAAAGTGGCAAATCTAACACAATACTTTAAAATTCCACATTGTGAAGGTGACACTTAGATTAGATGACTCGTACATTAAAAACTCAACACAAAGAAAAACAATATTTCCAGTATGCACAGGTGAGAGTGCAACTAATTCGGGAATGTATGCTTTACGAGTTCGAAGTGCGACATAAAGTCGTGGAAGCAACCAAGAACATTTATTGTCCGAAAGGTGAAGGGTAGTTGATCACAATACGGTAAGTAAATGGTTAAATGAATTTTGCAAGTTCGCAAGAATCCCGTCGCTCTGGAAAGGTCAGATAGGCTTAAAACCGTCAATTCTATGGCCGTGTTCCAATCTGCAGGGACAAACTGGCGTATAGTAACGTGAGAGTATAAAGTGACTTGGACATCTCACAGTCCAATATGATACTGCATTGTCACAACCTTCTCAAAAGCACCGGGGATACCCAATTGGGTGCTGGTCTTATCAAAATACGGCAAAACTATTGACTCAACCTAGTATCAACTAATTCTATCATATATATATATATATATATATATATATATATATATATATATATATAGTATATATATATATAAGTAAAGAAAATAACAAAAGACTTAGAGATTTAGAATTATAGTCTATTTCAGGGAGTTTAGACAAATAGTCTAAATCTCCCGACTCATCAGATGCGAATGATGAAATTTTTTATTACTTTAAAGGCATTTGAAAACAGATTTTTATTTATATATTTTTAAAATATTTTAGAATTTTGTAGTCCTGTGATATGAATTCCAAATGTAAATCTTTGATGTTGCAAAAAAGGAAAAAGTTTTTATGCTGCAGTTTCAACTTCCGCACACAAAAAATCGTTCGGCGAAAAAGGTATCTCTTAACTGTAGCCAATTATTTTTTGTCAGACTAGAAAAGAAAGACATATTTAAACTACGTCACCAGGCGAATTCCCTATTCAACTAATAGACTATAATGCTAAATCTCTAAGTCTTTTGTTATTTCTTTACTCATATATATATTTACCAACTCCTCCGCACGAGCAGGATACGACACAAGGTCAATTTCTTAAGCGGAGTTCAACAGGTTTGAATTCAGAGTTTTCCTTCTCTTAGACTGGTTACCTAGCCATGGTTAAAGAACCTAGTCTGCCCTGCTATTTACTCATAGCTGAAGGAAGAGTCGGATTCATACCTTTCCCAAGGGTATTAGCGCTAAGTGAAATGCAATTAACATGTACAGGATTTGAACTCGGGGTGACGAGTCCATTTCCCATGGCTTTAACCATTACACAACGTGCTTCCTTTACTCATATATGTGCTCTGTGACTCTAACTTTAAGAGCACACATTGAGCTCTCAAACTGCGATAGGTTTTTTAAATAAAACTCTTGTGTCGTAAGGAAGATTTCTTCTCTGTACTTTTGGATTGTATATATATATATATATATATATATATATATATATATATATATGATTTAAAGTACAAAGGACATGGAGTCAACACTAGGTTACTGACAGTTTCTCTCCTATGCAATCTTTAGTCTGAAGGTCGCATTGGCGAAAAGCTGTTAGTAACCAGATGTTGTCTTGATGTCCACGCTACTTTAACGCAAATATAAACACTCTATCAATGATATTGAGCACTATCTACACCCATATTATCTACAACATATATATATATATATATATAATATATATACTGAATGGAAGTAATGTATATTAGTACATACACACAGACACAGACGCACACACACACACACACACACACACACACACATATTATATATATATATATATATATATATATATATATATATATATATATATATATATAGGATTAGACAGAAACCACAGACAGCTGATATAAAAAAAATATTCATCTGTTTAGAAAATTTCTTGTTTTCTTTTCTACACCCCCACACACATATATATATATATATATATATATATATATATATATATATATATATAGTATTATACAAAAAGCAACAGACCTCAGACATAAAAAAACTTGTAAGACAATTGGTGACAATTGATGTAGTTTATAACAAGCAAGGACAATAGATGGTCACTTAATATTTGGTAGATTCCATCCATTAGCATCAATTATCGCCTGTCAGCGTCTAGTCATGATTTTCAACAAGTGATTGATAAAGATATAATTTTGAGATGGAACTATCAATTGATAAATAATGGTGATTCAATTTGCAATATCGCAAAATAACCATTGTATATCGCACATTACCTTTTTGTCCAACTCAGACAACTGCTCACTACCCATTAATAAAGCACTTATCACAAATTGAGACACCAAATCAACGGGGAAAAGTATAATAACTCTCCTTCTTTTTTTGTATTTCTGAGAATTTCGATTTTTAGAAAATTATGACGTACTAGCAAATATATGCACCCTCCGTAGGGTGAAAGTATTTAAGTTTTAATGTAATAAAATATTGTATTAAATTAGAAAGGCTACTGAAACTAAATAAAGAATGCAGATAAAAGATTTGAAACAGAGGGAGTATAATTGAAAATAGAACAACTGAAACTTACTCTTCCATCACTCTCGTCTGTCATTGTTAGTTTTTTTTCTAATTTAAGTATATAGTTAAAAGAGGAAGTAAAGAATAAAATGACAGTTATTTCTTCTTGTTAATGGATTTCATTTAAGATTCATTGAAGAGATTTTTGCTTATATTCATTAAAATAAAATCAAACAGTTAGAAATCATTTACACTGAGCACATATTTATTAAACTCGATTTTTTAATATCAATATGCAAATTAGCATTCCTGTTCATACTGTAAACTGCTATTTTGTTGTATATATAAATATAATTGCATGTTGTTAGTATGTAGAGATGGTTAACAGTATTAATAATGTAAAACAATTTTTATTAATGATTGAGGTTAAAATTTAAATAAAATCATTGAGAATGTACTGTCAATAACTAAGGGAATTGTGACTTGAGTACTAATATAATTTCGGTTACAGACAGACAATCACACAATCTCCATTATAATAAGATGTGCAATGGAATTTAGTCAGGAATAATAAATGAAATAGTATTATCTGCGTTATTCGGACTATTGTCTCATCTTTATTGTTATCCATACAAAGTTTCGGCCGATATGTTCTCCGGCCTTTTTCAGGTAGTTCTTGTCGGACTCTGGAACCTTTTCGGACTCGGGAACCTTCTTTTCGGACTTGAGAACCTTCTGTTCGAACTCGGTAACCTTCTTGTCGTCATCGGAAGCCATCACGGAACTTTAAACCTAACCCTTTATTCAATCCACGGGGTTATCCTGTTCTCATTCCTCTAACCATAGGTAGGGTAGAGGCGTTAAGCTGTGTTAATTATTATTCAATGCTACTGCTGCCCGTGACCAGGATTGAACCTGCAGTCCAGAGATAACTGTCACTTAGAACTGTCTTAACCTAACTCTTTTATCCACTAGGCCATGTGTCCAATTGGACATTCAGAGAAATAGATGAATTGTTTTATTGTTTTACGGCATATTAACCCTTTTCGGGTTATTAATGTCGAATAAAGTTATTTTGATGAACGAAAGATTGAGGTTGCTTAGAATAGCCGCTGTTGCTTAAGTGGTCACCCAATTTAAGTATTGAACAGGCTGTTTAACTTCAGTGATTTAGCGGGAACCGGTGCTTTACAGCGTGTCTTGACCAGTCCCAGGGAAGAAGAGTTTCCAAATTAACTGATATTCTATTTTTCTAGTCTTCTGTACGATTGTACCTAATTTCTCTAATTTGATAAAGTCGAGGCTCAATAACACTATAAACTAAAATGATAGAACAATATCAACAAACTAAAATAAATTATATAAAACAAATTAGTCAGAAAGAAAGGAAACCCTACACTTAGCAAACTTTTACTTCCTCCTGGTCTCCGATTGATGGCAATTTCTTAATGGCTTTGGAGTTTTAGAACTTATACCATGCATCTTAATACGGAGGATTTATACTCGCATTATTATTAGTAGTAGTTGGCCTCCCTCCGTCTACTAAAGACGATGGCGTAGTGTCCACTTTTTTATCTGCCCATGCGTGGGTGGCTGAACAGACCAATTGTTGAATGGCAATCTCTGGTGCAGTGACTGCAAACAAACGGAAATGCTTGCTGGAGTTGCTGTTGTCTCCCCTTCCTTTTGGCTCTCTTTTCTACGGCGGCTTCTTTCCTCTCTTTTTCACTCCTTTTCGTTCCTTGTTTGACGAGGAGTCGCCAGATCGTACGGTCTTCTGCACAAGCCTCCCATGTGTAGGTGTCGATGTGGCATGTCTTCATGTCCCTCTTGCAGACATCTTTAAAGTGCAGGCGTGGTCTCCCTACCGGTCGGGTGCCCTCTACCAATTCACCATAGAGTAGGTCTTTTGGGATTGACCTTCCCCCTGACATGACCAAGCCAAGCGTAGTTTTCCACTCATATTATTATTAGCATTAAAATCAAGGTGGATAACATCACGTGTTGTTACAATATTGTTTTCGTGGTATTCAATGCAGAATCAAGTCATTTTGATAAACAAAGGAGTCAGGTAGCTTACAGTAGCTGTTTTTTTCTTAATTGGTCACCCAATTTAATTATGGAACAGTCTCATCACTGCTTAACTTCGGTGATATAGCGGGAACTTGTGCTTCCAGCGTGACTGCGTTGCTTCTTTACTGTGGTGGTTTATTGATGAATAAAACCTAATTTTGAAATTATAAAATACGAAAGTTAATCTAAAGCAAAGACGCTTTAGATTAACTTTTTTAATCATATAGGTGTAGTGTAATGACAGAATTTGATTAAAAATAAAACTGTATTCGGATTTCTAGAGTGAGAGAGGAAGAAAAAATAAGAGCAATCAAAAGTTAAAATTGGAAGAGTAAACACCCAGCGAGTGCCAATAACTTGATCGAGACATGACCCCGGAAGTGGATTTGAATGTAAAAGCGGAAGTTCCGGGTGTTGACCGGAAGCGGATGTGACGCAGCGATGATGGACGGAAGAAGAAGAAAATCAGCCTCTTTTCCTTTCGGTCATTGGTAGATTCCATCCATTAGCATCAATTACCGCCTGTCAGCGTCTAGTCATGATTTTCAACAAGGGGCCAGACGTGCTCCTGGTCCCTCGTGTGGGTGTGGGACAGCGGTACAAAGCATGATACAATGAAGATAGGATAATTTGACGATACTCCCTCTCTTTCTCTCTGTCTTTCCTTCTCTCTGAAAAAGAGCCCACGAGCCTAGAAATAAATACTAAGCCCCTTGTGACTATACAACTTGCGTGTATGTTGTTCCTTGACCTAACGGCTACTAATAACGACGAGTGCTACTACAACTTGAGTTGGCCTATGCGACACATATCGCCTTGTTACATATATCGATTTGGTACCGTGACCATATCGTTATGCTACATAGGGGTGTATATATTTATGTGCAAGCGTGTCAATTGGCTCGAAAGTAGGGGTTCTGTTTACGATGTAAGTATAATGGTAAACTGGACCCTGATTTTGGGTCCGTTTTTATGCAAGTATGGCTGTTGCTTGTCAGTTGATATTTTTTACTTTTTATTTTTTTATTTTTTTTACTTTTTATTTTTTCTTGTTTTTGAAAACGTGATTTTTAAACCGTTATTTTTCAGGTTATTTCTTACTTATTTGTTGTTTTGGATTTGGCTTTATTAAAACCTGAAAGCCTTTTCGCTTCGAATTATTTTCTGTTTAAATGTTGTCAAATTGTGAAAGCGTTAAAAAAATGTTGTAAGAGAAAAATCGCACATTTTTTTGGCTTTTTATAATAATTTTTTATGGCATTTTTGAAAAATAAGGTTTTTACTTTTTATATTTTTGACCCAATAATAAATTTAAAATTATAAAATGTCTTAAAATCCTTAATTATTAGGAAATTAAAAAGATTACTAATAAAATGAGATTTTTCTTTAATATATATATATATTTGAGAGTTTCAATGTTGTAGAGTTTGTTAATGATTGGTTATTGGTTGGATGGTTTTTACGATAAATCAACCCTTTTCGAGTTGTTTAATGCGTAGAAAGATAGAGTTAAGTTAGACGTTCTTCTACGTGCGCTGGTATGTTGGGTCATGGGGAAAATAAAAAATATCAAAGTTAAAATGAGTTTTTGTGTTTATTAATAACAACAAACAATAGACACAGAGATTCAACAATCCAAGGAATAAATAACCACAGCGTTCGTTCACTCTTTTTTTCTTTTTCTTCATTTTTTAAAGTTTCATTCTTTCTTAATTTATTTATTTATTTTGTTCTTTCACTCTTCCTATCTATTTATCTATTTTTCTTTCTTCGGGTAATTCCATGTCAAATCATACAGAAAAAAGTAAAATTGTGAAACAGACGTGTACTATGTTAACATTAGACAATACCCAAAATTTGAACTTCGAATTTAAAAAATTGGCGGAATTATGTTAATTTTTAACTCTACAAATTTTATGGGGTTCGCGAAAAATTGCGACTATTTGTAATCTCGTTTTATCTGTAACAAATTTTCAAGAGCTTCTCTACTCCTAAAAATTGGTTTATAAAAGCATTTTGGCTCAAGGAATCTACAAATGCTATTAGAAAAGTCTTAAAGTCAACCAATTTTAAGTTATTGATGATTTCGGATTTTTTCATAGTAAGATCAATATCCCGATGGGGCACTGCATCTATGACACAAAAAATATATTATTATTTCTCATATATTGAACATTATTTGTACAAAAAATATAGTTTGATTTTTGCTCAGATTACAAAATTTCCGAAAAATTGAAGTAAGTGGGTGACATGGCCTGGAATTAACCCTTCTTTCCATTTCTTTCTTTCTGTTATCCTTATTTCTTTCTTTCTTTTCCTCTTTTGTTCATTACTTCTTATTTCTTTCTTTTCGTTCGCAATTACATTTTTTCTTTCTTTCTTTCTTTCTTTCTTTCTTTCACATTTCCAATCTATATCTTTCTTTTTCAATCCCCTTTAACATTCCTTCTTTCTTTCTACCTTTCTTTTCGTTAATTCTTTTCGTTATTTCTGTTCTTTTTCTCTTTTTCTCTATTTCTTTCTTTATTTTCTTCTTTACAATTCTTTCTTTCTTCCTTTCTTTCTCTTCGTTGTTTCGTTCAGTCGCTTTTCCTATTTCTTTCTTTCTTTTTCTTTCCTCGTTACATTTCTTTCTTTCTTTCTTTATTTATTTATTTTATTTATTTTTTTTTTTTATATTACGTTATTTCCTTCATACGTTACATAATACACGTTACCGCAACTACTGATTTTCTAATTACATTCGAATTAGAAAAGGTTGTGTAATCGATAGAAAATACACACGCACATATATACCAACATAGACACACACACACAGAACTACGTGGATATATATATATATAATATATATATATATATATATATATAATATATTATAATTTCAAATCAAAACTTTATCAGATTATCCATTATCGGTTATTGGTTTTAAGCGAACTACTTTAATCTTCATAAGAATACGAGAATTTCAAATAGATTTTATCTGATTTATGCATTTTAGATTTTATTAAAAATGTATTGACAACTCCAAAGCGAGATAATTTTTTAAAAGTGCCTAACAAAAAACTGACAAAATTCTCTATTAAAAAGACAATACACACACACACACACACACACACACACACACACACACACACACATATATATATATATATATATATATATATATATATAATTATTGTTTGAAGTCTTGATCATGAAAGATTTTAAAGATTAAAAATGTTCAAAGTTATCGGAAAAATTGAAATTAAAATTTTAAAACAAATTTATGGAATACGCCTCTATGTGATATCCAAATTCCAGATTTAATAGATGCTCTTCCACTCACACTACCCTCACTACTGGCCTTATATAACGACTAGAAACGGCTATCCAGCGTCGCCTGGGTAGAAGAGGAGGAGACAAAAACTTGCAGATCCACTATTACTAAATAGTGAGTTATATCCTCGCAGGATATTCCATTAAAATTCTTATGTAAAAAAAAGACCTTGTGATGATCCAGCCTGGCTGGGCGTCAGAAAAAAGTGCACTGACATTCTAGATAGAAAAATGAATGTCTACTATCTAAAATATTAAATGCAAAAAAAATACCATACTATTATTATTAACATTTTTTTTTAATTATCTTCATGGATATACATCAAATCTTCATTATATTTGATCAAAAACCAAGCCCTGGTGATATTTAATGTGTATATATATTTACTTAATTGTTTTTCGTAGTTTCCTCCAGACATACATACACACAACTGCCCTTTATATATAGATACATAGATTAGAATGTAATTTAATTATTACAAAGTTTGATATGTTTACTAAAGAGCTATTGCTGTAGTTCAATATGTAAAAAATTAACTTTCTCTCACACTTTTTTTCATTCTTTATTTCTTTCTTTGTTTTCCCCCTTTCATTATGTTCGATTGAAACAAATTAGCGTAGTGTCGGGGCCAAAACAGCCTTGACCCCTTCTTCAGAACGTATGCGTGCTGAACGAACGCACGTAGGCCAACGCGCGTGCGCGTTAAGGCACGTACACAAAACGTTCCAAAAAGTTCTAAAGTTCCAACACTTTCATGTCTGACCAGATAAATCCAGTTATAAGCTCCTCCCCTTTGGCCGAATGCTTTGCGCGTTCTGTCACGTACGCACATTCCTTTTCCATCAGTTCAGCATCGCTAAAGAACTTTTGGCCTGACGTCATTCGATATTTCCGATAAATTTCGTGTATTTAAGAAAGTCATTTTTGCGATGACAACAACAGTTCCAGCCAGCCGGAAACAGTTGACGATCTTGATTCCTGTTCCAAACGAATGGCCGTTCCTGATTCCTGACAAGCCTGCCTCTCTCCGCTGCTGGAACGACCCGCCTTTCTTTGGCGCTAGACGACCAGCCTCGTTCTTTGCTGTGATGACACGAACATTTCCAGTCCAGCAATATCAGCCTTTTTCAAGGCTAAACAAACCCAGCTCTTTCAGAGCTAACCAGTCGGCCTTTTCACCTCAGTCTTTCCTTAACCACGAATGCGATCCTAGGGCGAAATCCCTAGAAGATCTGGTCTTCCGACTGGATAGGCGTCCTTCGCCGACAGTACGCTAAGTCCTAGCTTGGTAGATCCGACTCGATCTTCCGCCGAGCAAACGCTTAGTTACTCGAGGCATTTGCGCACACGTACAAGCTGGTCTGAAACCCCGCATAACCGAGACTAATCAGACCCAAGCAACACACGTGCTAAGCGAACGGTCCGTCGCTGTTACGTTTCACGCTCGTACCCGAACAGTCCTCGACGGGACTACGACCGGGGCTCGCAGCCGATCCAACCGCAAGCCGAAACCGTTACCGACCGACCACGACGCCAACCTCGCCTGTAGACGCACTGTATCCCGATTCCGGATTCCAACTACCTACCCGACAACCAACGACCTATCCACCCAGATCAATGAAAGACTGACCGAACGTTGAGCGACCAACCTCGAACGTCAAATCCTCGACTTACCGATTTACCTTTGTCAATTCTCGATAATAAATTGACCATCAGGTTACTTCCTGCCATCTAAATCCTCTGCCTTTGTCTCTTTCATTGCCTCCAGTCGTTTCCCTTATTCAAAAGTCTGTGGGGTCGACATCCTGATCGGCCCCGCAACAGTAGTATATCTTTCTTTCTTTCTTATGATATCTTTCTGTGCATTATATCCTTTTTCTTCCATTTCTTTATAATAAAATGGTCCATTATTTAGCTGAGGTAACGACACTCATAAGATATAAGAATTCGGCTAATAAGCAACACTGTTAAGGTAGTGTGGACCTCGATTCAACGGTGCCTGGTTACTGACAGTTTCTCACCTAAGCAATCTTCAGACCAAATACACACACACACACACACACACACACGCGCGCGCACACACACACACACACATATATATATATATATATATATATATATATATATATATATACGTGTGTGTGTGTGTGTGTGTATGTGTGAGTCTATGTTGAAAATGGAAGCGAATCCAACGGTATATTTAAAGGAAAAATAATGGAAAGAAAATGCTGAATGGATGAAATAGATTTTATTCTATTTTTATTTATCTAACACGTGTTTCGGCCAGGAATTTAAACATTAACACATGCATTCTATCTCTTAGTTTTGGTCTGAAGATTGCATAAGCGAGAAACTGTCAGTAACCAGGCGTTGACATCATGTCCACGTTACCCTAACTCAAATATAAATGCTCTATCAATGCTATTGAGCACTGATTGGAAATATAGCACCCATATATATATATATATATATATATATATATATATATATATATTTTGTATCATTTAAATACAAAATATTATATATATATATATATATATATATATATATATATATATATATATATAATATGGGTGCTACATTTCAAATTAGAGCTCAATATCATTGATAGAGCGTTTATACTTGAGTTAAGGTAGCGTTGACATGACGTCAACGCCTGGTTACTGACAGTTTCTCGCCTATGTAATCTTCCGGCAAAAACAGCGGCGAGAAACCAGCTGTCGTTTTTTGGTTGTTCTCGAAGTATATAAAAATAAAAATAAAAACCAAAATGCTAAATCAATATTCGTCATTTTGTTTCTCATCTCTATGTTTTGCATTGCTTCTTAAACTCAATTATATGCCAATATTTCTCAAAGGTTTATTATAAACTGATTGTTCCTTTTCTTGTCTTTGCTATTCGGGTCACGTGGTGTTCCGTCCGGCCCGGTGCTTAATTGGCTGGTTGTCTTTGATGATTTTTCTTTTTTGTCTTTACTCATCAGATATACCTACAAAAAAGCAACACCTACCATCAGGTCCTCACTTTACTGCAGAGTTGCCGAGGGCCGGTATCGAACCAAGACCCTTGTGATTCCTAGCTGAACGCTCTACCGACTGAGCTAAATCGGCTCTACATCATATATTTGCATATATATATATATATGGGTTCAATTACCGGCCCTCGCCAACTCAACGTATGAGTGGCACTAGTATCTGTGCGGTAAAGTGAGAAGCTGACTGTAGGTCTGGTGATTCACCCAGAAGCCCAAATAATCTCCTTGGTGTAGATTAAATTTAGATTGACAGAAATGTCAGAGAGAAATCAAACAAGAATAACTGGTGAATGTTGACACATATATACACACTCACACACTCACACATAAATATATACATCACACAATACACACACACGCACATACACACACACATACACACACACATATGCATACACATATACACCATAGCTGAAGGCGCGTGGCATGATGGTTAGAGTCGTAAGAAATGGATTGTCGAACCGAGTTCAAATCCTAGGCGAGGCTGTTTGCATTTCAGATAGCGCTAATACCTTTGGGAAAGGTGTGCATGCAACTATTCTCCCTCTAGCTATGGGTAAACTAGGCTCTTTAACTTTGGCTAGGTAGCCAGTCTAGGAGAAGGAAAACTCTAAATTCAAACCTATTAAACTCCTTGTGTCATACACTAACCGTGCGGAGGGGTTACTAAATATATACACACACATTCATCCACATGCATGCACGCACAAATGCCGACACAGACAAAACACAGACATACACAGACACACGTAGACAGCATACAACACAGACTTACACAAAAATGCATGCATAAACATACACATACACGAACAGCAAACAAAAATACACACATACAAACACACACAGCATACAGAAATACAAACACACATACACACACATACACACATACATACACACTCATACATACACACATACATACACACATATACATACAGCATCACACACAACACACATACACACACATACATACACACTCATACATATACACACATACATACAGCTCACACACACACACACATACACACACATACATACACACTCATACATACACACATACACACAGCTCACACACAACACACATACACACATATACATACACACTCATACATATACACACATACATACAGCTCACACACAACACACACATACACACACATACATACACACTCATAACATATACACACATACATACAGCTCACACACAACACACACATACACACACATACATACACACACATACACACATTACACACAGCTCACACACAACACACACATAACACACATACATACACACTCATACATACACACACATACATACAGCTCACACACAACACACACATACACACACATACTACACACTAACATACACACACATACACACATACATACAGCTCACACACAACACACACATACATACACACTCATACATATACACACATACACACATACATACAGTACACACATAACGTACTCACATATATATAATCAAATTATATAATTTATATATAATCATATTTTATTTTGATACATACTCATACTTACACACACACACACACACACACTCACATAAACACTCACACACCCAGCGAAAGCGATCATCTGTTTACATTTTCATACACATTCACACACACACACACACACACACACAACGTAAGGTAGCATCTATGTCACATTACAACCATTTGTCTTAGCGTTCCTGATAATTTCAAATATCCAAAGAACGCTAGTTTTTCATTCAACGTTTTTGAAATAGATGGACCGACAAAACAAAAGACTCTCACAGTTTTCTTATTCTATGTGATAAATTTATTTTTCCTCAAATTAACAAAAGCCCTGATGAAGATCTATTGAAACAGATTGGAAACACTGCAGCGTTGGCGAAATAAACATCACTCGTTTTAGGTGTAAAGTTTTTAAATGCCATCCTTGGTCCAGTTGAAAAGGGATTAAAGAATGTCCTGTGTTATGGAATCCTTTGGTAAGCGTATAAGTCCTATCCTGCGTATTGGTAAAGGTCCAGTGATTTAATCCTAAGTCCGTCATCCACGAATGTTATAGTAATTATGGCCAGTAGGGTTGGTTTAAGTATTGTATCAACCTCAGAGTACTGCCAGTGATTGGCCAAGAGTTAGATCACATGATTCTGGCCTAGTCTATAAGTAGGAGCGGGTATTTAACACACACCTTATATCAGTAAATTCTCAACGTTATGAACTTGTGTCTTTTCAATTTTTCACTATATTACATACTGTCGGATTCACTGCCACTTTCTTGTTCACATAATCATATTTACAATATAGATTATATTATATAAATACGTTTACAAATTATATAAATATGTTTACTGATTAGCGTCCATAAAATTAAATATATATACCAAAACTAATATTATATTTATTCAATATTATTATTTTTACAAATTATATATTTTATATAGACTTATATTTTCAAATGATCCATTATCGATTATCCGCTTTAAGCAAACTATTATAATCTTTGTAAGAATTCAGATGACTAGAGGATTACTGAACAAAACTCATCGAATATATATATATATATATATATATATATATATATATATATATATATATATATATATATATATATATGTGTGTGGTGTGTGTGTGTGTGTGTGTGTGTATATTCTATTTTATCAAAAATCTGTTGACAACAAAGAGAGAAAAAATTAATAGAAATCCTAAGCCAAAGTGAAACATATAAGTACGTTTATCTGAAAATGCACTTTGAGAAAAAAAGGTTTTCAATACCGTAAGAACAAACTATCTTGCTCGACACGGCGGGGGAAAAAATTCAAATTGCACAAGATGCAAAAAGTATTTTTTTCGAGAATTATTTAGAACAGATATATCTCGCGGGCACAAACACATACTCTCTCTCTCTCTCTCTCTCTCTATCTCTCTCTCTCTCTCTCTCTCTCTCTCTCTCTCTCTCTCTCTCTCTCTCTCTATTTATCTATCGATCCATCTATCTATCCATCTATCTATCTCTTTCTCTATCTCTCTTTAACACACATACACCCACATTGTCTCTCCCCTCTCTCTCCCCCTCTCTCTCTCTTTCTCTCTCTCTCACACATAAACACCGTCTCTGTCTGTCTGTCTGTCTGTCTCTCTCTCACTCTGACACACACACCCACTCATACACACTCTCTCTGTCTCTGTCTCTCTCTCTCTCACACACACACACACACACTTTCTCACTCTCTCACACACACATACGAACGTACTCTCTTTCTCTCTCTCTCTTTCTCTCTCTCTCTCTCTCTCTCTCTATAATATATATATATATATATATATATATATATATGTATATGTGTATCTCACACACATACGAACGTACTCACTCTCTATCTATCTATCTATCTATCTATCCATCTCACCCCACCTCTCTCTCTTTCTCTATATATCTCTCTCATACATGCACACACTCTCTGACACACGTGCTCTCTATCTCTCTCTCTCTCTCTCTCTCTCTCTCTCTCTCTCTCTCTCTCTCTCTCTCTCTCTGTCTCTTTCTGTCTGACACACATACACACACATACACGCACAGAGGAACACACACAAAAGGCACATTTCGTAACTAGTCTAAATTGGCTTGATACCATCCAATGAAAGTGACGCATTTCTCTCAGCCATTTTCTACAGCAAGAGATAATATTTCATCGCTGTAAGCCGACTCGCAGATTCGCCTTTTATTTCGACAAAGACGCTCCTGCAATTAGCCCCTCGACTCCATCTTGAATTTCCATATATCTTCTTGTCTTGCGGATTTTTATTTGTCTCTCAACATAATAGCTGTTTGTCATTACGTCTTGTTGCACTACCAATTAGCTACGACTGCTTCCGGAAAAACCAAACGACAAGAACCTTTCTCTTTACTTTCTTTACTAGATTCTTCTCGATTCTTATTCATAATTTCTGGAATTTGTAATCCGAATACGTTTTAAAATCCCCGTTAAAATAACATTGTTTCCATTAATTTGAAAATTTTGGGATTACGAATTTTCAAAATTTCCATCAAACTCAATATGAAATTAAATAAATTTATGTCAGACTTGAATTCTAACCGAAGTTGACATCATATCCAGGATACTAGAACCATCAGCTCCCACCTTCTAGCACATATATATAAAGAGTTGGAAGCGCGTGGTGTAATGGTTAAAGTCATGGGAAATGGACTCGTCGTCCCGAGTTTAAATCCTGGATGTGGTAATTATATTTCACTTTGCGCCAATACCCTTGGCAAAGGTATGAATCCTACTCTCCCTCCAGCTATGGGTAAACAGTAGGGCAGACTGGGCTCTTTAACCTTGGTTAGGTAACCAGTCTAAGAGAAGGAAAACTCTGAATTTAAACCTGTTAAACTCCGCCTAAGAAATTGACCTTGTGTCACATCCTGCTCGTGTGGAGGGGTTTGGTAAATATATATATATATAAAGAGTTGGGAGGTTGCCATAAGGGCAATATGTTTGGGACAATCATATAGGTGCTAGGGTTCGACGTAACTAGACGTCTAGCCTATGTAACGGCCAAAGGGAAGTATTTCATGCCATGGACTGTTCAGCTATCAGACTTCTATCCTATATGCATCACGGGTCGCCACCAACAGGTACTCCATTGGGGGTCTTACTCCTATGAAGAGGTGCAGTCGGAGTATTCTACAGTCCCAGCCGAGAGAACTCAATAACATTGTAATACTGGTTTCTGTTTTCAAGAAATACTCATTTAAGTCAAAGCATTGCAGTCCCTGGTTGAATTGACGCAAAAATCATTGATTATTTAATTGTAAAACCTCTTTTTATGTGACAGCATTTCCATTAATCTAGCTTATGTTTAAGTCACGATCGAAACACCGGTTCCCATTATATCACCGCAGTTAAGCAGCAATGAGCATGTTCACTATTTAGATGGGTGACGATCTAGGCAACAACAGGTGTTTTCTTAACTTCTATTATTCTTCTGCTCATCTTTGGTATCTTACGTTCTTCTTCTAGCGTCTCTTCTAACGTCTCTGTTCTTGCTGGTTGGTCGTCCTTGATTCATTTCTTCTAGGTCAGTCTTGTTGCCAAGACATTCATCAACCACAAAACCATATTATGTATTTAAACCTTTATTTACTTAGCTAAACATATTTCTCTAACATAGCGAGCGTGTGCAGGTGAGTGCCATCTAAGGCAGATAGGCCTTATCTGCCTGACATCCAAGCTGAAACTGAGAGCCAACCAGCTCCCACGTGACTTCACGTAATTCGCGGGCTTTCCATGGGGAAAGTCCCGCCCGTGATATGAAAAGGGGCCCTCCCTTCAGAAATACAGGGGGTTGACAATAATCTATGCATAGATTATGTAACACAGGTGCTATATGTAAAACCAAATATCAAAATGACTTGATTCGGCATTAAATGACCCGGGAGTGGTTGATATGTCATAAAACAAAAATAACCATTAATCTTGAATATTGTGATTGTAAACTTTCAATATTTGTAGAAATCTCAAGATAGAAATATCAAGTTTGGTAATATTATATATAAATGTGGTAATTATATATAAGCCAGACCTTCTGACTATTGATGAGTTATAAAGTGGGAATTTCTTTCTGCCTCTTATACACTCCAATCTCACTCTTTACAGAGAAATTGACATATACAAGAAGTAGTTAATCAATATATATAGAGAGGGGTGAAGTGAAAGGTAGAATGTGAAATAAGGGACAATTCAGTTTTTGACTTAATTTCAAATTACGACTAATTAGAACCAATCAAAATAGATTTTTTTCAAACATAATTCAACCCCCAGATAAAAGGGAATATTTTAACATGTATTTTGTGTCCCTAAACTAATCAGGAAAATGCCTTTTGGTAACAACAATCAATTCGCTCAGTTTTAGTATATATTAATATATATATATATATATATATATATAATATATATATATATATATATATATATATATATATAACTTAAGAGTAAGGAAATGAATCCGACAGTATATGTATAGATAAAAGGGTATGAAAACACACAATGCTGTTAAGATATTAGCTATGAATATGATATAAAAATATTTCTTTTTAACAGCATTGTGTGTTTTCACACCCTTATATATATATATATATATATATATATATATATATATATATATATATCACTTTTGCATACCAATCGTAAGTATCCTGATATCAAAATATTTCAATATCAATTATATATATATATAATATATATATATATGTGTGTGTGTGTATATATATATATATATATATATATATATATATATATATATATATATATATATACATAGTTATTTACTAAGCTTTGCTTAGATATAGCACAAGGCCAGAAGTGAGGGGTGCCCAGTGAGAATCGAACTCACTAACAATGGTCTGCTAATCTAGTTTGCTAACCATTACACCAAATATATATATATATATACACACACACACACACACACACACACACACACACACACACACATATATATATATATATATATATATATATATATATATATATATATATATATATATGAAAGTGAAAATAAGATTAAAGAATCAGCAAGGAATCCCTGCTAATATCATAGATAAACATACTCAAGAAGTCCTTAATAACGAACTTCATATGAAGCCAGGACACTTCAAGGAGGATGAAGTCGACGAAATGCTAAAAAC